>OX388320.1:14581014-14915633 GCA_947579605.1 Athripsodes cinereus | reverse complement strand
TAGACCAGCGTTTCCTAACCTTTTTCAGCCACGGACCCCTAGGAAATCAAGCAGACTTTTCACGGACCCCCTTAATAAAAAAACAGAAATAAATTTCGGACCATTTATTTTAATATTACAAATACAAAAATACAACATCAACATCAAGATTCACGTTGATTAATGTGAAGGTTGGTGTTGTTTTTTTGCAACTAAATTAGTAATATTCGGATTGATGTTAGTACTAAGTTGTAATCTCAAATCGGATTCCACTTGTAATCTGTTTCTGTATTTGTTTTTAGTATATACAAGAGCAGAGAATGCCTTTTCACAGAGATATGTGGTTGAGAAAAGCAGCAAATGTTTCAGTGCTTCTTCTGATATTTCCTTATAATCTTTCTTTACATTCACCCAAAAACTTGATAAAGAGGATTCTTTGAAATTACGTTTCAAAGCTGAATCACAAGATAGTTCTATTAGTTGGTTTTCTTGTGTCGTTGTCAAGCTAGTAATATCAGTGACATCTGTGTTGAAAGGGTCTAATATCCAATGTTTATTTTTGTCAGGTACTGGAAAATAATCCCGAAACGAAGACCTTAAAGCGCGGAGGTGTTTGATCATTTCGTCTTGTACTTGAGTTGGTAACATCGCTCCACCAGAGGATTCTAAAAACGCTGACAGTGTAGGAAAGTGATTATATAATTTTTTTATTGTACGATTTGTCCAAAGGTCAAGCTTTTTTACCATCGTTTCAATTTTGTCTTCAGCTTGGAAGATGTTATTATCCCTCCCTTGTAGACCTAAGTTCAACTCGTTCAGAGCACTAAAAATATCAGCTAAATATGCTGCCATTGTGAGCCATTCAAAGTCATTGAAGTGATCAGCATGTTTATTGACGCTGCCTGCAGAATTCTTCAAAAAGAACATTCTTATCTCATCTCTCAATTCAAAAGCACGCGACACTACTTTGCCACGAGACAACCAACGCACTTCAGCATGCAATAACAACTGCTTGTGAATGCTTCCCATTTCTTCACAAATGATACTGAAAATACGGGAATTTAGAGGCCTAGCTTTAATAAAATTCACCACCTGCACTATGTCGTCTAACACTGTTTTCAATTTTTCTGGCATATTTTTAGCAGCTAACGCCTCCCTATGAATGCAGCAATGATGCCAGATAATAGATGGATTCATCTTCTTTACGAGCGCCTGAAGTCCTATTCGTGTACCGGTCATAGCCCGAGCTCCGTCGGTGCTAACTGCCACACATTTATCCCACGTTATTTCATGAGTGGACATAAAGTTGTTCAACACTTCAAATATCGCTTCACCTGTAGTGTGCGAAGGCAGAGGCATACAGAATAAAAAAATCCTCACTTATGCTGTCGTTGTGTTCGTAACGAACATATGCAAGCAAGTTCGCGTTATTGCTAATATCTGTGCTCTCATCAATTGCATAGCATAAAATGTGCTCAGTTTAATGTTCAAAATCAGCTGCTCTTTAACATTTCCTGACATTTCATCAATTCTCTTCTTCACTGTGTTATTGGATAACGAAATAACGTCCAATTCTTTTGAAGCTTTGTCTCCCAACATAGCCGAAACCATAATTTTAGCGCACGGTAATATCAATTCTCCAGCAATAGTGTGGGGCTTACCACTTTTTGCAACTAACAAAGACACTTGGTAGGACGCTGATACAGCACATTCGTTATTGGTCCCAGTAGCCGTCTTAATCATTGTTTTTTTGCTTTGTTCTAATTCCGAAGCTTTAGTTTTAAAAAAAGTTTTAGATTTCTCACGAAGCTCTTGGTGTTTTGTCTCTAAATGACGTCGGAGTTTGGCCGGTTTCATCGACTCATTCGACAAAACTTCGTAACATATCACGCACTGAGGTCTTTCTTCACCGTTTAAATTGGTACTTGTGAAACCGAAACTTAAGTATTCGTCACAAAACTTACGACGTTTGATCTTCGAAGTCGACGGTCTTTCATTTGCTTCGTCTGAAGCGAAGTCATTTGATTTTAACCAGCGTTTCATTGTAACAATCACTCGAAAAACGTAATTTCGTTGCACTTATCTTCAACGTCCAACGCAACACAAAACAAAACACGCACTAACAAGTCGCGGGCGAGCGCCGGATGCAAGTGTAGGGCGCGGGGCGAGGGCGGTGCCTAGGGAGAAGAGAAGAGTCACGTCCCGCACTGCCCGCACGCACTTCTTTCACTCACTTCGGTAAGTCAAGTACTCCGCCCGCTGTCGGCGCTGTCGCACGTTCGTCGTGATGAGTAAGCGTAGCGATTACGAGACTTTTGGTGCCATATATTTTATTAATAATGGTCCAGAGATGAGACCGCGGACCCCCACACATACATTCGCGGACCCCCAGGGGTCCGCGGACCACAGGTTAGGAAACGCTGTCCTAGACAATAACGAAATGGACTTACGACGTTTACAAATTCATTATTTATAACTATTATTATACCCGAAAATTGGGACAGATTTACTATTCTATAGAAAACGATTACATTACATGTATCATTTGAAATTTAAATGTTGTTTAGTGTGTCGGAGTGTTTTAATTGCATTTATTTCATTATTCTTTATAAATATTATTGTGAGGTATTGACTCTTTGTGAAGTGATATTACAAATATAGAGTATAATAATATTATATTAAAAATTATGAGATATATACTCTTTTTAAAAAATTGTTTTGATGCATTGTTTAACACGTGTTGTTGATTGTGACTAATTGCGAGATTTTGGACTCTTTTATTTAAACTTTGTTATTGTGAAATATTAACTCTTTATGGTGACCTACTGGGAGATATAGACTATATTAAATTGTTTACTCTTTCTGAGATGTTAATTGTGTTGTGAGATATTGACTCTTTCTGTTTTATATATTTATTTTTGTGAGACACTGATTCCTTTTATTGAAGGTTTAATCTGTAAAGAGTATATGTATTCTATGATAACCACGTTATAAAACGCAGTAATTTTTTTTATAATACAGTAATATTGTGTAGGGTGTGGTACAATGGCTGTTACGTGTGATACACTACCCAATCTTCACTTAACAGACATATGCGAGGAGTGCATAATATGCCAAGTGTTGGCGATAGAGTGTCTGCTGTTGACAAGTCGACTGTGATGTGTGGTACTTGCCAAAAAAGGTTTACTACCCAATATTCACTTAACAGACATATACGAGGAGTGCATAATATGCCAAGTGTTGGCGATAGAGCATCTGCTGTTGACAAGTCGACTGTGATGTGTGGTACTTGCCAAAAAAGGTTTACTACTCAATCTTCACTTAACAGACATATACGAGGAGTGCATAATACGCCGACCGTATCAATTAATTGCACTGATAGCAATAATTCAAAATCGAAGTTTGCATGTCAAGAAACGAACTGCAATGTTTCTTACCAGAAAAGTAAAGATCTGATATATCATCTTCAACAAGAACATAATCAGATATTTGAAAAGGAAAAAAAGACTTTTGCTAATGTTGTTGGTAAGTATACTAAAATACCTATTTTCTTATTTATTTTTACATACATAAAAGGCTACATGTTTACAATATACATAAAAACAAAACAATTCTCATTCACAACACAGTTGGAACAGAACAACAATATTGGCGAAGAACAAATTACAATTTGAAATAAAACTATAATAATTATAAAATTAGTTGAATCAAATCAATTAGAAAATTAGTCATGAAAAATCAAATCATTGGAGTGAGAGTGTAAATGTCAAGAACTATTATTGTAACAATATTTATTTATTTATTGAAAGATTGTGTAGATAGGTACTTCTTCCTCTTGTTTTATTTTACGGCAATGCACCCGAAATCGAAGATAGGTACTTGTAATATGAAACTAATCATAACTCAAAATCAGGTTCAAATTAAAACATTTTTTTATAACATCACTCATTCCACTAATTATTGCTCAAGCAGTTTTTTTAAAATATAATTACTTTTGTTAAATTTAGAGTTCAAGAGTTGGAAACATGAAATTGAACAAGAGTTCAATTGTATGAATGTAGTTGCAGCACAGCGCAAGGGGAAAGTTACCTATTACAATTGTAACAGAACAAAAACAGGTAAGTATGGTCGTTTATGATTTTCTACAGCTAATCACACAAACTTGTAAAAAAATAAAACTCGGCTTAATTTATTGCTTCCAGACTGCAATTTGGTTTTTGTGTTGTCTAGATAATTTGTTAGTTTTAACTTCATTAACTTAATTTAACTTTAGTTTTACTTTCATTTATTTACCTACTTTTTATTTGTTAATTGGCTTTTTTTCAAATACTCTGAGCCTACAAAAAAGCTAAATTAATCTTTTATTGTCATTTATCTATTCAACAGGAAGAGAATCGAAATGGACAGGGAAGCGGCTTTTCAAAAGCCAAGGAAGCTGCAAATTAAATTTTGGCTGCACAAGCCAAATTAAAGTATTGCATAATAAAGGAGAATCCAATGAGGTGACAGTTTTATGGCAAAAAACACATTATGGTCATGCAATGGAGTTAGAACATCTTAGGCTCTCTACTCAAGATAGAGAAGACATTGCTACAAAATTAATTAAGGGAATCCCTAAACACAAGTATGTAATTTGAAATTTATCACAAAATAATAACTTACGAATTACAATTAAAAATTACTACTATTACTACACCATCACGGCATATCCAGCAAGTGGGGTAGCCAGCAGAACAGCTACATGTAATAAACATGCAAGCTGTCTTCTCTGTGCCAATAAAAAATAAGACATTCAAGATGGGTGGCAAGCCTCATTGCTGAATTTGATATGTTACATGTCTTTATTTTTTCGAACAATTGCCTTTTACAGGACGCTCGAAAACTTATGGAAAAGAGCGGGAGACCACTTCTTTATCGGGTGCTGCATGGTGCAATTAAAAATTAACTTGATTCTTATCATTCGCTCAATTAAAAATCATGATAGAGCAACATGACGTTCCATTTTCTCTGCCTACCCCACCTAGGACACGATGTGAGGGTGTAGTATAGTAGTGAATATCATGATTTGATGTTTTTTAATTGATTAAACAAGTCGGCAACAGCAACAACATCATTGGTGCAATGCAGACGGCAATGTGTCAGGAGAGATGGTGGACAACAATTCACAGCATCAAAATAAATTAAACAAGCATTTTATTCTACTATTGATTTATTCGATGAGAGAGACGTCTTTCGTCTTATAAGGACATTGTCAATCTTTGACTGACTATTGATTGACAATGTCCTTATAAGACGAAAGATGTCTCTCTCATCAAATAAATCAATAGTAGAATAAAAAGCGATGAGGTTTGCCGCCCATCCTGAATGTCTTGATTTTATATTGGCACGGAGAAGACAGCTTGCATGTTTCTTACATGCAGCTGGTCTGCTGGCTACCCCACTTGTGGGATATGCCGTGATGGTATAGTAGTAGTAGTAGAATAAAACGCTTGTTTTATTTATTTCGATATGGAATTCTACTACCTAAACACCGACACAGTGAATAAATTCACAGCATTTTGATGACAAGGAGAGAAGATGGTCACGATCCTCAACATTGGGAATGACAACACGGAAGAAGAAGAACTTACAAAAGAAAATAATAAATTGGGTGTGGTTGTCCTCCATTCGCTATACATGTCCTAACCATCTGAGGCATACAACTTTATGAATTTATTATGTTGGGCTCATGGTAAAATCTTTCCAGCTTGTAATTATGCCTCATTCTACCCACCAGTTTCACAGATAGGTCCTAAGATTTTTCTCGGCACTTTCCTTTCAAATGATGCTGTGCGCCGACGAATCCGGCAGAGATCTGTAATCCCCGTAATACAGGAGAGACGATGGTCCTGGCTGGGACATGTTCTGAGAATGCCCAATGATAGTTGGCCATAAAGAGCACTGTTCTTCCATTCGCAAGGGTTCCGTTGGCCCGGGCATCCCTCTTTCACAATACACCGTTCCTATGACAACAACATCACAGCGCAGGGAATGTCGTTATGGAAAGAGATGACGCAATTGGCGCACAGACGCTCTGAATGAAGGAGGCTGGTTTCTGACATGTTCTCCCAAGAGAAGCGTTGAGGGCGATGAAATGAAAAATTCCTTCCAAAGACCAGCAGTGCATTTTAATTCCTCTTAGCACCCAATAGTCAGCATTGTATGAGAACTAGTTGTAGCAGTGTTTTGCACAGCGATAATTTGGTACTTTTTTCAGCAATCAAGACCTGAGGTATCTGTGAACATAGAACAGGCATTTATTAGTCACAGTTGTTCCCCTCTTGATCACTATACTATAATGTCATTACTGCTGGTTACAGTTGCGCTCAAGTACTGGAAGGACCCAACAATTTATTTTACTCTTGAGCAATATTATTTATTTATTTAATCATTCTTTTTTGTACATTGATTAAAAACAATTACATAAAAGCTATACATTCAAATTAAATACAATCAATAACAAAGGCGCAATCTATTCCAACTAACCCAATATTCTATTAACAATACTTTTATTTTTATTTTACAGGATCGTTGATCAGGCACAAGATCAAATAATAAAAGGGAAATTGAAGAGAAAATTTTTGATTAATAATAAGGACCTAACCAATATCGTACAATCATACAAAATAGAGATACAACATGGAAAACGCCATATAAATGATGCAATATCCATAGACTTATGGGTACAAGAGGAAATGGAATCAAAAGAAAATTCTATATTATTCTATAAAAAACAGGGTGAAGTCTCCGACTCATTGTTTATTCGTATAACATGGAATTTTACACCTACGAAAGTGTTAATATGATGTATTATTCGATAGGTATGAATCAAATCACAATCTATGCATCACTTGCAGGGTAGAGAAGAGAGTATTAGGTGTTCCGACGCTTACGAATCGGCTTTTGGCTGGCTTAAGCGCTTTACGTTCGTTACGTTCACCAATTCCACCTTTTTCTCCCTTATGCTTCTCTCATATGAATCTTTTCAGAGCGGGTGACTGCATTCATCGCTGAAAAGCGACTTCATCCAGCCAACCGCACCTACTGGGATTTAAACCCATCATATTAACACTTTCGTAGGTGTAAAATTCCATGTTATACGAATAAAAAATCACTTTGCATAATACTTTAAATATATATGTGGACAATTTGAAAAGTGTTAATTACTTAAGCAGATTTCAAAATTGTTACAATGAAACTCACTTCAAATATGCCTTAAGAATTTTGAAATATTTGTATTGTACTAAGGATTTAAAATTAATGTATAAGAGTAAAGAAAGTGTTGAAATATTAGATTGTTTTGTAGATGCAGATTGGGCAGGTGATAATATTGATAGAAAATCTACTACGGGTTATATTATAAGATTTTATGGTAATGTTATATATTGGAAATCTAAGAAACAAAATAGTGTTACAAAATCTTCTACATTTGCTGAATATGTAGAGTTGTCCGAAGCAGTTAGTGAAATAAATCTTATAAAGAGTTTTTTGCAAATATTTGATATTCATATAAAAAAAAAAATATATTTATGAAGATAACTTAGGACTCTTAGGAGCTTTCGCTATAGCAAAATATGGAAATTTACTAAAAATACAAAACATATTGAGGCTACTTTATCACTTTGTAAACGAATGCTATGCTGAAAGAATAATTATTGTAATTAAAGAAAATACAGATGAAATTATTGCAGATTTATTAACAAAAGCTTTAGGTAAAAATAAGTTTATAAGGTTTGGATAAATGTTGAGTGAACAAGTGTTTTTTTCTACTATAAGTTATTGCTGCACTGTTGTGTTGATGCACTGTAAGTATGTTTTTCATTTTGAATATTTAACACATCCATTATACACCTGTAATTTATATTATGATAAATGTATAATAATAAACAATTTATCGTCAAAACAAATTTACGTATAGCCTTGAGGCAATGTCTTCCAGTATACCTATTAGCAAAATTTAATATTATTATTTTGTTGCCGATAAAATTACATTTATTTATATTACCAATGATGTTTCAATTGATTTATTCAAATAAATATGTTTAAATCTTTGATTTCTTAAATAAATATTTAGTAAAACGGATGTGACATTTATGTGCAATTTGATTTTTTAACGACACACCCCATTCTGATTAGAGAAAGTCAAGTGTTTGAATAGACATACTAGACTTGCAGTGTGGTACATTTTTTCGGAATTTTTGTGTTCAATAGCAATAATAATATGCTCTTTCACTCCTTTAATGGTCTCTTTCCTACTAATGCTGAAGTATAGGACATCCTTTATAGCTGCCGAGGGTTGCAAAACTTGTTATGTACTGTCTTACAAACTTTCTCAACAAACGCTAGTTTAAAACTGGCTGCAAAATTTGAATGGCCACATAATCAAGTTTTTTTTTAATTACCAATTTAGTATATTTTTGAGTATTTGTGATTAGATTTTGAAAACTAAAACAATGCAGCAAAAGGGATGGTGCACTGGGCTATCCTTATCTCAATCATTATGTATGGCAGCGAGAAATGGACAAGGTTAAGGATGAACGTGGAATTAATGCAGTTGAAATGCGTTCTTTAAGAAGAATGTGTGGAAAGAGACTAATAGACAGAGTGAGGAATGAAAAGATAAGCGAAGAATCCAGATAATATGGCAATTAAATATTTGGGACACAAAAGTAGACTTGGTAAAGATAGCCAAACAGCGGAGTTGCCAAGAATAGGGCTTGGCTAGGCTGCTTATGGGAAACTTGAATTCATCCACGAGAACAAGCAAGTTCCAATATTTATTTATTTGTTTACGGCTAATTAGCCTTTAACACAATATTTTTTTTTTACATAGGTACAATATCATAACAAAACAAAACATAGGTACCAAACACAATATTAATAAATCAATATTACAAACATATATAAAAAAACATGGGTAGGTATATAAAGGAGGAAGGGTTCCTGCTAAGATGTTGATTCCTGATTATTGTCCATATAAATGTGACTGTAATGTGCAAATAGATTTAACTTTAGTATGTGGATTGGATCATGGAACAAGTCTATTAAATTATTGAATTTATTTCCGAGAATGTGAAGGCGATTTATAATAAAAAAAAAAAACGTAATCAATTTGCAATGTATCCTACCTGTGACAACATATTGACTAGAAACAATGTCAATCACCTGAAAAAGTTGAGGTGCACACAACTATCCATGGGAAGACATATGCTGGGTGTGAGCTTTAGTGATAGAATAAGAAATGAGGGAATCAGACGTGGAACCCAAGTTATTGACGTCATGGATCGTAAAGTAACACTATTTTTTTAATGTCATTCAAAGGTGTTCTTTAAATGTGTTTTTCTTTTTTATGTATGGCATAAAAAAAAAATTCTTTATAATATCTGCATTCATTTCAATTTATAACACATTTAAAAATATTATTTGTGCGTTTTCATAGCAAATGAACAAATATCTCTTCATAAATAAAGGCTAGCACGCAATTTAGCTCTAATCTAACTTCATTATAACAACAAATGACATCGCAATTAACCTTAAAATAATAATGTTCACTGTTCAATTTTGTTATACATATTTGAGTACATCCCACCGATTATTCTTGTATGTCCGTACCCGGTGATGCACTTTAAATTTGAAATTAAGGGTTGTACCCTCCCTTACCCGTGGATGTTTCAGGAATGGTAGTTCCTATGTCATCAGAACTCATCGTGCAAAACATTTATTTATATGAGAGGCCTCAGAGATCGCCTGAAGGGCTCCCCCCGACAAACCCTCCCAACAATTAATTACAAACGTTAATGTCCCTAAAGGTTTTACAACATTTCTCAAAACTAAAACAATACATCCTTTCATTAAATTTGAATTTCACAATAATATTATTATGATCTGTGAATTTCACTTTAAATTTGACAGCTGACGTATGCAGTATGCAATAATCTGTGGTACGGTACGAAGTGCGAAGTATTTGTATGTCTATTAGCCGCTCGTAGCCAAAAAGTGAGGAAGGGAAATCGACGGTGGCCATTTTGTAGGAAATACTTTATTTAACATTTGTATGGGCAATGTATGGAAATTGTTCACAGTATCAGAAAACATTATATTTACTTCTTAAAATAATTACAATGCCACATAACTTAATGTTTTCATATACTTGATGAAATAGGGAATAGGATGAGTAAATAAAATTGAGTATTTCATTTCAAAATCATTATTTATTTTTAAACTTTGTTTTCATATACACACAATATGGAGAGAATGAACATTGATCTAATATGTTAACACTAGATATGACAGGACGAACAAAATTTGTGTCGCAAAATCGAATGCATCTAAGGCCTTGTCCGCACTGCGATTTTTTTCCGCGCGAATAAAATTCGCGCGAATTAAATTCCATGATCAAAATTTCACCCTGTTCACACTGCGAATAAAAATCGCGCGATTTTTGTCATTTCTATGCAGTTCCCGGCTGAGACGAACGTCAAATGGACATCAGAAAAATTTCAATTGATACTTCGGCTGCGGCATAACAGACGTATCAAAAGATGACAGTATTTTGCAGAATATTATCATTCATCGAAAGGGTCAATTTCATGAAAATATGAAAAAATATAAATAAACATCTACCCTTAACCTACACACAGACCAAGAAAAATTAACAATGAATTTATATAAGTATATAATAATTAATTAATTTATAATTGTCTTGTGATTTAATTCTGTAATTTTATTTGTGTATATTATTCATAATATTATATGATATACATTATTTTTTCACTTGAGTGTTTTCTTTTTTGTTATTATGTTTGTAAAGGCTGTTTCAGCCGTTTATTATTATAAATAAATACCTAAATAAATAAATAAATTTGTGTATTTTAATTGATCTATACTCCCTCCCTATACACGAGATACCTATCTCTACTAGGGATGTAGAATATTATTATGAATGTTTTTTATCGTTTATTGAAAATAATTGTATTGTGTACTTTGGAAATAAATATATTTATTATTAAAAAAATAAATTAAAAAATAATAAAGAATTTGTTCCCATTATAAATCTTCACATATTTCGTCCCACAATCTCACCGATGTTCAATTCAATGTTCTATCGAAGTATTTTTGTCATTAAAAAAAATAACTTGAATTTCTGTTTATTTTTTACATGAATTTCGTGTAACAAATAAGCATGGAAATTCAAGTTAAAATATATTTTTTTTAAATGTCTAGAAATTGCTACATAGTTAATGCCTCTAAAATAAGTGAAGTATTTTGATCAAACTTATCCCACACGGGAGGTCTGATGTATTTATTGTCATTAATTTTTCAATTTCAATGTCGTCCTCATTTTCTATGGCCCGATCGGGAGACGAAGCACAAGACATCTCAATCATCTCATCGTGAGTGCCGGCGCACGACTGAGCAAAATTTGCGATTTTTATTCGCAGTGCGGACATAGCCATACCTACTGCATACTATGCAAAATATTCGCGCGGAAATTATTCGCACCAAATTTGCATCAAATCACAGATTTTTTTTCCGCGCGATTTTTTAATCGCAAGTGCGGACACTCCCATAAGATTCAATGTGTTACAGAATTGCGGAAAAAAATTCGCGCGATGAAAAATCGCAGTGCGGACAGGCTCTAACTTTTTGTTGAACAGGGTTGTGAATACTTCCGAAAAATAATATGTATTTATATATTTATTTATTTATACAATGAACGGCTATATAGGCCTTTGACATAATCCACACATAAATATTCTAATGCGTTCGTATGTATGTATGTATGTATGTATGTATGTATGTACGTATGTCCTCAATGGACTCTGAAATAAAGAAAGACAGAAGTAAAATAATACACTCTATACGAGGTCTCATCTCCTGGGCACGTTCAAGGCCAAAAACATTTTAAATACCTTATATATTGATAAAGATATTACAATTTATGTCACAAAATTGGCAACCAAATGTATGAAAAACTATGAAAGTTTTTGTAAGTAGCAATATTCATGGTCGAACATTTTTCAGTGTATTGAATTAATTTCACAATGGATGTAACGAGAAATACATCAGTACTGAAACTAAACATTTGGGGATTATTTTGGTTATAAATTATTGTGTTTGGTTATGATAAAAACTCCTGAATTATGCGAGTTAAAATTGCATATTTTGACATCTTGGGCTAATTTCATAATGGCCGACATGACAAACACAGAATGCACACAAATATATATTTTAGTTGGTGCAAATTGTTTGTTTGATTGTGATATGTATGTTCTTTATAGTCTCTACGATAATAGATGTCATGCAGTTTGTTAAATATCTTAATTAACAAGAATAATAAAATTTAAAAGTAATTGTTAATTTTGAAGAATTTATGACAAGAAAGTTAAAAGTATTAAGACGCATGATATTTTAAATCTCTTCTAAAATCATAATAATAATAACACCGGCAATCGACACATAAACATTCGTAACATATATTTTTTCATTTTTAGTGAAGCTGTATATTGCTTTCAGTGTTCTTTTGTCGAAGTCTGATAAACATAAGATACAAAAAAAAAACATACAAATCTATAACAATGCTCTTTGTGTGTATTCTTATTTTATTGCTGAATATTCTGGGTGTATTTTTATACCAAAATTAGATCACCTGTAATACCAAAACATGGGAAACTCATTAATATATAAAGCCGTGAAATGAATCCTTTTCAATTATCTGAGATTTTATCATCATACTTCTGTACTTACTCATAGGACAATATGAAGGTACCTAGGTAGGTTCTTGACATTATATGTTTTAGACTTTCTATAATCTTTCCATAATGTATTCTTTAATTTGCTTAATTAAGAATTTTTTAATTTCTCAAACATATGTCTCTGAAAACATATGAAAATATCTAAAAAGAAAGTGAATTATTATAAAAATACATACTATAATAGTCCATTTTTAGGATACATACATACATAATATTTTCATCATGGCATTTCTGTACATTATTAGTTTCCAAACAAAATCAATGACCACAACATAGGCATTATTATTATCGTTGAATATTTTTGTGTTACACGGATTTTCAGTTAAATTTTTCACATTTTAATTTCAAATTTCGAATGCGTCTTCATAATAATATATATCAATAAATTATCTGTCATATTATTATGTCAATGTCAAATTGTAATTTAGATAGATGTTGCCAGAATAATGACGTCGGTGCGATATTTCAATACCGATAACGGTTTTTATAATACCCGCTACTTTTAGCAATCATAATAATAGTTGTATGGATTCTGCAAAATCAAAAAACGTTGATCTTTATAACGAGTTTGATAAATGTCGCACAAACATGAACAGATGGGGAATATCTTAAATTTCCAAGTAGAAATTCAATATTATGGACCGATTGTTTCTAAAGGGTCGTTCACATTTGTTCACTGATCACTTCGGATGATCCTCCAAGATGAATAGGTGTGAACGGGCGTTTCATCACAGAGATTACCACTCATCATAATAATTTGATGAAAGGTCCTTTCACTGAAACGACCATAAACAAGTTTTCTATTCTTATTTGTTTTATTCTCTATGAATTTGTATTGAATATCAGAATCACGTAAAAAATTATTATGCAGTCGAGAGCTACATTAATTTATTTTAAATGTTATTTTTCATTCTTGATTTTTATTAATTAATAAACAAGTGTGAACGTGTTTGTCTACGGTAAAAAGCTTGATCTTCGTTTCGTGCCACTTTAGCGTATATTTCGTGATAAATATTTATTATTTGCAAATCAAAAGATGTTAAAATAAAATAATAAATTTATATAATTGTAAAAATATGCTTCCAGGTAAAGAAAAAAATATTGAACTCTTTGTTAAATCAATTTTTACATATATTACGAAATACTTTGCGTGAAAACAACAATCATAGCTCGAAAAATTGCATTAGGATTTTACTTTTGTTGTTTTTCAGTAAAAAATTCCATTTTAAGTAATTTTTGTAGTTTATTAATACATCTTCTACATTTTTAATACATTTTAAAACAAAATATTATACATTTTTGAAGTTGATAAAATATGAATATTATAATCTGATAATGCCATCTACCGTATTTAGCTAAAAGTATTACGTGAATCGATTCTACGGAAACAAAGATGGCGGTTATGTCATCTTTCTTTCAAAGTAATCACCGCGTTATTACAGACGGTGGCCAAATTAATACAATCACTGGAAAAAATGCAACAATTATTATATTTTTATCTATATACACCAAAATCGATTAATATCGGTATTTTTTTAATGGTTTTTTAACTTTTCATGGTTTTTGTTATATTTGCAACACTTTTTAAGGAAAAACGATTGGAACAAGGTATTTAGAAGGAAAATTAAGTTTTTGTGAAATTTTTTGAATAAAATGGACAAGTTAAAAATTATCGCATGTTTTCAGGTTTGTTTTTCTGATGAACCTTCGATACAAACACTTCAGGACAAGACGCAATATGTGAAAGGAAGGCCAGGTGAAAATTTTTATGAGGAATGTGTTGTCCAAAGTGTGAAGCACCCTCAATCAATAATAATCTGGTCAGTGATAAGCGGAGAGGGTAAGGGAAGGTTATATATTGTGAATGGCACGATGCGCCAAGACCAGTACATTGAAGTTTTAAAAGGGAGACTGAAACCTCAAGTGGTAGAATGGTTTCCAGATAGTAAATTCATATTTATGCATGATTCTGCACCTTGCCGCAAGGCGAAATCCGTTACTAAATTTCTAGAAGGAGAAAAAATAAAGGTATTAGACTGGCCGGGAAATTCGCCGGATCTTCATCCGATTGAAAACGTTTGGGAGGCTCTGAGAAGGGCAATTGCAAAAAAAAGGTGTCATCACCAACAAAAGATAACATATTGAAAGTATAATTCAGGCATGGCACAACACACCAGAATTAAAAACATCGCAAACAATTGTATATCTAGCATGCCCAGAAGAATATCAGCAGTAATTAAGAAGTTTTACAAAATATTGATCATTTTACCATAAAATCTTTTTTATTACCAATAAAATGTTGTATATTCATAGTAAATGCATTTTATTTTACAAAAATATATTAAATCTACCATTATATTTTAGAAAGATCTAAGGAAACTAAAAAAAATATAATTTTATATCGTTCGAAGTCTAAAAACTGCTATAAATTCATTTGATTGTATTAATTTGGCCACCGTCTGTAATTGTAGAATATGTTCTTTGAGATAGTTGAAACAATGATTTAACAGCATAAAATTCTACGATAAGCATCCACACTTTTAAGCAAGTGAAAATAAAATTTCGGTATGTACCTGATTAGGGTTTCGGTACCTTTTTACCATAATATGGGGATTTGGTTTGTAAAACTTCATGTTTTAACATGGGGGAGGGGGGGTTAAACATTTTTGACATAAGTACCGTCATATTTTTAGTTAAACGTGGACGTGTCGTGTGCCAAACTTCCAGTTTTTACAACGAGATGCGATTTTCAACACTTTTTCCCATATAGGTACCTTCCTATTTTTTACCTAAATATGGGATGTCTAACTTAACAATTTTTCATCGGGAAGAGGTTTTCAGTACTTTTTTCGGTGTAGGAATCAAATATGGGCATGTGGAGTATCTAACATCAAGATTTTTCATTGCAAAGAGGTATTTAGCACTTTTTTCTATCTAGGTACCTTTCTATTTTTTTACATTGAGTTTATGATGTTTTATCTCATGCATATGCACTGTTTCTTTTTTCATGTCTGTATATAACCCCGAGCGATGCCGGGTAATTAAAGCTAGTATACAATAAAAACAACAATATATAGAGAAAAACATATTATAAAAGTACCTACACATACACATTAGCATGAGTGCAAGGCAAAATAATTTAGCAACTACCTAATAATATAAAACAAATAATAATAATATTATGGTTAAAGTATACACAATTCAACAAAATAAAAGATAGAGGTATATTTTTATTTATTTATTTAATATACGGCAATAGCCTTTTACAAAAAATAATATTACAAGATAAAAGAGTTATGTTCAGACATCAATTTTATTCCACCACTTTTCCTGTCTTTTTCAAGAAACTTTTTCCCTTTTTTGTATTGATGAGAACATATTATTATAGTAGTATGATTATTTGGTAGCCAGGAATGTCCTTGCGGTCGTTTTGGACAAATTATATATACTTTTCTCTCTTATATGAGATGGACACGGAAATCTACAATTATACATTTTTTCATTAATTAACAGATCAGCATGATTTCAAAATCTATAATTAGTTTTCGTACATTATTTAACTTTTTCATAAAAAAGCCAAACAAATATTTTTCGTTGTAGTGACAACCCTTAACCCGATACATTATTTATTTAATATATACCTAAACAATATTTAGAAATAGTGTTTAATGTTAATATGTCTTCTCGTTTACACGCCTTCTATTAAAACGAGAGCGAAAGAGATAGATATACATTCCCATTATTTACTGTGTATTTCGGCTTAGGTACTTTTGGTAGACTTGACTACAGCGTAAATAATAATATAGGTACATAGGGTAAACCATATAGTAATGGGACAGTTATAGTTATGGGACAAATTCCAAGAAATATAATTTAATAGATATTAGAACTTGTAACAATCATAAACTAAATATTTTTTATTTTGCCAACATTATTGTTTATAGTTAGTCCTTTTTTCTTTTCACCAGACGTTTATTAGTCATTCTGTTGTTGTGTTGAGAGGAGTGTCGTGGTTGAACGAAATTCTAACAAAATTTACAAGAATATTATATTTTATTCCACAAAATTATAAACACACATGTAAGTATTTTTTTGAATTATTTAACATGATTTTATTAAAACTTTGTATTAAATAAGAAATTTGTGATTTTCTACAATTTATTTATTATTTTTTTGGAATTTTAATCTGTCCCATTACTGTAAAAACGAACACATCAGATAACAGTAATGGGACACCTGTCCCTTTACTGTGATAATATATCGAATATTTTTTATACATGTTTTTAGCTTTAAATTCTTAAATAAAAGAAATGGAGCAAAACTGTATACTTAAAAGTTAAATATTAGCATTTTAAACAGTAATGGGACACCTACGAATGGTGTCCCATTACTATAATCAAATTTTAAAGTTGAATGAAATTTTGTCCCATCATTGTGTCGAGCCTTGCTGTTCAAGAAATGAGAGTTGGTGGTAAGCTTAGATTACTCTAAATGCTTAGAAGCTAAAAGCAATCAAACCATGGAAGTTGAAACCATAAACAAAAATTACAGACAATTTTCTAAATTTAAAGAAATTTTAGGTGAAGATGGAATTAAAATCATTTCCAGTGATAAAACTGATGAGAGCACGAAAATTTTGAAAAATCTCTGGCGCTATTTTTGTGAACCAAATTATAATCAGGAAAAAAATGCTCTATGTACAACGTAATTATATTTCATGTATATTTTAAAGCAGTTTAAAAGGTATTCATTAATAATAAATTTGGCAAGTTTTGAATAATTCAGAATTTTTTAATTCAATTTTCACTTATAAAAATCCTTAACTGTCCCATCACTATCTATTTTACCCTACGTTTTTCTTTACCACTCACACTATATTACAACAGCAAGGAGTGAAAGAGATAGAAAGAATTCAAATTAGAGCCTGTCCGCACTGCGATTTTTAATCGCGCGAATTTTTTTCCGCAATTCTGTAACACATTGAATCTTATGGGAGTGTCCGCACTTGCGATTAAAAAATCGCGCGGAAAAAAAATCTGTGATCTGATGCAAATTTGGTGCGAATAATTTCCGCGCGAATATTTTGCATAGTATGGAGTAGGTATGGCTGTCCGCACTGCGAATAAAAATCGCAAATTTTGCTCAGTCGTGCGCCGGCACTCACGGTGAGACGTGTTGTGTTTCGTCTCCGAAAATGAGGACGACATTGAAATTGAAAAATTAATGACAATAAACACATGAGACCTCCCGTGTGGAATAAGTTTGATCAAAATACTTCACTTATATTATAGGCATTAACTATGTAGCAATTTCTAGACATTTTTAAAAATATATTTTAACTTGAATTTCCATGCTTATTTGCTGCATGAAATTCATGTAAAAAATAAACAGAAATTCAAGTTATTTTTTTTTAAATGACAAAAATACTTCGATAGAACATCGGTGAGATTGTGGGACGAAATATGTGAAGATTTATATTGGGAACAAATTCTTTATTAATTTTTAATTTTAATAATAAATATATTTATTTCCAAAGTACACAATACAATTATTTTCAATGAACGATAAAAAAACAATCTTAATAATATTCTACCTCCCTAGTAGAGATATCTCGTGTATTGGGAGGGAGTATATACCAATTAAAATACACTAATTAATTATTATATTATACTTTTATAATTAATTGTTAATTTTTCTTGGTCTGTGTGCAGGTGTAGGGTAGATGTTTATTTATATTTTTTCATATTGTCATGAAATTGACACTTTCGATGAATGATAATAATCTGCAAAATACTGCCATCTTTTGATACGTCTGTTATGCCGTCGAAGAATCAATTGAAATTTTTCTGGTGTCCATATGTTAGACGTTCGTCTCAGCCGGGAACTGCATAGAAATGAAAAAAATCGCGCGATTTTTATTCGCAGTGTGAACAGGGTGAAATTTTGATCACGGAATTTAATTCGCGCGAATTTTATTCGCGCGGAGAAAAATCGCAGTGCGGACAAGGCCTTATTTTGAATATTTTTAAATGGTGTGAATTTTATAAATTTGATTTAAAAATTTAAAATGCTTAAATTAATTACATAAATATGATCAATAAATTCTACTTATCGGTGAAATGTCACTCCATCACTTTTTTTGATCTTTACAGATCGATTTGTACAGGATTTAAGCGAACAATTTGGCATATTTTCAGCTCTGGACACGTCAGGTACCCAATGATATATAAATATCGACTGAACCACAGAACGGCTAAACTGTGGCGGCCCGCCGCAGTTGCATCCGACAATTTATTTGTTCTACCTGTCATATCTAGTGTTATATCAATGAGAATGAATGACAATTGAAGGATATATCTAAATGAATAATATAAAACACACGAACTTGCAAATGAGCGGGAAACTCTAACTCAGGATATTTCGTAAGAATGACGTTTTTCTCCAACCTCGCAGAAAAACGAGATGTTTTTGAACACAAAACACTACGTTTACTTGGTGTCAAATATTGGATAATGTCCAGTTTCTCCTTTCTGGATCCTTTGGAAAACTACAAAAAATGATTTTGTTTATAAACATGCGATAATATCATTAACCTGATCAGATTTGTATGCATGAAACATTTCATTCTAACGGGTAAACAAACCAAACATCAGATTGTAGGTTCTTTGTATTGTCAGATGACAGAATGGAAAACAAGTTACATGTGTAGATATAGGAGAATAAGGACAGATAATTATATACCTAGAACGTTTATAACATTATTATGATCATTTATAAGTATACGAATTATAATATAAACGACTTTAAAATCGCAATATATTAAGATAAAAACTACAATACAAAACAACTTACCGAAAATATGACAATCCTGTTTCCTGCGAAAGTTGGATTGGATTTATAACCACAACCATTTATAGCGCACATCACCATGTTAATCATAAGATGATTCCTATTCTTCTAGATATAAAAACAAAAACCGATATGAAAAATTCAACTGATGTGCAAAAACTTTAAACATTTTTAAAACAACTAAACATACAAATACAAGGGTTGGTTCATGGGAGCATAAATGTCACTCGGCGTCGTTTGACCTGAACGACCATGAAGTTGCAGTGAGTGGTGAATGTAATCCGGATAATCGTGAATAACTTAGAGCGTTTTATGACCCAATGTAATCGTAATGGCGCCATTATTTTTTACGTCTTTTTATTATTTTTTTTATTGCTTTTAAAAAAAATTTTTTTTTGGATTTACTTTTTGTTATAATTTCTTAAATTCGCCGACGTGTAAAAGACGTAAAATATGAATATATTTAAATAATTAATATTTTTATTATTATTTGACTGGCGCCTTTTTATAGTAGCATTCAAGTACTTTTGTGTTTCTTTTAAATGATAAAAATATTTTTGTCTAACGAAGGAATAAATTATTTTAATAGGTATCTTTAAAATTAACAGTTAAAGTAATAACTACTTGATTAGTTTATAACTAATTGCTTTATACTTTTTTTTTTAAATTAATCCATTATCTAACTTTCTGAGCTTGTATACTTCCCAAATACTTGTTACAAGTTTATATCCTAAATTTATCCAAACGAATTCACTGAATCAGCGTCAGAAATTATAAATGATAATTACGCAGAAATCGAGTATATTTTCTGAGACTATAATTCTTATTTTGTTACACATTTTGAAAACATAGTAACATACAGTACATGAACACTATGAATGCGTACTGGCATTGTATAGGTACTTTCAAAATATGCGTCGTCGACTGATCACTCAGTGACTGTCTGAACGCAGCCCAAATGCGACGCACCGATCAAAATTTATTTCTTACAAAATGGTCATCATTCCCCTCCCCGCGCAGCTACAAAATGTTTACCAAAGTGTCTGTCCATTACTCTATTTAGGTCCATGAAGGAAATGAATAAATCGCGAGTCAAAAGGTGGTGGATTTAGACTCTCGTGTATGTGGTTGTTCCATAAAAAAATTAAAATATAGGTTGGTTGCAGTGTGACCAGATTTGGTAGTTTCCTACTTTTTTGGTAGTTTTTGAGGCATTTGCAAATATATGTTTAGTAGTTTTTATTTCTTTGGTAGTTTTTAGTAGTTTTTGGTAGTTTTTAGTAGTTTTTGGTAGTTTTTTGGTAGTTTTTGTATTTAGTCGGTAATTGGTAGATAAATTATCGGGTACTTGGGAAATGTACCCGATACTTACTGATTCGAAAATAATAGTCGGTACAAATACCGGGTACATTATGGAAAAGGTACTGCGAGAAAATATTGTTGAAGAAAACCGAGGAGTTTTTGAAATACTTCAAATTCCTATACCATTTTAAAAATTCGGCGACGGTATAAAAATACCCGAAAAGTAAACAACAGTCGGTACAAATACCGGGTACATTTTAGAAAAAGGTACTGCGAGAAAATATTGTTGAAGAAAACCGAGGAGTTTTTGAAATACTTCAAATTCCTATACCATTTTGAAAATTCGGCGACGGGGGGGGGGTAGAAATTTAAGCGAGTAACTTTTTTCAGTAGTCGGTATGAAAATATCCGAAAAGTAACAACTGTCGGTACAAATTCCCGGTAAAAAGGTACTGTGATAAAATTTTGTTTAACAAAACCGAGGAGCTCTTGAAATACTTCAAATTCCTATACCATTTTAAGAATTTAGTAGTTTTTGGTAGTTTTTGATTTCCCCATTTAGTAGTTTTTGAAAATAAAATCTGGTCACACTGGTTGGTTGTTCTGTCAGTTTTCGGGTTATATCTGTGGGTCAAGACAAGTATTATATTCTCTTTGGGTCAAGACAGTTTTGTATTCGATGTTTGTGGATATTATAATTTTTTTTATCAAGTTTCTGTCTAATTGAATCTTAGTTTTGACGAAATAGTAGTATACTTATTATAATTTAAGAATACCGCAGCGTAGAATATGGAGTTTGATGTAAAATATACTTGTAGGGCATGCCTGATGAGAACGAACTGTGGAACATCAATCTTTGAAGTAGCTGAAAATTTTGAAAAAAAGTTTGTTGACATGTTAATAAATTGTTTAAACATTGAACCTAATACCTCAGATATGGATTACTACCCTAATAAACTGTGTTCATCATGCGTTAATACTCTGCCTATTGCATGGAAATTTATTGAAACATGTAGGACTTCAGAGAAAATTTTGCAAAAATATTTTAATGACCAGGGTGGTAAAAGTATTTCTGACTGTGTGGATGGACAAATCACTTTTATCAAAGAGGAAATAAAAGAAGAAGGGATACCATTTGATATGTCAGTGAAATCAGAAACACCATATAGTGATGACATGGAGGATGTAAGTGTCTGTGAGAAACCAAAAAAACGAAAAAAATATACTAGAAAAGTTACAGTAGTAACAAGGAAAATAGATAAACAAAAAAATGCTGATGTTAAAGCGTATTGCCCTGATTGTGACGGAGTCTTTGACACAGAATTAAAATGGCGGAAACATATGAAAGCAGTTCATCCCAATAGCAATTCAGAAATAAGTTATACTTGTAAAGTTTGTAATAAACAATTCAAACGTAAGACAGATCTGGTTGTGCACCGAAGGATTCACTCTGGTGAGAAGCCTTTTAAATGTTCTGTATGTCCCAGGAGCTTCTCCCAATCTGGTACTCTGATGGAGCACATCCGGAAGCACACAGGGGAGACTCCATTTACCTGTAAGGTCTGTCACAAAGAATTTTCATCCAGATCTTCTTATTGGAGGCACAGATTAGTCCACACAAAAGAAAAACTTTTTGCATGTGAAGAATGTGGTAAAATGTTTGCTCACAATGAAACATTGAAACAGCATCGATATGTTCACAGTGTAGAGAGACCTCATGCATGTGACGTTTGTAAGAAAAGCTTCAAATCTAAGTACGCATTACAGCAACATCATTTGAACCATTCAGGACACTCTGGGAGAAGCTTTGTCTGCGAACACTGTGGAAAGAAATTCTCCATGAAGCATAATGTTGAATTGCACATTAAAAAGATGCATTCTGAGATAGCTGGAGAATGCAGTGTGTGTTTCAAGGCAACATCAAATCTTTCCGAACACATGTTGTTACATAATGGACTTAAACCTTACAAATGTACTATTTGTAATCGGGACTTCAGGCAAAAGAACAGTTTATCATTTCACTTGACTATGCACAGAAATGCCGAAAAGTACAAGTGTAATGTAGAAGGTTGTAAGAAGGCCTTTCCAAAGAAAAACATGTTAACGTTCCATATCAATAAGATGCATTCAAATGAAACACCTCATATTTGCTCCAAATGTTCAAAAGGATTTTATCGTGGCAGTGACTTGTCTCGCCACATGAATATTGTGCATTTAGCTAGCATGTAAGAAATTGTTATGATGTGTGATATATGATTGTTTCTAAATTGGTAAACCAGTTAGTCAGTGCAAAACTTGATTGCTGTATATTATAATTTATTTTTTCATATATTATGTATTTTATTACTTTTGCTAATAAATACATTTTTAAAAATGTATTATTTACAATGTTGGTAACCTTAATAAATTGCTATTTTAGAAATTTGAGAAAATTAAGCAGATTAAAGAGAGTTTTAAAAATCTTTCACTTTGCGACAGAGTATGCTACTTTGCGGATATCATTTTGAATTAATATTATTTTATTACAACTGTTATGATGATATAAATTTCTCAGAGCTACCTTTCATAAAAAAATAGATAATATTCAAATGTGTGACAGAATATTCAAATTAAAAGTTGCAAAAAATACCAAAGTGAGCATACAGAATTACTGGAGCTACCTTTAATTAAAAATGGATAATATATAATTGTGTGATAGAAAATTCATATTATAGTTTGCAAAGAATATTGAAGTGAGCATACAGAATTACTGACTGGGGGACTAAATGTTTGTTTTTTGGTCGCCTGTATAAAAAGCATTTCCCATAAAAAAAAACTTCAGCACAAATAAACGTCCTGCGGGTGCTTTTTGAAAAATGCTTGCACAGTAATGGTACCAGTGGGCCTAGTCAAAACATATTTAAGCGTTACGTTTTCGTTTGAATGTTGACGACGTTGCGAGAACGCGTCAATTATCGTAGCTAAAATACACAAGTAGCTACGAAAATTGACAAGTTCTCGCAACGTCGTCTACATTTGAACGAAAACGTAACGCTTAAATGTGTTTTGACTAGGCCCACAGGTCATTAAAAATCATCCGGGGATCCCTCCCAGAAAAAGTAACAGACTTAGTTTAATGGAATTTAATACGACAATTAAAATATTGAGAAAAACTCTAAAGCATATGACAATTTTACCAGAAGTGAATTTATTTGTCAATTATAGTGTCTATCAATACCATTATGGCACTTCCCACAAGTGGGGTAGCCAGTGGACTGGCTACTAACTGTACATACTAAACATACAGGTAGATTATTCTCTTTTTGATACATACAAATGAAACATTCAGGACCTTATCACTGCATTGAATGTTACAATCTCTTATCCTGCTTCTTCCTGGCACTGTCTCAATTTATTGTCGCTGAAGGCTGTTAGGGTCTGAGGTTACAATGTCTTATGCAATTGTGAGAATACCCACATTTTATGACACTAGAAAACTAACAGCACAAAGAGTGGGAAATCTTAATTCTTGCTGGGGATTCCATGGTGTTGGAATCCTTGTCCACATACATTTTTACAGTTACTTGTGGCTATTACTAAGATCTAAATATTCTTTGGATGATCATGAATCTCAAATTTTCTACACACATAATATTTGTGTGTCGAAGCTAAGCTACTCTACTGAGAGATATCATTTAAAATAAAAACTTTTAAAATTTTTTTCAACCTTATGCTCCTCACATGTTCATTAACACAAATATCTGTCAAATATGTTGTGGGTCATTGCTATTAACAGCTTTGCTGCCAACCCCGTCAATTTAAAGTTTTTTGTGGTCAGGCATGCGTTTGAGACGTTTAATATTTTTTGTTTTTTATTTGCGAAATTTGATGCCACTTATAATCACATAGGAATATGGAGTGAAGATTTTTCAAGACCTGAATAAAAGGATTATCAATAAATTGTCAACTCAATGATATTGAATCAGAGTTATACTCAGATGGTAGTGATGACTAATTTGAGTTATGGGAATTGATCAGATGACAAAAACTAGGGAGATTAACAATTGACCTCAGAAATAAGTTTCTGCTTTTATTTATTTTTGTAAATAAATTTATTATTTCTAAATATGATGAACTCCGCACGTGCGTGACCAGCACTGAGTTAAAATTTCATTATCAGTGCCAGTCCCGCACATGTGGAGATTTTTTTTATTTTTAATAAAGACAATTTATATTTGGAGCCGTTTAATGGTTCGTGAACATCTCAATGGCTTTTCTTGAAAACAAGTGTTTTCAGCTTACTCCTGAACGTTGCAGTGGGTTGGTTCTGTCTTAAATCCGCTGGTAATCGGTTTCAGGCAGTCAATCATTAATAGATAAAAAAGTATAAAATGATTACTACACTCAAAAAGAAATGTTTTATATACAAGAAACGGGTTGGATTTACGAGACATAATATAGCTATGTTGGCAGTAAAGCCATTAACTATTGTTTTAATGTTTTTTATTTATTTAAAGGGTATCACATTATGTTTTTCTTTACTGGATACTTCATAATTTTTTATCTACGGGTATCACAAATTTTTAACATAGGTGAATATGCCATCAAAAAGAGCTCTGTCCTGAATATAGTCACATAATGCGAGTGAGAGCTACAGCACTAATGTTCAGAAGTCACTTAGGCCAAAATTCATCATGGTGTAGATTCCTTCCGACATACAGATACGTATATGAGATGATTTATATTTTTTTTCTTCAAATCATTTATCATACTGGTTACAATGAAACTTTACATATAATATTTTCTTTTAATATTTATTGGATGTACTATTAAAACAATAAAAATGAAAAAATTCTCTTATTATTACACCAAAATATAATAATGCCAAGAAAAGATACAGCAAAATAAAGTAAGTTTCCTCAATTTTCACAAATTAACTTTTTAATTTTCAGAGATGATTATGTTTTGAAATAAGCTCAGTTTCTCTAGTTAACACAGCTTGTGTCAAAATACTTTTGTTAGTGATCTTTGTAATTAAATATTTGTAAACAGTATTCAGATTATGTAGATATAAATCATAGATTTTAGTAAATATTACTATTTATTGGTTCGGAAGAATAATTTATCAAAATTCTCTAGTGATTTCATCATCTTTCATTTCATTCATCGTTTGGGTGATTAATCTTCATGTGCTTAGTTAAATGGCAGACTCGAACGAATCCTTTCTTACATAGCTTACAGACAAACGGAGTGTTTCCTGTATGCTTCAGAATATGACATTCAAGAACCCATTGAGCGTAGAATGTTCTTCCACAGCCAGGCACATTACACTCGTACTTCCCTTCTTGCGTGTGTTGTTTGGAATGTATCATGAGGCCCCTTTTCCTAGAGAAACATTTATTGCAAACCTCGCAACAGTGCGGTTTTTCTCCACTATGTAGGGTCATGTGGTCATCAAGATTGGAGCAGATCTTATTGCATATTAAGCACTGGCCAGATTTTTCTGAATGTACCACTCTGACATGAGAATCGAGGCTCCCTTTTATTGTGAATGACATACCACATTTATCACACACATGTTCCTTACTGTTGGAATGTAATTTGAGATGCTGCTTCAAAGCAAAGGGTGATTTCACACCTTTTCCACATATGCTGCAGATATATGGCCGCTCATCACTATGAACACTGTAATGCCTTTTTAAATGAGTCATTTCCACAAATGTTTTTTGACAGACGTCACAAGAATAAGGACGTTCACCTCTGTGCCTTCGTTCATGAACAGAAAGTGATCCTAGCTGAGTGAATCTTCTATCACACTGGCTGCATTTATATGGCCGCTCATCATTATGTACTCGAAGATGAATTTTAAGACTGGTTCTACTCTTAAAAGCTTTACCGCATGTTTCACAGAAGAACCTCCTATCTGGTGCGCTCGTGTGTGAGTTATTAATGGAAATAGTATTGTGTCGCCGCTCTATATGAACACGTAAAGTATTTTTCTGAGCAAATCTTTTGAGACACTGAGTGCACACATAAGGTTTCTCACCTGAATGGACTCTCCAATGAATCTCCATGGCAGAACGACTTTTTAATTGTAAACCACAAGCATTACACACACAAGGACCATTTAATTCTCTTTTCAATTTTACAATTTTATCTTTCTTTCTTTTTGACTTAATCAAACCCTTGCGTTTGTGATGTTTTCTTATAATCCTATCTAATTTAACTTCTCTTGTTTGATGGCTCTCAAGTTTTATAATTGGCAAATCATCTTCATCTTCCATTTTGATATCAATCCAATAATCAACTTCATTGGTTTGTTCCACTTCATTTTTTATTTTGGTTTCCACCTGTTCTCGTAACTTTTTATCAGACTGTCGACATTTTTCTACAAAGTTATCAATAACTTTCAATTCTTCAATACACAAATTGCATATAGCATGGGGTAAACAGTCATCTGCAGATATTTTTATACCTGAATATCGTTCTATTTTTTCACTGATATCGCTAATGAAGTCTGAACTAAATATGGAATTCAGAAGACTTGTCTCGGCTAAACATATTCTGCATTTCCAGGACACTACTTCAGAAGACATTTTTAAATATTTTAGAACGTACACTGGTCAAATACTAGCATTGGTCGTAGGAAATTTTATTGTGCAAGTTATTGCAATGTTTCATCACATCGAAACAAGTAAAAGTCGTGATATTTCAAAAATAATTCTGTTAGCAATGTGGATGAATAATTCACTGTTTTTTATTATTGTGTGCAAAATGTAAACAAAAACACGTCAAGCAGACCAAAACGAAAGGGATAGCCTAGTATTCTAGTATTGTTCAGAATCTGACTATTCGTTCTTATGTATTCGTTCTTCAACTTAACTCGAAGAACTAAATCCTCAATGCCAAATCTGTTCGGTCTTTTTCGTTCTTTTGGGAAAAATTACATTAAAGTACTATATTTTCAAAGAAACTAAGGTTTAACATCGCGTAGCAAATAAACACGAACGAGATTTAAATCTTCGTGTGTGTTTTTTTTTGGAAAAAAAACCTTAAGATACTCTATTTTCAAAGATACTAAGGTTTCATATTGCGTGTCAAACGTTGAGAACGAGATTCTTGGATTTAAATCTACGTGTTATTATTTTGGAAAAAACGCCATTGGAGTATTCTATTTTCAAAGGAATTAAGGTTTTATATCGCGTGTCAAATGTAACAAACATGATTCAAAGATTTAAATCTTTGTGAAGTTGTTTTGGTAAAAATACCATTAGAATACTCTATTTTCAAAGAGACTAAGGTTTAAAATCGCGTGACATATATCACAAACGAGATTTAAGGATTTAAATCTTCGTGTCGTCTTTTGGGAAAAAGGCCTTTAAAATACTTTATTTTCAAAGAGACTAAGGTGAAAATCGCGTGACAAATTCCACGAACGAGAACGAATGTTAAGAACGAATGGGTTATTTTCTGAGGAACTTCCCACAATGCACACCAGATGGCAGCACAGCTAATAAGGGTCTAACACAACTGTCAAACATTAGACATTTAGACAACAACTGCGTTCGTTTTATCGATATTCCAGTTTTTTGTTATCTTCTACCGTGTTTCATACTTATATATATATATATATATATTAAAAATGAATAAGGATTATGGCACATTTTCTCTAGCCGAACTAAAAGCTGACCTTAAAAGCGGAATGCCGAAATAAGTGGTAATAAAGCTACCCTTGTGGCTAGGTTAGTAGATTTTCATCCATAACATTTTGGTTAATTGTTTCTAAATAAATTAGTATATGTGTTATTAAATGTACCAATTATTATATTTTTTGCAGGCTTCACGATTATGATAAACATTCAAATTTTAATAACTCGCCGTCGCACAAGAATGTTTTGATAATTTTGGTGTGGGACATACAAAAAACAAAGCCAAATCCCAGAACATGTATGAGGAACAGAACAGAACATAATATAACAGTTGATACTGTACCATATTTGTATTTGTGTGAAGTCACTGGCTACTTAAAGCTAAAAAGAGACCATGACTATTATTATTAAATCCAGGGCCAATTATTATGTAAAGGATCTATTAATAATTACAATTGAAAGTGATAATGATTTTATTGAAAAAATGTTAAATATAAATTAGTTTTCACAATGAGTATTAAATCTGCATTAATAAGTAAACGTGTACACAATAATTATAACAAGTATTTTTAAATTGAAATGAAATTATGTATAAGTAATGTACAACGATTATTCTTTATCTATTGTAAATTAAATCTAAGTAAACGTATACACGATAATTATAACAAGTATTTTTAAATTGAAATAAAATTATGTATAGGTAAGTAATGTACAACGATTATTCTTTATCTATTGTAAATTAAATCTGCGTTAATAAGTAAACGTGTACACAATAATTATAATAAGTATTTTTAAATTGAAATGAAATTATGTATAAATAATGTACAAAGGTTATTCTTTATCTATTGTAAATTAACATTGTATATTTGTTACAAGTTTTAATGTACAACAAAGACTTCTCGATTATAACAACATTGTACAGAAAGGATACAAGCTTATCATTTTTTAAGGATTGTCTTAATAATTACTATGGATATTTATAACAAAGTTGTTTATTTAAAAATAAAGGAAAATGTCAGAAATTGGTACCGATTTTTATTGTAACAATCATAACTGCTAACATCTTTAATCGATATCATCCACATTTTTGATACCTCAAAAAAAGTTTTATGCCTTCGCAATATTATTAGTGTAAGAAACAACTGTTCAAATGGATTGACAGTTGCAGGTGGATTACCATAAAAATATTTCAGAGAATGAGATGCATCACCCAATGACTCAAATACGTAAACAACTTTTTCGAAACATTCTAGTCCTGTAAAGAAATGAATCAACTGAGGGTCATTTTTGTAAGTTATTATACTAAATGGACAATGTTTCATAGTTTGACTGTAGGAATGGGCTATCTCTATGTTATCGTTTACATTATTCATGACTGTTTGCACGCTGACATCAACATACGATGAAGTTGTAGGAAGGTGAATTTGAGCTGCAATGTCAGGACAAGGTGGTGGTGACTCGGGACAAATATTCTCCTTCCCATGTTTTGGAGTTTTATATTTTCTGTTTTCAAATCTTTCCCTTCTGTTGTTGACTCCTTTGTTGTCCAAACAACATCCTTAGGAAGCTTTTGAATTAAAGGTTGAGTTCCATCTGAAAAACGTTTATTTATTTATTTATTTATTCTTTACTGTACATTGATAACAAGCAAATTTACACAAAAATACATTTCAAACAAAGACAATCATACAATCAATATACAGAGGGCGAGTTTATCGCAGAGGCGCGATTTCTTCCAACAACTACGAATTTTAATACATGAAGATGGTAAACAGATGTATAATTTAATTTAACAAATATTTATTTCCACTTACAAAGTACACTTTCTCCAAAATAGTCGGTATTCTTAAAGTGATTCTAGCAAACTACGGAACTGGTCGATGGCTTCCTTTTATCACGTTTGACGGCATTAATCCACTTCAATTTTAATGCTTTTTCAGACGGAAATCGATGTCCACCTTTATTGGTGCACAACGGAACGCAACAATAAGTAGACGGCATATTTTTTATTGATTTATTAATAAAAACAAACTGATACTCCAAAATCTTTAACACGAAATAGCGACTTCTCTATGGAATAATCTAATTTTGACATTTCGCTTTAGACCCTGTTTGTCAGTGCTGCCCCCGGTGGAAAAAAAAGGAAAACAAACAACCCATTGTTTTGAAGAACGATGTCTCAAGTACCGATTCCTGAGAAAGAACTGGATTTACCAATACTATAGTATTCACAGCAATTTTAAAATTTTCGACGCCGGGACCCTTTACAGACGGACGCCCGAAGCTTTTTCGTTTGTAACGGTGGCGCATTATTCGTTTTGTTTATTCATGATAAATTAATGAAATACTGCATTATAACGTTTATAAATTTAGAGGAAAGAAAAATAAAATATTACTGAGGGGAACACAGGATAATAAACTATAATTCTGCTGACTGCTGTACCCCTACAGCACGTCGAACAAGTAATAAGCATACAGATTGTCCTCTTCGTGTCAATAAAAAATAAGACATTCAGGATTCTTTCGTTTTTCCTTGGAGCACTTGGCAAAGAAGTGGTCTTCAACTCTTCCGTAAGTTTTCAGGTGTTCGAAAAAATAAAGACACATGAAATTTTGAATTCAAAGTATCTAAATTTTTTGTTGGCACAGAAAGGATGGCTTGCATGTTTATTACATGAGGCTGGTATACTGGCTACCCACTTGTGGGATATACTGTGATGGTGTGGAATAGTACATTCAGAATAGGTGCAAATTGTAGTATATATTATGTGAAGTTTTGAGACCATTTGCCTATTCCATGACACTCGATAACTTATGGAAAATAGTGGGAGACCAAATATTTATTTCTATTTATTATTTACTATTTACTGTACATTGATTACAAGAAAATTCGTATTTTATTTTTCCTTCTTTATAAATTTGCAAATAATAAGGCAATGAACAAATCATGAATAAACAAAACGAATATTGCGCCACCGTTACAAACGAAAAAGCTTCGGACGTCCGTCTGTAGAGGGTCCCGGCGTCGAAAGTTTTAAAATTGCTGTGAATACTAGGCTATCCAAACGAAAGACGATGACAGAAAGCATGGACCTAAATAGAGTAATGGACAGACACTTTGGTAAACATTTTGTAGCTGCGCGGGGAGGGGAATGACGACCATTTTGTAAGAAATAAATTTTGTTCGGTGCGTCGCATTTGGGCTGCGTTCAGACAGTCACCGAGTGATCAGTCGACGACGCATATTTTGAAAGTACCTATACAATGCCAGTACGCATTCATAGTGTTCATGTACTGTATGTTACTATGTTTTCAAAATGTGTAACAAAATAAGAATTATAGTCTCAGAAAATATACTCGATTTCTGCGTAATTGTCATTTATAATTTCTGACGCTGATTCAGTGAATTCGTTTGGATGAATTTAGGATATAAACTTGTAACAAGTATTTGGGAAGTATACAAGCTCAGAAAGTTAGATAATGGAATAATTTAAAAAAAAAGTATAAAGCAATTAGTTATAAACTAATCAAGTAGTTATTACTTTAACTGTTAATTTTAAAGATACCTATTAAAATAATTTATTCCTTCGTTAGAGACAAAAATATTTTTATCATTTAAAAGAAACACAAAAGTAGATACTTGAATGCTACTATAAAAAGGCGCCAGTCAAATAATAATAAAAATATTAATTATTTAAATATATTCATAATTTACGTCTTTTACACGTCGGCGAATTTAAGAAATTATAACAAAAAGTAAATCCAAAAAAAATTTTTTTTAAAAGTTATAAAAGCAATAAAAAAAATAATAAAAAGACGTAAAAAATAATGGCGCCATTACGATAACATTGGGTCATAAAACGCTCTAAGTTATTCACGATTATCCGGATTACATTCACCACTCACTGCAACTTCATGGTCGTTAAGGTCAAACGACGCCGAGTGACATTTATGCTCCCATGAACCAACCCTTGTATTTGTATGTTTAGTTGTTTTAAAAATGTTTCAAGTTTTTGCACATCAGTTGAATTTATCATATCGGTTTTTGTTTTTATATCTAGAAGAATAGGAATCATCTTATGATTAACATGGTGATGTGCGCTATAAATGGTTGTGGTTATAAATCCAATCCAACTTTCGCAGGAAACAGGATTGTCATATTTTCGGTAAGTTGTTTTGTATTGTAGTTTTTATCTTAATATATTGCGATTTTAAAGTCGTTTATATTATAATTCGTATACTTATAAATGATCATAATAATTTTATAAACGTTCTATATAATTATCTGTCCTTATTCTCCTATATCTACACATGTAACTTGTTTTCCAATCTGTCATCTGACAATACAAAGAACCTACAATCTGATGTTTGGTTTGTTTACCCGTTAGAATGAAATGTTTCATGCATACAAATCTGATCAGGTTAATGATATTATCGCATGTTTATAAACAAAATCATTTTTTGTAGTTTTCCAAAGGATCCAGAAAGGAGAAACTGGACATTATCCAATATTTGACACCAAGTAAACGTAGTGTTTTGTGTTCAAAAACATCTCGTTTTTCTGCGAGGTTGGAGAAAAACGTCATTCTTACGAAATATCCTGAGATTCCCGCTCATTTGCAAGTTCGTGTGTTTTATATTATTCATTTAGATATATCCTTCAATTGTCATTCATTCTCTCCATATTGTGTGTATATGAAAACAAAGTTTAAAAATAAATAATGATTTTGAAATGAAATACTCAATTTTATTTACTCATCCTATTCCCTATTTCATCAAGTATATGAAAACAACCAAGTTATGTGGCATTGTAATTATTTTAAGAAGTAAATATAATGTTTTCTGATACTGTGAATAATTTCCATACATTGCCCATACAAAATAATGTTAAATAAAGTATTTCCTACAAAATGGCCACCGTCGATTTCCCTTCCTCACTTTTTGGCTTCGCTGTCATTCATACAAATTACTATAAACGTTCCATCCCCTACCTACATACATCCATGACAGAAAGTTATAAATGCAGGGTTGCCAGATTGTGAATCCAAAATTACCGTACTTCTAGGGAAAAATTTCCGTACAATTACCGTACATCACTAATGTGCGCCGTTAGCCACTATCTTCTCGTGTTAAGAAGGCCGTTTTCGTCCCCGCGTGCTCTCATGCTATGTACACGTGATAAACGTCCTTGAGCTTGATGGATACAAAAAAATAATTTGTGTGCCAAATTACCATACATTTTCCGTACATTAGTTTTGATTTGAAATTACCGTACTTTTGTCGTACGGTAATTTACTACCGTACGGGGAATGAAATTACCGTACAAGTACGGTAATTACCGTACGTCTGGCAACCCTGTATAAATGAGTTATAATCATAGAAGTCATAGATTATAGAAATTCTCCTCATATAAAAGTTAAGATTATTTACACGTTCAGTCTCACATCAGCTCATTCTATAGACCATTAAAGGTCACGTGGTCTTGTCTATGGATTTGCTTTTGCTTGGGGGGCAAACAGTCAGATTGCGCAAATCATCCTTGTAGGATGTTATGCCATAAGAGAAAAAAAAGAAAGTCAGAAGACAAAATAATAACAAAATCGACACTGACAGTTTTTTTTTATTATTAGGTATTCTTTAGGCGTTCCACCTAATATTACACGGTATCGTCTGTTGTGTTGGGATGCCTGATGCCCCTCAATGATTTTTCTGTGACGTCATCCTTTAATGGTCTATTATCAAACTGTTTCGATGGTTTCGAGACTTCCCGAATTTTTTATGCTTAAGATTGAACTATACCTCACGCCGTGTTCCAAGTGGAGTAGGCAGAGAGATCGGAACGCCATAATATGTAGATCTATCATTACATAGTTCTTTCGCTTCTTCTATATTAATTTTTTCATGGATGCACATCGGTTCTTCTTGGGGTGTTCACATTTGGCGAATATCGCCAGCCGAATTTCAAAATATAACGCCAGGCGAAAAAACAAAATTCGCCGTACGCCCATTGATCGTCACACCTGTTCACACAAGTCCACCGATATAGAAACGATCTGTCAGATGCGCTTTGATTTTGACACTGTTTTCAAAATGGCGTCGAGATGGAGATAGCGAAGTGTTTATTTTTAGTCGAAAATGTTAAAGTAGGGGTTATAAGGCGCCTTTTAATTAAGGAAACAAACGCCACAAACCAACAAAAAAGATAACAGCTGTCACGAAGCGGGAAACATAAAATTTATAGGTTATAAAGCTTTTACCATAGATACAAACGCCGCGCATATCTGCGCATGTGCAAATCGTTCGATCGGCCGAGAAAGTTGGAAGGTGGTCAACTCGAGACGATATCGTTTCTACTGGTTTTTATCGTTTCAGACTAGCTGTCATTTTGTTCACACGGTTCAAATGGCTGGCGATATTTTGGTGCCCTAGCGATATTCGCCAAAGTGAGAACACCACATTACTGAACACCCGGCTGTCCTTAAGAATTTGATCCACGTGGTTTTCGGTCGCCTGCGCTTCCTCACACTTCTTTCAGACAAGTATATGCTCTTTGTCATTCTTTCATCGTTCATTCGTTCAATATGTCAAAACCATCGTTACTTATTTATGCACATTCTGTCCACAACATTCTTCTTGCATCCGCTCATTCTTCCAAGAAATTTGCATTAGCCTTCTACTGTGGACGTGCGATCTTATAGACCTCGCGTCAATTTAATTTTGTTAGTTTGGATCCTTCCCCCCTCTGTACACCGCTGTTCATCTCAGTAGCTTCGTATTTAGTTGTGAGATAACCAATATAACCATCTTCAGTGGAAATTGCATCATTTGTTGATAGGTACGTAAGATATGTTATTTCAAAAATGACTGCGGTCTGTCAGACCGCTTGACCACATTTATCATACGGAATATTTTCATGAGAATAATTTGTTTATTTTTTGTAAAAAAATAGCTGTAAAATGACCATTTGAAAGTTTGTGATTTATAAAAAAAATATTTCAAGTGACTAATTCTTATTTTGAAGAATTGAATGAAATATTACTTCCTTCGGATCAGTCGAATATCGTGGATGATATTGAAGAATTTCTAACGCCTGAATCTTCTAGATTTAAACGGAATGAATGCATGTATGTACATACATATTCGATAACAGGCATCAAGACAAAAAATGTTGAAAGAGGATTTTCTCAAAATTTATCTCGTTCTCTTGTACTTTTGTAATTTTTCCAGATAAGCTTAACATATTATATAAACGTCGATTATTTAGAATTATTTTTATGTAGATATATTATAGTATTTTATCTAGGGATAAAGAATCTGGTGGGATTTTGTATTTTTATGCACAAAATTAATTATTAGCATTTTTCGTATGCGTTTGACTCGTCACAAATATGTACTGAAAATTTTAAGTTTGATTGATTTGTAGGCTACTATAGAGTTAATTTGCTGTTATTTTATGTAGAGGCACATTTATTGACGATCATTTCTGGGTGAAACACTGTGTAATTACGCGAATATAAGTAAAGAATTCGTAAATTTAATTTTGATGCGTTCACCTTATCTGGAGTTTAACCTTTTATTTTCGCTCTAGAAAAGCATAGAAGATACGAGAACGAAAAGTATATTTTTGTTTGAAAGGTTGGTTATAGTGAATCAGCTGTTAAGTTGCTTGTCATTATTTGGATGATGTTATGTTTTCTTGCATCATTTTGTGAAATAAAGTTGTATAATAAGAGAAGTCTGTCGCTCGAAAATCTATTCGTTTTTGATAACGAAGAGAGTAAGGTCGTTGCGCGCTGTGGTGTTCCAGTTTGTTTACAAAAAGATATTTGTGTATTTATATTTCATTTCCGTTTAACGTTGACGTTGTTGCTGTACAGTGTTTGGTGAGTATGAGCTTCTCAATTTCCATCGTTTTAAATTATAATCTTGTCATATTATATTTTATTCACTACTTGTATATGATATTTTAACTTAGGTACTGTAAATAGTTCCGGCAACATGTTTGTTTTTGTTAACATTTGGATTTGACGCCATTTTGTAAAATATAGTTTATTTTTATTATTTGTTTTTGAAAAACAGGTACATACGTGTTATATTATTATTTATTATTCTTTGTTCAAGTATTGTATCGACTCTGTGGAATCATAATTTCACCTATTGGCTATTTCACATGTATTTCACAACGTTGTATAATCTGTCGTGACTTTTAATTGCGTCGTTCTGAATCATCATTATTCGCTTGGTAGAAGGTATAATAAAATAATTATATTTAATAGGTTCCACAACATATTATTTCCTACCAACTATATGCATGCTGATGTCCATTGTAAATCCCACAATTGGAGATTGAAGGTACAGTTTGCGATTTGACTAGATTCACAAGTTAGATTTAGAAAGTCTCTAAAAACTATGTTCTGGATTCAGGGATAATGTTGCATTGGCAATAGTCATCCATATGGTGTTATTCTGTTGCAATAACTTGGAACTTTTTCTAGTACATAGCATTTAAAATCATTTATAGGTCCATTTCTTTAGGTTATTGTGGGTGATAGTCATTTTAAAGTACATAAAACTTAATGTATTAAGTCAGTGTTCTGTCCTGTTTATTTTAAACATTATTATTTATGCAGCTGTTTGTGAATAATGTTTGTACATCGACAATATCCAGCCAAATATTACTACTTTAGCAGTGAATGGTATAACCCACTGTAATTACTCATAATATGAACATTCAATGTGTTTAAACAGTTTGTATTTTTGAATACGTGTTTGTACCTAGTTAATGAGTAGAAGATTATAATATACAAAAAATCCTCGTAGGAATAAATTTCTTGATATAATTACGGAACTATTCTTAAAATTCACTATTTCACCTTCATAATACAAACAGTAATTTAGTGTGAGAATGTTTCTGGGATGTTTCAGAGTTCGTCAGAACGACAGATTCGTCTTTATAAAAAAATCTGTTAAAATGCATGAAAAATATTCTAAGATGTGTTGATTTTATGTTTTTCGGCTGCTTATCATAATTGAATATGGTCATATTAAAAAAAGCAAAGTAATGGGCCACTTGCAGATTTTTTTTTATTACATAAAATTGTAAATTAGTATGAAAGAAACACAACCACAATTTATTTTAATTTTTCTTGCACTATTTTCTTAGATATTAGCTTTTAAAAATTGGATTTTCTCGGAATGATCAAAAACGATATGGCGGCGCTGTGACGTCACAGAGTCCCATGTATGTATGAGATTATAATCTGTGGTTGCGAAAGTTACTATGATTCACGGGACTCCGTGACGTCATCAACTGTTTAGAGTGTTTTGCCAAACGTCAAAAATTTTGGGTTTTATTTTTGGAAATTCTCCATAATTTAGATATTTAAAAAAATTTAACTGACATATTTGTGTTTTCCGACCTCAAATTTACTAAATTTGATCATTTTTATTAAAATCCCCCACGACTGCAAGTGGCCCATTGTCGAAAAATAAAACAGGTGTTTTATTCTACTAAAGATTATATTTTGTGAGAGAGACGTCTTTCGTCTTATGAGGACATTGTCAATCTGATTTTAAAAAAACAACATTATTCATATATATAAAATATTTACAATAACAATGATGAGAGAGTATAGTATAGTATTATAATGAAGTATGTATCAGTAACTAATTCTAAGAAATCACTAATTACCATGCGAGAGGGAGAACAATATGTATATATGTATTTATGTGACAAGGACAAGCATAGTGTATTGTATTAATCTGGTTAATCCTATCTATTTGTTGTTATATTCTTATAAGGTGAATTTGTGAAAAGGGAAATATATGATCAGAATGATATTGTAAAAAGGTAGGAAGATAGTTTGTTTTTGAACTGAATTTGCCCATTGTGTTGCTATATAGGTAATTCAAATCCCTAAGGATAATCAACAGAGGTATTTTACTGTATATTTAAATAATTTTGAATCCCTCTTTAGAATGATCAGGGAAGTATAATAATAATAATTGTATGATACATTATTGCTGAGAGATAAATGGATACCCCTTAGCAGACTGCAATGTCGTGAGATTCATATGAGTCAAAGCACCATATGAATATTGAGTAGATATGGAGTCTTTCTCCACTCTAGATCCCTCAAAATCCTAAACTTCATTAGATGTTTAGGACTACTAGAGAGTTTGCTTTAAGTTGACAACATCAGACAAACAAAGTAGGGGGAGTACAATAATAGATTTTATAGATTGAGTGCACAACATATACCATATCATTGCCATTGGATTGCCCTAGAACAGGTCTCACCTAATCCACTGTAATCCACTATATTGTGTGAAAATTGTCGTTTTTCTATGATGATAAAATAAATAAAATAATAAAGTTTGTAATAACATCAATAGTCATAGGTATGTAGTGAATTGTGAGTCGAGCATTGAAAAAAAAGTATTTAGATCATTGCATGCTATAAATTAATTTTAGAGATAATTGGCAGGGTTAAAGACCCTATTGTTCAGGAGGTGTTATGATTCTTGAATGGGTCCTTGTGGTGTTTTTTCCACAAAATGGCGCATCTTAAAAAATTCTCGAGTTATTATTATTATTATTGAACAAGATGATAATACAAGTTTATACAAGTTAATTAACTAGTACTATCTTGTTCAAATGTTTGTTTGGTTAGTGGCAATGAGTCACCCTTACCAATCATACTCCAACAATGACTTTGCATTTTAACATTGCTGTTATTCAGCCTTCATTATATTTTTACTTCCTTTCATTATTATTTTTAACAAAATTTGTATACCTGCCACATAAAATGATTGATAGTCTGGTGATAGAATTTCAGATTTTGGAGTAGAATATTTATGATTCGTATCTCACTATAACATTCATAATAAGTATACAATATATATTTGGGGTCCGATTCATCTAAAAAATTACCATGTCCTTGTGTAATTTATTTTAGTGAAATATGTAATATTCAGTTTTGTATTTTATGAGACGGAATGCTGGAATGCTCTGAGGGATCTATAATTATGTACACTTCATACTTTTACAAATCATTTGAAGTCATTATGATGAACAAAATATTATCAAACACACAAATAAACCTTTATTGGCTATGATATATGAAATTAAACAATAAAGTCTCTTCTCTCTTTTTTCTGGCATTGCATACAATAGGTGAGCGATGCTGCTTGAACAGATATGTCAATAACAACAAATTTTTTGCTTAAAGACATTTTTAATGCAAAAACTAGTTCTTCCAGCAAACCTTAGATAAACTTGAATTTCTCAGCATAATAATATTATTACATATTATCTATTGAGATTGTGTTTTAATAAAAAAAATATACCTATATCTCATATTGAGATAATATTGTATTCTGTAAATTAATTGTAGGGATGATAATACTTTAATGAGTCATTTGAATTAATTAATAATAATTATTGCACAATTGGTATTAATTTTTTATGTCTATTTCATGGATGTTTCTAGATTTATATAGGTAGTAAATATTGCTACACATGCCACTCATCATTTTATTGTATTATACTATACTACTGTAATTATAATATTAAACAAAGTAGTGGTGCCGTGTTACTAAGGTCAACTAAACAAGTTTTGTAGAAATTGTATTTATGCATTAGGTGATGTGGAGTTATTACATTTGCATCAAAACTATTTTATGTTGTCTATGAAATTATTAGTTTAGCTGATATACCTACAACTTATTGCATATCACAATTTTTTGCTGTCAATGTTCTATCGAGATCGATACTTAAAAAGCCAGAATTCAAATAGAATCCTTAAACTTTTGTCTTTCATTTATTATGTACTGTGTGTATGCCGTATTGATTTTATTTATTTAAATATGTTAATGTGTCATATTTAGGTTCTAATATGAACATATCCATGTTATTTACAAATAACACATATCTTTTTTGCGTTGTGTTCAACACAATCTATTTATTATATCCTTTGTATTATGTTTGTAAACTTAAATTATATTTATTGTATTGATTTGTAAGTAGTAGAATTCCAGAATTGGATTAGTAATAATAAAAGTTTTTCCACTATGACTTTTTAGACATGTCTTTTTACTTATTAGGGCAATATCAATCGCAAGTAAATTTTACCTTATGGTTAAATGAATTTGACTTTTTTTATTATTTCCATTAAATAAATTTATTTTGTTTTTCAGAGAATATAACTCAAAATGGCTGCAGAAAATAGTGTGCTGTTTAAGGTGTTTGTTACAATTGGTGTAGATGAACCAGAAGTGCGACGTTTCTCTGTTGATCGAAGTGTGGTCGCCAGTTATGAGTACATGAAGGCAAAGATACAGAGCATTTTTCCTGCACTCAGAGAAAACAATTTTACACTGTCATGGAAAGGTAAGAAGCACCAATCTTATAAATACAAAAAAATATGTGAATATACATACCTATATAAATACAAGTACAATAGTATGCTGTATTTAAAATTAAATTACTTAAAACAATATTGATTTACTGTCTAATTGAAGATTTTTTGAAATTAAAATATAATTTATTTATTTATTTATTTCTTTATTTATCTCTTGGTACAATTATAAATACAAACATATGTATACATTTCATTCTATTACACTAAATATACATACATACATACATACAATTATATCAGAAAATGAGATTACAACTTAATATTCTAATACATACATGTATACATACAATAGAACCATACATCATCTACCATGAGATCCCACCAGGCAGAGCCTGTATGTGGGAATACCTACTAATATCAAGTTTTATATTCCTACCTATAAACATGTATGTGTCCTTTAAAAGACTAAATAATTGCAGTTAATTGAAATATTTATAAAGACTAAATAATTGCAATTTAATTGAAATATTTATTATCATGTTGTTTATTTATTTTCACAATATGTGTATATTAATTAAGTTATTCTTTACCATGTAGTAACTGAATACTTATAAATACTGTTAAGTTAATACACCATAATTATGCACTGTGTCTGTGTTTAGGTAGTAGAATTCCATATCGAAATATTAAAACAAGTGTTTTATTCTACTAATGGTTTATTATGTGAGAGAGACGTCTTTCGTCTTATGAGGACATTGTCAGTCCTCATAAGAATAAAACACTTGTTTTATTATTTCGACCATAATTATGTATTAAGTCATTATATTATTTACATTAAGTCATTATTTACATATAAATAGTTATAGCTATCTATAAATACTTGAATATTTTTTATATTTTCTAATTACTGTTTTATTTTTAGATGAGGAAGGTGATGATGTACTGATTTCAAGTGATGATGAAATGATTCTGGCACTGTCCAGCATTAAGGAAGATCTTAAGAAGCTGTATGTAAAGATAAGTGTGCCTAAGGCTTCCTCTCCATGGAATATCCCCTTCATGCCTCCAACTTCACCCATTGCGCCTATGCCGCAGTTCATGCCGTTCAGTGCAACAGCGGAGAGTTGCAATTTTGCTCCCCCACCTTCTGAATCCACGGGAAATAGTAAGTGCTTCATTGATTCTGTTTTTAAATTTTTTATTTAAGTAATGTGCACCTACATACTGTGGTTTTTTTCGAAATATATATATCTACACCAATTTCAAAAACTCGTAACATTGATGAAATTATTTAAATAAAAAAGCACTAATAGCGCTAGTGTAATAAATACTAGAGTTTTCTGTTTAGTAAAATCTTTGGAAATGGTTTGTAATTGTTATATTGTAGATCCTTCCGAAATAAGTGAAGCAGTGAAGTAAAAACTTGATGTGAAAGTTAACATGTTATTTATTTTTCTAGAGCGTCCCTGGAAGAATACCCAACATACCGGGGTAGTTTGCGATGGTTGTGAGGGCCCTGTTAATGGATACCGCTACAAGTGTGTTGTATGCCCTGATTATGATCTGTGTTCCACCTGCGAGGCCAAGAATATGCATCACGAACATGTCATGCTGCGTATGCCTGAACCTGTGGGAAGAATGGTAAGATAATATTATTTAAATAGTCGTACATACACACTGATTGAGATGATTGTTATATTTGAACTAATTAAAAAGGTGTAGAATAAGTACACTTGATGGATTGTTTGCTTAGCAACGGTGTTGATGGGTGGCTGAATAGAGTGTCTCTGTTGATAAGATTGATTTAGTGCATTTACTTTGAAAACAAGCATATAGTCTCCGTGTTTTAGTGAGGTGTTTTAGATTATTTGCATCAGGATAATATGAGTGGTTGTGGATAGTGTGTGCAAAGGAGAGTGTTGATTCATCAATTGTGGTCGGTGTTGTTTTCATTTTCAATACATGCAGAATTGTTCTATTTGACATTTGATTTTTAAAATTTAATTATCTTCATAATCAAGAATAATAGACAAAATTCAAAATTTAATAATAATATCACAAGTACTTAATTAAAATCAGGAGTGAACACTAGTTTTGTAATTAATTGGTAAAATGGATCTGGATAGGCCCCCAGACCCTTTTCCTCCTGATGAGGAGCCTCTCGCCAAAAGACAAAAGACCAAACAGCCTACGGTCACTCTATCTTCAAAGGTGCCTACCCCTTTATTTAATAAAGAGGCAAACTACAGATACTCGAGTGAAAATTCTGGCCCATTTGTAGTAATGGTGCAAAATAAAAAAGATACTCCTCTACATCCCATCCAGTTTGGAAACTTGGTTTTCAAAGAAGAAATTAAGAACATCAAGAGAGACGGAATAAAATCTGAGAATAGATTTAAAATATCAATCAAATTTATCACCGGAGCTTCAGCGAATGCATTTTTGGATAGTGATTTTTTGGAAAAGAATGAACTCAAAGGATACATTCCAACTTACCGTATCTTTAAAATGGGATTAGTAAGGGGCATTCCAGTTGACCTTACAGAAGAGGAAATAATCAAAAACACTACTATTCCCAATATAACGGGCAAAATAGTGAAAGTGCGACGTCTGAACCGAAAAATAAATAAGGATGGTAACACTGAATGGGTTCCTTCAACAACCTGTGTTTTAACACTACAAGATCAAACCCTTCCAAGGAACATTTATCTTTTCTATAACTCTCTCCCTGTGGAAATTTACTCATTACCTACTATTATGTGTCATAACTGCGCCCGTTTTGGCCACCAAAAAAATAACTGCAAATCTACTCCAAGATGCGCTAATTGCAGTTCGACCGCTCACACGAAGGATAATTGTGCCGCAACAGAACCAAAATGCCCTAATTGTGGAGGCTGTCACAATGCTCTGGATAGTAATTGTCCAGAACTAACACGACAGAGAAATATTAAAAATATGATGGCCTCTGAAAACATGTCGTTCTCGGAAGCACAAAAAACTATACCGAAAATATCCAAATCATATAGCGAGGTGGTACAATCCTCTCAAAATAAAAACTTTGCTGAAAATTTAGTTAGAGAGAACCATAAATTCCAAAAGGCTGAGAAAAAAGTTTCACTTCCACAAACAAATTATTCTTCCCAAATCAACGAACTACTTAGTTACAGAAATGGTGAAGCTACAAATCCTACTCCAGGATGTGCTATAAATGCTCCAAAAGAGCAACTTCCTTCTCAAGATCAAAAAAAAGAAATCGATGAGACCAACATTTTCAATACTCTTATTGAACTACTTATAGAATTTGTTCTTAATAATTCAGATAAATCATCCTTTGCCACGAAGGTTATACCTATTATTAGAATGCTTGTCGAGAGGAAAAATCCTCTCGAGAGTGTCTAATACTTGGATCATTTTTCTTCTTCTTTTTTTCTTTTTCTCCTCTCCTATATTTATTGGAGAAATTTAAATCAGCCCAAAACTAAAACATTTTCAACATACCCCCCGAAATTATTACAGGTAAAGAAAACATGAATATTTTGCAATGGAATGCCAGAAGCGCTGTCTCCAATAAATCAGAAGTCATTTTTTTATTGAATTCCCACAACATTCAGATACCAGCAATATCAGAAACATGGATAAAACCTCACTTTTCTTTTAACATTCCCAACTACATTTGTCTTCGATCTGATCGTCCAGATGGAAGAGGTGGCGGAGCCGCTCTACTTATTGCATCTTCCTTATCGGTCATACCAATTTCCTTACCATATAACCCTACTCTGGAGGTAGTCGCCGCCGTTGTGGATGGTGTAGGCTACGTCTCTGCTTATATTCCTCCTAATATTGGATTCGACACAAGTTACTGGGACTCTTTAATTTCTCTCCTACCTACTTCTTTCTTCTTTCTTGGAGATTTCAATGCCCACTGTCCCGCCTGGGGTAGTAATAGTTCCGATCGACCAGGCAACAAACTGCTATCATTCATTGATGCTCATTGTTTGTATATCATGAATGATGGTTCACCGACTCGATTGTCTTCTCCTACTCAAAACCCTAGTGCGGTTGACGTTTCTCTCTGTACAGCTAACATAGCCAGTTTAACATACTGGGAAATCTCTGAAGATCCATGCTCGAGCGATCACTTTCCAATCGTTATTTCCTTTTCTCGTAACTCATCTAAACAAACTTCTTCCGGTCCTACCAAATACAATTTAAGTAGGGCGAATTGGAAGCTTTTTTCACACTCTATTGAACGATTATGTTCTGATAATCCTATCGATAAAGACTGCTCATCAATTGAAACTAAATACAGAATCCTTACTGACATACTCCATACAGCAGCCAACGAAAGTATCCCACTAAAGAATGGAAACAAAAAACATCCAAAAAACGCTCCATGGTGGAATGAAGAGTGTGTCAAACTAATAAACGAACGGAAACAAGCCATGAGTATTTTAAAAAAAAATATCAACCTACAAAACTACATTGCTGCAAAAGCTATTCAAGCTAGAGTAAAAAGAAGACTACGAAAAATTAAGCGACAAAGTTGGGGTCAATTTTGCTCATCTTTATCCCCTTTTACTCCCCCATCTACCGTATGGAATATGGTTAGACGTTTTAGAGGCTCTCAAATTCCACCTAGAACGAGATGCCCTTCAAACCTTTGGCTCCCTGAGTTTGTCAATAAAATAGCTCCTCCGTTGGTTCCCAATGAAAACCAAATATCCACTCCTCAAACCTCAGAGGTAACAATTGACAAATCATCAATCCTTACATCTAAAATTCGAAGGAGTGAGCTGAAATTTACCCTTCATTCAGTGAAAAATACTGCCCCTGGAGATGATAACATTCCTTACCTGTTCTTGAAAAAATCTCCAGAATGTTTCTTAGAAAATGTATTGAAAATCTTCAATTCAATTTTGGAGATCGGATACGTCCCTTCAGACTGGAAAACCCAAATCATATTCCCTATTTTGAAACCTGGCAAAGACCCACAAGCTGGCGCTTCGTATAGGCCTATAGCACTCGCTTCTTGTACCATGAAGATATTTGAACGAATTATTTGTAATAGACTTACCTGGTACATCGAAAATTGCTCGTGCCTCCCAAACTTTCAATTCGGATTCAGAAAGTCTTTGTCCTGCATGGATAACTTAAGTACTTTCATATCAGATGTTCAAGTAGCTTTTACAAGGAAAGAGTTGGTCACTGCTGCGTTTTTAGATATCACCTCAGCATATGATAATGTCAACATCCTCACTTTATATGAAAAACTTTTAAAGTTCAATATTCCATGTTCTTTGGCTCGTTTAATATTCAATATGTATTCAGATAGAAATATCATCGTTCATGATGGAGATAGGAAAATATATAGACGAATATGGAGCGGATTACCACAGGGATCTGTTCTCAGCCCTCTCCTTTTCAACATCTACTGCGCGGATTTAGAGGCATCTATTCCGGACGACTGTAAGGTATTGCAATATGCTGATGACGTCGTCGTCTATTCTTCAAACAAAACAGTTGACAAAGGTATTTTTTCATTGCAAACAGCCCTTAACAGATTAAATAGTTGGATGGAACGAAATTCCTTTCAGCTCTCAGCTGATAAATCCAAAACAGTGGTGTTTTCTAGAAAACATATCAATCCCACCATTTCTCTGAATATAAGAGACAATTTGGTTCCTCAAGTCGAGGAAGTAAAATTCTTAGGTCTTACTATTGACAGAAAACTGAATTGGAATTCTCATGTGAACAAAACTATTACTAAATGTGAGAAAGCTTTAAATATTTTAAGAGCTGTAGTCGGAGTTTCTTGGGGTTCTCATCCCTCCACCGTAAAAATCATGTACAATGCGCTAATTAGGAGCCATCTTGATTATGCAAGTTTTCTCTTAACTCCACTTACTTCAACTCTTGAGCGTAAGCTAGAGAGAGTACAATCGAAGTCCCTCAGACTAATGATTGGCGCATTCCCATCCACCCCAATCAATTCTCTTCAAGTTGAGTGTGCTGATATGCCTCTCAGACTGCGAAGACAATTCCTGTCCGACTCATTTCTCATCAAAAGAATCCAATTCATTGACCACCCACTATCGAAAAACCTGCTCACTTTGAATCAACTTTGCAATTCAAATAGATTCTGGAAAAACAAAAAAAAGCCTTATCTGTGTAGCAGTTTCGAAAAATTCAAAACACACCCATTTACGACCAGACAAGCATCTCCCTCTCCTATATACAAATATTCCTTCGAAACTTTAGTGCATGAGCCTAATGTTGTTGAAAACGTTGGAATTGACAAAGTGACAAAACGGACGCCCCAACAGATTAACCAACTTTTTCAATTCGAGACTATTAAAAGATGGCCTCACCACATTCACATATTTACGGATGGCTCCAAATTTTCCCAGAACAATCCCTCTGGGGCAGCAGTATACTTTCCTCATAATGATTCCTCTACTTTGTTAAAACTGCCTCCAAAGGCGTCAGTTTTTACTGCTGAAGCTTTAGCTGTGCTAGAGGCTCTAAATATTAGCCAACGTTTACGTTTTGACAAGGTTGCTATTTTTACAGATTCGCTTTCACTGGTCCAATCCTTGATAATTACTCACCCTTTTAACTGTGAAAACATTAACATATTGAATATTAGGAAGACCCTACACGAGTTCAAAACGAAAGGAGGAGACGCCGTTGTGGTATGGATTCCTTCCCATTGCGGTATAAATCATAACGAGAAAGTTGACACTTTAGCTAAAAAGGCTACTGAAGATGGTTTGTATCCTTCCGGGCTTATAATACCAAATAGCGACCTTTCTCAAGCGGCCTTGAGAGAAGTATATCAGGAATGGGAACAACTTTGGAACTCAGCAAGTAACCATAAGGGATTTTATTATAAGTGTATTAAAAAACAGATAACAAGAAAACCTTGGTATCACAAAAAGAAGATAAATAGAACCCAGATTGTCACGATTTCGCGCATGCGATTCAATCACCACAGATTGGAGAGTCATCTCTTTAAACTGGGTCTCGCATCAATTCCTGACTGTGAGTGTGGTACAGATTATGAGACTCTTGACCACGTCTTTTTCGCGTGCCCACTTCGGGACCGCGGTGATTTGTATTTCTCCCTTCAGAATGTAGAATACCCACTTAACATCAGCTATCTGCTTGGTTTAGAGGATGATAAGGTGTATGGAATGTTGTTTGATTTTGTTCTGAAAAATTTCATTGTACTTTAAAAAATTGATCACTTTTGCTCATTATTGAACTAATTAGTTTAATCTATAGTTATAACCTGAAACAATAAACCCATGATTATAAATGGCGGAAATCATCCAAACAAGGATGCATCGCCAATAATAAAAAAAAAAAAAAAAAAAAAAAAAAAGGTGTAATTTTGTACCAGATTTGAACACTATACTTGAGTACAACATCACAGGTTTACGTTACCTAAATATAACATGAAGGTGTTGGAGAAAATATATTGTAGACCATACTACTTACATGAAGAGCAATCACAATTGTGTCACTGAGAACTGCACAGTTGATTTTGTTTATAGATTTTTTGCAGTTGTTTATAAAACAATTAGTTGGTTTTCAATTAAATTTTTGACTAAAATCATAATAATAATGTGTATAAGAAACATTTATTTATATTCCTTTGATACACTTTTACTAAAAAGTCAATATCTTGGAATGAACCACATAGTTAGTACATTTTTGGAGAAACACTATTTGAAAATAATTTTTGGATAGGTGAAGCCATTGGTTTGCCATCATCAAACTTTCAGAATCAGTTACCAAAGGTATTATAGAGATCAACATATATTTTTTTGAAAATTTTCAAAGACGTACATTTTGAAAAAATGTAAATCCAAATTTTCAGCCTGAAACTGTTTTTTTTTTTCAGAAACATGTAGTGTTATATATCATATTAACTGCTACATAAAGGGCTTTCAAATAATTTAAGTTCTTTACCTTGTTATTAATATTTAAGAGTATTTATTTGAAGGCATGGCTATATAGCCACCATTTTTTAATTGTGCTTTGTAGCATTGTGGATATGACCTCTTGTTGGTTCATGTCCGTGTAACGAATAATTAAAATTTTGCTTATAAAGTTAATGATTGATTGAATATTCATCACGATTATGTATAGTAACTAGGCCATATTGTATAATTTAATTAACCCTCTGCAACTGACGTGAGGTCTGTCAGACACCGCGAAATCTTTTTTATGTAATAACGTTGCCATTTCGAGTCCTTTCTTTCCGTTTCGCTCAGTAGCTTCCTAATTTATGTTCCTTTAATCATCAGTACAGTAACGACGGCCGTCGTGAGTACATGTGTGGATCTATAGCTGATGGGTGTTTGTCATACCTCACGTCAGTAATAAATGATGGGTCTATTAGACCTCACGTCAGTAATATATTAATATTTTCATAGTGTCTCACATACCTCAGCTCAGTAAATTCATAGAGTCTACCTAACATGACTTCAATAAAACTTTTTTTTTCAATGAATGGAGAGCAGATTTCATTTAAGGCCTTGCTAGGGAACTTGTTCTTCCTATTATGACACAGCAGGTGTAAAATGAAAAATTCCCAAGAGAATTGCGCAATCATGTCTTAAGATGAGATTTGCCAACTGCCCCTGAACAAAACGAACCTGGGACATCGTGTGAAAGAATATCGACTGTGCTCAGGACAAAGGATTCAAACCACATTGGTCAAATTTTATAGGAGAAGCAAAAAACTGTAGGATAAAGAAAATTTCAAATTATTGCAATTATTATTTTACCAACTTTTTGTAATGTAGTTTTTTTATAATGTCATAAAAATTTAAGAGAAAATATTCAGAAATTACCAAGTTATATGCAAAAAATTAACAAAAATGTGGATTAAATCCTTTGTCCTGACAAACTTTAGCAACATGTTAAAGAAATATGTATGTCGCATGTTTGGGGTTATGTGGTTTGATGCCTTTTACCTCGCCATAAAATTATGTCTAGATAAATTTTTTTGGTGTTAATAATGAAACTCATGCTGTTTGAGTCCTTTGTCCTATTGGATATTTGCAATTAAGCCCTAGCTAAAAAAAAATATTTTGCATTTTTTATAAAAACTAGACATTTGGGAATTGAATGCTTTTGCCAGAATGTGTAAAAGACACAAATAATTGACTTTAAAACATAAAATGACTTTTGTCAAAATTGTGGTTTGATGCCTTTGTCCTGAGCACAGTCGATATTGTCCAGATTTTTCACGAGTGAATTGAAAAGAAAGATTAAAGAGTGCAATTTTATTGAAAGGAAGACAAAATTTACTCGTTATGCATGCAAAAAATATGTCTGCCTACAATACTCGGCTCAAATTTGCCAGGACTGAGAGGACGCACTTTGAAGCCGATTTTTAGAGAAACCGCTCTAATGATTTTTTTTATTATTTTTTCACATTTTAACAAAAGCTAATAGAAAACAAATTACTACTCATTTTTTTTATTTCATGTGTTTTTTTTATTTTATTAATTTTTATAAATTGTTCTTAAAAAATGGTGATTTTTTATTAGCATTAATAAATTTCTTGTTATTTCTAATATCTGTTTTTTTTAAGCCATATTTTTTCAAATGGTGTCAGAATATATGTCAAATACTCACAAAAAACTAAAAAAATAATCAAATTTTTTTAAATAATGGAAATAATGGAACTTAAAATGAGTGTCTCTCAGACCACTCCTCAGCAGAATAGTAACTATAAAGCCACCTCAGTTGCAGAGGGTTAAATTAACAATCTTATGCAAATATTTTGCATTATGTAAGTTAACAGTTCAAATTTGCTGTAAAAAATGAAATAAAACGCTAATCCATAAGCAAGAATCAAATTCTTTTTGTTTTTATTTGATTTCAAGAAAATCGTATACATTCTTTGTAAATCATTTGTTCCTAGTTTGATCTTGTTGAACCATGAAATTTGGTGCTAATCATCTTCACTCTTAATATCATTGCCTCACATGCATAAGCAAATAACCCTGAATTTCAATATTTGAGACACAGCATGTTAGAATTTTGAGGTATTATAATGGTCGACCTTAACCACAAACCAGTATGAGTTTGTATTTCAATATTCAAATTTCCATTAGTAAGTCTTAAGTATTGTACTCAATTAGGATTGTGAGTATTTGAAATGTTATGTGGACATTTATAATATTTATAAAGATCTTTCTTTTCCAGGGTCCTAGAATTCAAAGGATTATCATGAAGCATTTGAAGAGGTCTGGTGCTATAAATCGTGATGATGGGGCTGCTGGAGAATGCCCTTTTATGTCCAAACGTCAATGCAAGGATAATAAGTAAGTTCATTAATTTTATTAATTTATTCAAACATAAGACGGCTAATGTAAGAACTGCATTTTATTGTATATATTTTTATATGTTTGAGTAATTGTCGTTGAGTGTAATCACAAAAAATATGATTCCTTCACAATGAACACATTGTAATATAATATAGGCACAAGATGATCTTTTTATAAGCCATAACATTTCTTCAAACTCTTAGGAGGGTACATCACGGGGTTTTTATGGGGGTTCCTGTTTCTTCCATAACAATACTGCAACTTATAATTATACTGCGAAGTCATGATTATTAATAACATGTTTTTATTTAGGCTCATAGGTCACATATTGTTATTTTTAATGGTTCCTTTCCTGACTTTAGAAGTGAAATAAGTAACAGAAATAAGTAAATAAATAACATTTGTTGCTGATTGGTCAAATGCACAAAAAAATCTTAAATTTTTTAGTTGAACTAGACAGGAGATTTTGATCCATTCGAGATCTGAAATAGAAGATCCCAAAAAATGGTTACTTCTTACATTGTTGGACCTTATATCGTGATAGTGAGAATGGTGGCATTGGTGAACGTTGTCCATGGACACTGAAATGGATAACTTGAGACAACCTAGAGCCAATTCATAAGCGTTGGGATGCCTCTCAATTTTTGTGATTAGATTTTCCACAATGTTACATTGTAAAACCAAGGGTTGCACAATCAAGATGTCTAATTGGTGTTGTCAAATATTTGATTTTTGTTTATATTGTGATTATTGTTCTCATTTTTTTTATTTATTTGGTGTCACTTTGCTAAAGGTTGAACTGGTATTTTTTTTTTAATGGGATAGTTTCCTACTATTATTCCGTAGTTAATGTTAAAGAATTTGAAGGTAAAAATGGTAATTTTTGTTTTAGGCAGCCTGAAAGTGGTGAAGAAAAGCATGGACGACACCATGGAAGGAGACATCATGGAAGACATGGAGGTCATCACGAGGAAGGCAGAAAGCATCATGAAGAAGGAAGGCAACATGGTAGGCCACGGTGTCACCGTATGGGCAGTGGATGGCTGGATACCGTGACAGCTTATATGAATGAGTTTGCTAATCTGGCTGGTGACATTGGTAGTCAGGCTGCTGCAGCTGCAACAGCAAGTGCTGGCACTAATACATCAGCTAGCGCCAGTGCTTCTGTCCCTCAGGCCACTGCCCAGGCCTCAGCTCCTCAGCAGACACCAGCTGGTGATGGTGTCCCTACAAATGGTAATGACTTTGTTAATGCTGGACTCAATGTCCATGCTGAGTATTTAAGAAATGTTGGCAGAACTGTGGCTGAAATTTTAGATCCACTGGGAATAAATGTTGAAATTGACGTAAGGCCTAAAGTCAATGATACCGAAAACAAATCCCAAACATCTCAATCATCCAGGGAAGAAACTCCTAAACCCAAAGAGGCTGTCAATAAAGAGTCTCCGGTTATTGAAATCAACGATGGTTCTTCATCTTCATCAGATGATGATTCTTCTGATGGGGACATGGGTCAAGGACCAGAAAGATGGACTCTTCTAGGTCCTAAAGATGGTGGTGAGTCGCCAATTTATTTAATGTCTGAGATCCCGTAGCTTGATTTAGACATTCCATATTACAACCATTTAATCACCAGCATGCACCACATATATTTCACATAGTTTATGTTAAGTGAAATATTTGTTCACATTAATAATAATCTCTATTCTTGTTTGCATTTCTCTAATTAATGCTGCATTATGATTAAAAAATATTATGTTTTTACAGCAGATGGAAGGCAAATAGGATTTGATTTGGAAAAAATCACCAAAGAATTCCATAAGCAGATGGAGATTCATGCTCAAGCTATGCAGAACAATAAACCATCAGCACCATCGGCTTCCACTGGAATTTACCCAACAATTCCCTTGTCAGATACATCTGCTCCAATGGACATTGAAATTGAGAAGGTGGTTGCTCCACCCACAGTGGTTACTCCACCCACAGTGGCTACTCCACCCTCAGCTCCTCAACAAGAGACCGCTCCTAGCACCACTCACACTCTCAGTATGTATAACTTTCATTTCATATTAATTTCTATGTGTCTTGAGTGAAACTACTCTGTCATGAAATGTCATTTTTCAGTATGGCCATTCAAATTATTTTCCACATGTGTGTCAACACAAAATTACTGTGAAAGATAATTGTGAATTATTACTATTAACAGGACTTCACAGCCAGAATTTAATTTGAAATCGTTCGACTATATGCTAGAATTGCCTAAAAACAGGTGTTTACACCAAATTTTAACTTTTAAACTACGTACGAACCAATAAACTACGAAGCATTAAAAAAATACTGTCTCTCTTTTTGCGGTAAGTTAAAAGCGAGATAAAGAAATGAAGTATATTTCACTCATTATCTATGACACCACTTGGTCACTAACACACGTAGACATAATAATAATATAGTTAATATTATGTCCGAAAAACTACGAACATTAAAAAATCACTGTCTCTCTTTTTGCGGTAAGTGAAAAAGGAGATAAAAAATGCGACGTACGTGATGTATATTTCACTCATTATCTATGACACCAAATGACACAATAATCATTGCGTACAAAGACATAATTTTTAACAAGATCGTGCACTCCATTGAAAAAACGGCATGTATAATGCAATTGATGCACCAGAGGTCACCAAGGCCCACCTGCGAGAGAGCATTCATGCCCCAAGAGTTATAAATTGGCCTACATATACCTATACATGAATATAGCAAACACGTAGGTAGGTAGACTATTATTATTTTTGCTGGATAATGGTAGGTGTTTACTTAATTGGCGTTCCCTTCTCTCTGCTTACTCCACATGGGATGTGGCGTGAGGGTATAGATAGATTCATCAAATCATTGGTCAAAAAAAGCTTATTAGCTTTTCATGTCTACCTTGTTTTATGTACATATATGTGGGCGTATAAGTGGGTATATTTCCAATAAAGTACTCAAATACTTTTTTTTTTAATAATACTCAGTTTTATTCTGCAACAATTATATAATTTATATTATACACCTTAAAAAGTACACTTAAAGTAGGTATATTTGAGTTTATCCATAATTTGTTGCACCATTCTGCATTGAGTTGACCATAATTTATTCTTTCTTCTGGGACGTCAAATTAAGTGACAATGATGGCTCCCTTAAGTGGCACCAGTGCTGCAAAAGTATATAAGAATATTTAATATGTTTTTCCCTTTTTTATTATTTTTGACTCCATCATTAAATTGCAAACAACAAAAAGGCCGGGATTTGGAGAGAATGATTCATGCATCTTTAGTATCACAAAAAAAGATTTGAGACATCATAATCCAAGGATAAATTCACAATCTGTCCATATATTTGCAGAGTATTTTTTCATCATCGAAATAAAACAAAATTATAGCAATAAAGTGATTTAATGTGTAATCATGTCTTATGGTCGGTTGCAATAACCTATCTATCCGCGACTATCGATTGAAATGTATGATTCAAAATATAGAACACAATAGATTTCAATCGACAGGAGCGGATAGATAGATTATTGAAACCGGCCAATAATGCACAGTCTTATTAAAGTACAATGTCTTTGTGTTAAAATTTCACGTGGAAATGGAATGTCAAAATATAAATATTATTTGTTTCCATAGTAACCATACATGCAAAGTGGCTTCTGCAAATATGTAAATATATAATATGCATATTTAGAAAACTTCGAATACTCATAATAATCTAAAAATCAAATGCATGTTGAGATTTATTTTTACATTAAACCATTTTCTCACTATTGATTCACAAACTAATTTTATATTATTACTTAGTATAATTTATGGAATACCTAAATCATTCGCAAACTAGTGAATGGCATCATTTATTTATTTATTTAAAAGAAACCTTCAAACAGCAGGTAGAATCTGCTGGTTTCAGAAGGCCATTATGTTACAAATTACATTAAATATAAGAACACACTACAAGCAGAATACAATAAGTACATAAAATAAAATAATAATAATTGTACCAAAGCTTGTTTTAAAACATACATATGTATCCGAGATTCAAACATGTTGCGTGTATTCATATATCAGCTTATTTGAAATAGTAACATGAAAATAAGATAATACGTGCTGATTTTACTATATACCTAAATATCAGGATATCAGTTAAAAATTATGTACTTACATTTGCAAATGATTAGTCAAGTCTTAGTAATTCTCCATCACCGTTTTAATGTCACTAATCATCTAATCATCTAATAATCTGGAAAGTATAAAACATAAAGAATTTATTAATTTATTCTATCAGAAACATTGTTTGCTTACACACGCGTATTAAAATATTTTATTTTTAATAATTACTGTAGGAAAGGTTATGTTACAAAAAAAATATGTCAAAAACAATATAATATAAATCAATCATTATAATATACTCACTCATTTTGATCATGTGAATAATATGAAGCTTATTTATTTTTTCTCACATTCGTTAATCGTAATGACTCTTTCGTCACTTTAAATAATGAAAAAATTAAAATAAAACTATAAATCAGTGTATTTAGTATATTTCTGATTTAGTATATTTTATACTCACAAAAATAACAAAATGTTGCTATGACAACAATATTGACATCGGTGAATGTCATTCTGAGGAGTTCATACACAAAGTTACGTACATTAGCTCTAGAACATTGAAACTAAGAAAACAGCATACCTAAATAAATTTGGTGAATTCTTTGCAGAGTAGGTACCGGCAGCAATTTAGTTCCCTGATACCTGATATATTTTTTTTAGTGTTTGTATTTTTTTATCATAGTCTTTGTAAGGTAAACGAACTGTAATTTAGTGTTAAGAGCATATTTTCTGTATTCATTTTTTAGTAATTGGATTTTAGCTGGCACTTTGTGTTTATCATTAGAAAAGTAAATATGTTGCAACTAATAAGCAAAAAGAGAAATAGGCGGACATGCTGAGGTCAATCTACAGTTTTATTGAGTACACAAACAAGTTCACCAACATTTAATTAAAAATAAAAAAATACTGATTTATTTGAATTAATTATATAAAACACTTATTTGTAGTGTTTAAACTGTGACTTTTTGTTGATTAAAAGTCACAGTGGATATAATATAAAAAAGTGATTTATTTGTAAATAATTCAACATGAATTTCCACCGAGAACCGTCGGTTGAAAATATCAACTTCACTGATTTATTTTACTTCATTCATAGTTAAATATTTGTGAAAAATGGATCGGTGTGCCTTTACTTGTGAACTCCTCATCTACAGTACCTACTGAACACTCGTTCTCGTATTCGTCGATTCGCATTTTGACAGACATGGAAATAAATATTATTTAGGTATATTAAGTTATAATGTTTTTTTTTAATGAAAAAAAAAACATTTATATAGGGATTACTTGATGACACATATATAAATATGTTTCCTTGGTAAAAATCAAGTAATCTAGTGCTGTAATTATGTAGTTTCAAGCATAAAACCATCTCTATTTTTTAATAATTTTAAATAAATAATCAGACGCAAATTCAACAGCGTGCCGACTCTTTGGCTCGGCTGGCCGAACTAAAGCCGATTTTTGAGTTCTACGGAAATTTTCATAAAAACTTTCCCGCAAGCGGAAAATTCAAAATGAAAATTTCACAATATAAATAATACATCACGCTATTATACTCATATGATAAATTATTCAATTAAAATTGTTTTAAATATGTTTTCCTTATTCGAACTTGACAAACTAAAAGTTATATTTTCTTATGTGCACGTCACAAATCCCATTTTTTTCGCATATTTAATAAAATATGGCTAAATATTACCCAAATTTAAGAAAAATAGGATTTTTCTAAAGCATCCTTGGAGCTAAATTTACTTCATCATTTATGTAACCTCTAAGATGATTGTCTTAAAATACCTCTGCTAGTCGTGATGAAATTTCGGAAGGTGTTTTTCAATCGATAATTTCTACATGAATCTCTCGGAATTTTTTTTCATTATTATTAAAAATACATTAAAATATGTTCAAATTTTGATATTATCAAAAACAAACAGTAAAAATATCATCTCGATCACGAAAATATTGCAATTAATTAATAATCAATGTTGAAAAATGGTTGCGTAAAATCATGTGACAATTTCGAGTTCCCTACCTATCAAGGGCTCTTAACTAAAGCTCTCACTTTTTTATTGAACAATTTCAAGGTAAAATGGCATTGTCTTCTTTAACAAAAATCTGATATATTCTTTTATCTGCAGCATTATTAACATTGCATGTGAATATGTCTTCAAAAGGACATAACAGACTACAAAACTGATTATAAGCACTTGGTAAAAATTAAACATAGTGTAATTGCTTTTTAATAGACAGATTTATGTTTTCTTTTTATCGAAGAGTCAGATTGTGTTGGATTACTTTACTTAAGTCACTTGGCCCATCTCTAGTTGTTTTTATCCATTTTCACTGTTTATTCATATATATGAAAAGTGTAGTTAGATTTATTGGTACAGAGAGGACAATCGGTGCATTTATTGCATGGCGTTAGTCCACTGGCTTGTGGGATATTCCGTGATGGTATTTTATTTTTTAGATGGATTAACTAAAAGTATATGTTAACTAATGTAATAATCATTTTTCAGGACCAGAAATAGCCGAGTCTTACAACCGCATGTTGGCCATGGGCTTCAAGGATGATGGAGGAAGATTGATTCGTCTTCTGGAAACTAAAAACGGAAACATCAGCGAAGTTCTCGATGTTCTTTCAATGAACATTCCAAAATAAAGCATTTATGTCTTAAAACCATCTGCAGATGTTGGGAGTTCACCATTTATTTTAACATATCGTCTTTGAATTTTTAATTAGATGTTTTTTGATATAATAAATATTAATTTGATTCCTTCATTTCAAATAGGAAAACTTAACGCATATCATGTTAAACATGTCCAAGTTAATTATCATTATTTTTATTTTGATAACATTTCAACAACCATTGTCGTCAAAGGGATTACGATAAATTTCAAGCCAAATAATGTTTAACTAAAATAGTTATTTTTATTTATTTGCTCATTCTTTACTCTACATTGATCACAATAAATACAATGTTATAAAGAAATGCATTCAAATTAAACAAAATCAATATACAGAAGGTGAAGTTATCGCAAAGGGGATCTCTTCCAACTAAACAAACTTTATACAGAAGGCATTGATTGATATGTTAATATGTATCAAGGAACAGTTTAATCTAAAGTTTTTGACCCGACATCTGCAGTTTCATCTTACCATATATTTAGTTGCCTGTATTTTTAAACTTACAATTTACTTTATTAAATGTCACATATAATATATATATGTAGATATACCTATATAAAATTTGAATTTTTTATATTAGTGATTGACTTGAATAGTAAGAATTAACATCTTACAATGACGCAAATAAAATATGTCAAAATTAAAGATAGTTTATTATTTTTTTCATTGTGTAATATTATTAAACTAGACACCATGCAGCCTCAAGCGGTGCATTAAGATTCTGATCACACTTACTTTGATATGAATATTTGATATCTGTAAACAATATCAAACAAATAAAAATAAAAATGTTTGTGTTTTGCACCTTTTTGATTATGAAAATTAGTTGTGTTGAATATAAATCAGTTTTATATCACGTGTGGCTAGTAAAAAAAATATTTTTAGTGTTTATTTTATCATTGTACCTTTACATAAGGTACTTTAATTTCTATAACTATGGAAGTAAGTAAGAATGTGGTTTATATTATTAGATTAATTGTATTCATCACACATTTGTTTGGCAAATAAAAATATAATTAACGTAAATAAACATGATGTCAAATTATTATTATTTTATTTTACTTCATTTGAAAAAATATATTTTAATTCTCACTACAACATTGTTTTGTAGAATTAAATAAACATTGTGTTTTTCCATTCACCCTATTCAAAGTAAACAATTAAAAAAAAAGATTATGAATTATAAATGGTATGAATTATCAATACTTACCATAACACATTTAATTTCTTTATTTTTTCTTGAATAAACAATGTGTTTATGTAGCATTTGTGTGAACATCTTGAGTTTCTCCGTTAGTCAATCAATGGTATTGATGGAGCACTGTTCACTATTCTTTTTTTGCATTTTTTTAAAGAATTAGAATGAAACAATATTGTTACCTATTTAATAAAAAAAAAAAAATTGTAATTTAACACTTGTTTGAATTAGCTCTAAATGAATCTCTTTTTTTTATAGTCATTTAATCTGTCAAATGTATCCTGTTTTTTTTTAAATATATACTATTGCATTACAATATTCCTATTTTAAACACAGTGAAGGAATGGTTGGTAATGTGGTTATGATTGTGATACTATAGAATAGTTTTTCATTTATTATTATTATATAATAAAAATATATATGTAATTAATGTATATTTTATCTTCCGTGAAGTAGTTACAATACAAAATCCAATTTCTAATTTATTTTATTCTATCTAAAAAATCTTTAAAAAAACATTACTTAAGTTAAAGAATTTGTGAAAGTACTAAATCAATAATTTTATGGGTAATACATAAATTGAAATGAATAATGTAAGTAGATAGATACCTTTAAATCAATGCAGTGTTCCGAATAGGAGGTCCATGTGTGAAAATTGTGTCTAACCAATATTAATATTTCCTAGGAACATTTTTTACACTGTTGACTCGTGTTTGGAGCATCGTTTCTGCATATTGTTGGTGCTTGTACAACTTGATAAAATTAATAATACTTGTGACTATTTCATTGTAGATGTATGCATATAAATTATAAAAATATAAGTAATATAATAATTGGCTATATTGGGTAGATTGTAGACTTCATTTTGGTGTTTTATAATATTATTAATACCTTATATACACAATAAAGGAAAATATAAATATGCAGGATGTTGTGTTTTATTGAACTTTAATCAAACTATAATAATTAACTGCCTAGTAAGTGGAACATGGGAATACTGTACCATCCTCTTGCATTATCCCATGTGGGGAGGCAGAATGAACGGAATGCTATATTAATCTTTTTTTTACATATTTCCACACTCATGCAGTTTCTCAAGTGTGCATGCCGATTTCTCTTACTGGATACAAACCTATCCTTGAGAATTTGATCCACATAGTTGAGCTATGTAGATCTTTCTCTATTAGGTATGTACACCCTCTTTGCCATACTTCCATCATCAATTTGTTCTACATGTACAAAGTCAAAACTTATTTACACGCTTTCTATCCATATCACATATAAGGCAATTATATATCTAGACTTCAGCGATGAAGCATTCCACTCTTCCTGAACGTTTATTTTTTTAAATTGCCATGGATAGGACAGTTTGGGTAATCTATTAAAGCTAGAATGTCACTGTTTATTGTTTCTTATTGTCCCTAGGCCCCTATTATGGAGGCACTTGGACTCGTCATACATACATTTTATATAATTAATCATAATTTCAAATACAGTCAATCAAAGAAACAATTAAAGTTAAATAAAATATCAATTTTTTGCACAAGCTTTTGGCTTCGTGTGAAAGGTGTATAAGGTTGTATTTGGGTTTATAGGAAACCCAGATATATCTTTTAAAAAAAAAAAAAAAAATTATGTAGTCACGGATGTAAAAAGTCGGGACCCACAATGTCAAAATTTAAAATATGTATTAGTTCAATGAGGAAATATTATTCATTTATCATTTCGTCAATAGAATATGTATGTATATATATATATCTATACAGATTATCCTCTGTGTACCATAAAAATACAGGCAGCGATACTGTAGGTACCTAATGGAAAACTTTCACAAAAAAATAGGAAAAAATGATGCTTTATATTTTTTACATTTATGCATTTTTAAGGCTTTCATCATTATTTGAAAAAGTAATATTCGCGCTTCGTCGAAAAAAGGCCCACTCATGACGGAATGTGTGTGCGATGTCATCAGGCGGTATAGACCATGCTTCTCTAAAGTGCGGCCCAAACGCAAATTATGAAAATATTTAAATACGCTTATTTCTACTAAAAAAATTAATGTTTGCAATATTTTTCATTTTTGCAACATAAAAGTAATCCATCCATCCATCACATTAATTTTACATAGGTATAGGTATATGTATAATATATACATTTTTATACATATGTTCATTTATAATTTTATACATATATATCTAATTCAAATAAAATAAATATAATAAAAAGAAGTTATTTTTTTAATAGAACTGCATATAGGTATAGGTATAGTTAATTTTATTTCCATTTATTGAAAAATAATTATGTGCGGCCCAGCATATATTTTTTTTTGCAATGTGGCCCTCCTATGGTCAAAGTTTAGACACCCATGGTATAGACAGACTACGAGTCAAAGTCAATGACGTCACAACGGGATTATTCAACGATAGGGCGTTATCAATTTTGACATAAAATACGGATTTTTTAAATGAAAAGTTTTATTTTATCGTTTCTCATTAGGATATTCGTGACCGGGACATTTTATTAAAAATTGTAAATATTTTTTTAAGGGCAGCGCCCGCCACAAACCTCGTGCCGTACCTGGAGATATGTATCTCCATAACAACACACACACATGCACAAACAGGATTTAATGTCGCATTAAAGCGAGAAATGCTGCCTCGCCGAGGGAGCACTCTAGATTTAGCGGCAATGGGTTGTTTGTTTTCCTTTTTTTGACACCGGGGGCAGCACTGACAAACAGGGTCTAAAGCGAAATGTCAAAATTAGATTATTCCATAGAGAAGTCGCTATTTCGTGTTAAAGATTTTGGAGTATCAGTTTGTTTTTATGAATAAATTAATAAAAAAATACGCCCGTGCTATTCATACGTATAGGAACTGTCAACTGTCAAATTTGACAGTTGGTTTTATGTAAACAAAAGCACGCTGCTTTGACGTCTGTCAAATAAGTGGCTAAACGTACGTATTTTTTTGTAAACAATGCCACACTATTTTGACGTCTGTCAAATTATCGAAATCTGTGGCATATGTCGTCCGTGTGGATTGATCGTTATCAGTTTAATTTCCTTTACAAGCGATTACTTAATTGAGGAAGCACATTTTCAATGTTTGAATAGTGCAATTTCATTTACACATTTGTCGACTTGTATATTTCATGTTTTAGAGGCATTTACCCGTATAAAGTAGCATTAAGTTCGTGTATTTTGTCTGAGAACAAAGAAGTTTCCATAACCGGATAAAGTGTAATAAAACGATTTAGAGTCGTTTAAGGTTTATGAACTCACCGTTTGCGAACTTTAGATCTATTGGTACTACAACAAGGATGTTTTATTTTTAAATAAAAAGCGCTGTTTAGGTCTACATAACCTCAAGAAAAATTGTTCACTCTTTTCTCCATAGCATGTTATGTTGACAATTTATTTTTAGTTCTTATAAGTTAAACCAGGTTTAAAGTTCGAATAACATTTAAATTCATAGGTATCCAAAGTTCTTTTCTTGCTTTCATATATTTTATCAACACTCTTAATAATGTATTGCTAAAAAAGTAGCTTATCCATACTTCGTCAAAGTAGGGTTGTAATGGATGTTACTTTGCGGATTCGGATCTGGAGTGACTCTGTTTTGAGGATGCGGATTCGGATCTGGAGTGACTCTGTTTTGAGTATGCAAATTTTTGTACTATACTATAAACCCAAATGGGGTAGGCAGAGAGAACGGAATGCCAAAAAGATCTATCTTTACACATTTCTTTCACACTCATACAATTTCTTATGCACGCACGTCGGTTCCTCTTACTCAACACACGGCCGTCCTTGAGAATTTGATCCACGTGATCAAGCCATGTGGTTCTCGGACGTCCACGCTTCACGCCCTTTCTTTCAGTAAAGCATATCCTCTTTGTCATTCTTACTTCTCTCATTCGTTCAACATGTCCAAACCACCGTAGTTTATTCGGTACTATATGAGATGGTAGGCCCCACTGTTGTCAAATGTGAGATTTCATAGCAAAAGTAATATTCACGAAATTGTTGCCATATGTAGAATTACTTTTTGATCACCACGTTAAATTTTTTTTGGACACACCAAGTTTTTCGACACCGGCAAACTTTACATTCGAGCTAGATTTTATTTTTGCTCTACCAGCAAAAATAAAATCTAACTCGAATACGATTTTCTTAAAGTTTATATTCGAATTAGATTTCATTTTTGCCGGTTTTATTTTATTTTTGCCGGCAAAAATAAAATAAAACAGGCTAAAATAAAACCTACCTCGAATAAAAGCTTTAGGAAATTTGTATTCGAATTAGATTTTATTTTTGCCGATTTCATTTTATTTTTGTAAATATAAAAATATTTCACCAAAAAATCGAAATAATATTATTGTAGCAACAATTTTCCTCCATACAAAACTATATTTGACAGATATCTGACATTGGGGCCTACCAACTCAATGAGTTCCGTTTATTCATGCGCATTCTGTCCACAACACTCTTCTTGCATCCGCTCATTCTTTACTCTTATCACGCAGCATTCTACCAACCATTCTTCTTAACGATCGCATCTCCATTGTATTTATTCCACTTTTGTCCTTCAACCACGTCCTTGTCTCGCTTGTATACGCAATTGATGGTACCAAAATGGTATTTTGCACCAGCATTTTAGCCATGTTCGACACATTGCCATTGCTGACAATGGGTCGAAGTGCACCGTTCACTCTAGCACCGGCCACTTTCCTTCTTTCAATGTCCCTATCGTATCTTTCATCCCTCGCAAACATGGATACTTCCCAAATGTGCATACTCGTTTACTTGCTCCAAACATTTAAATTGGAAATCCCTTTCAATCTCAGCCATTAGCACCAAATCATCTGCGTACATCAATGCATTCACTCGAGACCCATTAAACTCGACACCAACATCAATCTCTTTCACAGGTCGCATACAGTAGTCGAATAATAGTTTGAACAGCCACGGAGACATGACACAGCCTTGCTTCACTCCCTTGGTGACAAGGATATCTGCAACCTCATTTATAAAAATGAATATATCTTAATTTTGAAAAAGAAAGAAAAACGAGTATTTTTTTTATGAACATGCCCATAAATTTTAGATTTTTCGAAATAATACCATCAATTAGATCATCTATTGAAAATAAGTGTTGCCTTAGAATAATTCATTTCTTCTTCTAAAAAAAATGTTCAAAAGAGCCTATTCTGGAAAAAAATCGCGTGAAAATGACAATTTTCTTATTTAATTTAATATGATGTAAATTTTCGGTATTTTCTTAAAAGATTTAAATTATATCGATACGTTGGCAAATAAAAAAATATTTTTATTTGCCAATGTATCGATATAAGTTTCCGTAAACTTTAATTATTAAAATGTTCGACGACGGAAATTCTACATTTGAAATGAGTAAGAGCAGGTAACATCATTCATTCGCACCATCGTAGCGCACAAGTACCGCATGCAGTAAACATGCTGATAGTCTTCTCCGTAACAACTAAAGCTAACAGACATTCATTCAGAATGGGTGGTTTACTTCATTACTGAATTGAAGATATTAAATGTCTTATATGGCATGTTTTACAAATACTTGCCTTTTGTAGGAAACTTAGTATTTGGCAGGTATTCAATGGGGGAAACATGATTACGTCGTTAGCATAGTACACAAAAATAGTAGAATGTATTATATAAAAAAAAACTATTGTACAAATGTGAAGCACATCTTTGAACTGGCATACCTGTTATATCGACCAGGATAGAATTAGTACGAAAAATATATTTTCAATATTTTATTTTAGAAATGTATCTGGCTTGGCATGGTATCCTCAAAAAATGTTTAAGGATGCGGATTCCAAGCTATTTAAATAAAATTTGCAGATGCGGATATTTTTCGGATGCGGATACGGATATTCGTTACAACCCTACGCTGAACCATAGATTTCGCAAACATCTAGATATCCATAAACGAAATAGTTTAATATTAATGTTGTCTATGGAAATAATTCACCATAGACAAATTTTATAATTTCTTTGATCTATGATACGTACGAATAGCCTTTGCCAAAAAAATATGCCGTCTACTTATTGTTGCGTTCCGTTGTGCACCAATAAAGGTGGACATCGATTTCCGTCTGAAAAAGCATTAAAATTAAAGTGGATTAATGCCATCAAACGTGATAAATGGAAGCCATCGACTAGTTCCGTAGTTTGCAAGAATCACTTTAAAAATACCGACTATTTAGGAGAAAGTGTACGTTGTAAGTGGAAATAAATATTTGTTAAATTAAATTATACATCTGTTTACCATCTTCATGTATTAAAATTCGTAAACGTTTTTCAGATGGAACTCAACCTTTAATTCAAAAGTTTCGTAAGGATGTTGTTCCGACGATATTTCACTGGACAACAAAGGAGTCAACAACAGAAGGGAAAGATTTGAAAACAGAAAATATAAAACTCCAAAACATGGGAAGGAGAATATTTGTCCCGAGTCTCCACCACCTTATCCTGACATTGCAGCTGAAATTCACCTTCCTACAACTTCATCGTATGTTGATGTCAGCGTGCAAACTGTCATGAATAATGTAAACGATAACATGGAGATAGCCCATTCCTACAGTCAAACTATGAAACATTGTCCATTTAGTATAATAACTTACAAAAATGGCCCTCAGTCGATTCATTTCTTTACAGGACTAGAATGTTTCGAAAAAGTTGTTTTTTGTATTTGAGTCATTGGGTGATACATCTCATTCTCTGAAATATTTTTATGGTAATCCACCTGCAACTGTCAATCCATTTGAACAGTTGTTTCTTACACTAATAATATTGCGAAGGCATAAAACTTTTTTTGAGGTATCAAAAATGTGGATGATATCGATTAAAGATGTTTTAGCAGTTATGATTGTTACAATAAAAATCTGTACCAATTTCTGACATTTTCCTTTATTTTTAAATAAACAACTTTGTTATAAATATCCATAGTAATTATTAAGACAATCCTTAAAAAATAATAAGCTTGTATCCTTTCTGTACAAACAATGTTGTTATAAGTCTTTGTTGTACATTAAAACTTGTAATAAATATACAATGATAAAGCATAACCTTTTGATTATTATTACATAATTTCATTTCAATTTAAAAATACTTGTTATAATTATTGTGTACACGTTTACTTATTAACGCAGATTTAATTTACAATAGATAAAGAATAATCGTTGTACATTACTTATACATAATTTCATTTCAATTTAAAAATACTTGTTATAATTATTGTGTACACGTTTACTTACTAACGCAGATTTAATTTACAATAGATAAAGAATAATCGTTGTACATTACTTATACATAATTTCATTTCAATTTTAAAATACTTGTTATAATTATTGTGTACACATTTACTTATTAACGCAGATTTAATTTACAATAGATAAAGAATAATCGTTGTACATTACTTATACATAATTTCATTTCAATTTAAAAATACTTGTTATAATTATTGTGTACACGTTTACTTACTAACGCAGATTTAATTTACAATAGATAAAGAATAATCGTTGTACATTACTTATACATAATTTCATTTCAATTTTAAAATACTTGTTATAATTATTGTGTACACGTTTACTTACTAACGCAGATTTAATTTACAATAGATAAAGAATAATCGTTGTACATTACTTATACATAATTTCATTTCAATTTTAAAATACTTGTTATAATTTGTACACGTTTACTTATTAACGCACATTTTAAAGTACTCATTGTGAAAACTAATTAATATATTTAACATTTTTTTCAATAAAATCATTATCACTTTCAATTGTAATTCTTAATAGATCCTTAAATGTAAAAATAACAAAATATGCTTTTATCCTTTCTGTACATAATAATTGGCCCTGGATTTGATAATAATAGTCATGGTCTCTTTTTAGCTTTGAGTAGCCAGTGACTTCACACTAATACAAATATGGTACAGTATCAACTGTTATATCTGTTCTGTTCCTCATACATGTTCTGGGATTTGGCTTTGTTTTTTATATGTCCCACACCAAAATTATCAAAACATTCTTGTGTCAATAATGGGATGTAGGAGTTGGAATTGATATCTGCAAATAGATTATGCCCTGAAATAGACATTTCGAAAACTTCTTCTACGACGGCGAGTTATTAAAATTTGAATGTTTATCATCATCGTGAAGCCTGCAAAAAATATAATATTTGGTACATTTAATAACACATATACTTATTTATTTAGAAACAATTAACCAAAATGTTATGGATGAAAATCTACTAACCTAGCCACGAGGGTAGCTTTTTTACTACTTATTTCGGCATTCCGCTTTTTAACCTCAGCTTTTAGTTCGGCTAGAGAAAATGTGCCATAATCCTTATTCATTTTTTATATATATAAATAAGTATGAAACACGGTAGAAGATAACAAAAATCTGGAACATCGATAAAACGAACGCAGTTGTTGTCTAATGTTTGACAGTTGTGTTAGACCCTTATTGTCTGTGCTGCCATCTGGTGTGCATTGTGGGAAGTTCCGCAGAAAATAGCCCATTGAAAATATTATCAATTGATTATTTATGAACATTCCTCACACATGCATAGTGTTGTGGAATTCTCAAGAAATAATTTTCTCGGTAAATTTCTCGAAGTAGAGAATTTTTTGAGATTTTTTTTTATTTATTTAACAGGATAATAATAATAAATACTTTATTCAATCAATCAATGACAATGTACAAGTTATCACCAATATTATGGTGTATTTTGTTATATGGTGGCTACAATTAATTATGGTATATTTTGAGGAAAATATAGGTATTTTTTATCATTTTTACAATATTAAAAAAAATGTAATCAATGTGTAAAAAGAATATACTTAGCAGAATAGTTTTTAAAAGGAACAAATATATCATTGGAAAATTGTTTTTTTTTTATTGTTTTTCAATTTTACGTAAGGTTTATTGTTGATTTATTAGTAACTAGTTTTTATAACCCGGTATCGCTTGGGTTTAAATAAACAGATAACAGCAAATACATGAGTTATTGAAAAAAATGGAGTAAGCGTTTACGTAAATAAAAGCAATAAAAACCTCTTCCCAACGAAAAAACTCGAAGTTTGACACCTCACATGCCCATATTTAATTAACAAAAAGTGTTAGATACCTACATAGAAAAAAGTACAAATAACCTTTTACTGATGAAAAATCTTGATGTTTGACACTCCACATGCCCATATTTAAGTTAAAAAAAATTGCAGGTACTTTCATGGAAAAAAAATGTTTGGCCCAAACCTCTGATTTGGGCCTTAATCAGCCCCACGAATTTTTGGATCAATTGGCTGCGAAGTGTACTGGGTGAAAGGTCATAACACCACTAAGAAAAATTATGGAGAGAAATTTCTCTTCCATCAGAGGAGAAATTCTCGGAGAAATTCCTCGTTCTCAAGAAATTTCTTTGAAGAATTTTCTCTTCTCACATCACTACACATGCATGCTCCCCAATACATAACCTATCTACTAGAAATATAAATTCGAGTGGCCAATGTGCTGGCTGCCCTACAAATTATATTTTATATAAACGGGCTATTCCACCAGCTAGAGGTAATAAGAGCTTCCTCAGGATGTTTTTTAAAGAGGGGGGGGGGGTAGAAGCTATATAGCTACTATTAAGATTAACGTGAAGAAATCGCTGGTTATTACACTGTAATAACATACAAAAAGTGACGCTGGGATATAAGTTTTTGAGTATTATTTAAGATGGGTACCTTCTTACATTCTGTCGCAGGTTACAGGTCAGTATTGAGATTATTGGGTCAAGTGAGGTTAATTTGTACCAACATGAGTCTGTAAAGTGAACTAAATACGTATATAACTAATAACTACAATAGTGGACTGTGCTTGTAATAATTATATAGCATATAACTATTATTGTATCTAGGTATTCTCTTACTAGATTGCTTCTGATCGATTTTATTATAAAACTTCATGATAATTATTTATTGGTCTATCATAAAGAGATGGATACTGGCTACAACATCGATTTACTGCAGATGATATCGAATCTTGTAAGTGTGGGTAGATTTAATTGACTCGATTTTTCGAACAATAACCTTAATAATAATTTCACCCAATGTGCATCAAATTATACGCTATTTTCATAGCATGGTGAATTGGTTTATGTGACTAAAATACAGTAAAAAACATCTTAAATAAATAACGTCACTTTGTCATCACCTGTGATGACTAAGTGACGTTATTTTCACTGCTCTTATAAAGACGTATGGAAAGAAGTTCCTCTGTTCGTTTATCGAATGAGATGTTTTTTTCATTACGAAGAATTATTAGAGTTAATAGGCGTGAATTATTCAAGTGAATATTATAAAACTAAATTACTTTTTGATACACGAATACAATTTTTAAATCGATGTTCTTTTCGTGATGTATTGGGGACAGCCCTATGACGGCATTTAAATAATGTCATTCATTTTCACCTAGCATCACCCAATGTCAAACAGGATCAAAAGATTCATTGAATCTTTTGATGATGACAAAAACTATATTATTGTAATGGAACCAGAGAACGTGTATAGGGATATAGTCGTCTGGCACCTCTACTATGCCTATCTTATTAGGAAAGTCGTAATGGACAGATAGATAAATCATTACAGAGATTCCCGCCTCCTTCTACATCTGGTTATATCAGAATAAGGTACATCAATCGTAAGCTCTAATCCGTTCATTTAAATCAGGGGTGCACAGACTTATAGGCAACAGGGGCCACTCGGGAAGATAATGAACCAAGAACGGGCCGCTATTAGATAAATAAGTTTTGCTTTCTAGAAATGCTCACACATTAAAATTTCTACCACCCCCGTCACCGACTTTCTAAGATGGTAAAGGAATTTGAAATATTTCAAAAACCCCTCGGTTTTCATAAAAAAAAAAATATTTTCTCGCACTACCTTTTTCTACAATGTACCGGGTATTTGTATCTACCGATTGTTTGTGTCAATATCGGATACTAAAAATGTTACGTGTTTGAATTTCTACCCCCACGTCGCCGAATTTCCAAAATGGTATAGGAATTTGAAATATTTCAAAAACTCCTCAGTTTTCTTAAAGTATATTTAATCGTCAAATAAAATAAAAATAAATATTTATTATTTTGTTTTGTGTTACTGTTGAGTATGACTAACGCACGACCGGTTTCGCGGACTCCGAGTTCGCATCATCAGGTGCTGATCTATACTGAATTAAACAAAAACGAAAACAAAAGTTCGTTAGGGTTTACAGTGAGGGTGTAGGGGTAGGCGGGGTCGTGTTGGTTTCATTAATCGTTGATTGTTCAATCAATCGTTGGTTGATTTAATCGAATTATTAAGTATCCGGTACTTTTACCGACTATCCGATTATCACTGGTATTGACATTTTTTTATATTATATAATTCCGGGTTTGTGCATCCCTGATCTAAATAGGTATTTTTTATACTCATGTGGGGTATAATCGGATATATTTCAGGATTCAGAGGACAATGTATTCGTACTACTGTTGTCAGGCTATGTTGATGAATAAGTTCGAGGAGGCTAAAAAAGCCTTTTCACCAAAGTCATGGTAGATAATATTATAAATATGAAGAAAGATAGAGACGAATGTATTGCGTGCTCGATTGATGGTTGAATCATGTTAAATAATATCCCTTTTGCATGATATTGCCTTCAGCCAATTCTACTAACTGTAACCCTAAAGATTAAAGGTTGAATGAGATAGTCAATACATGACAGAGGACAAGGTTAAATCTACAAGCATATTATAGTCCAGAACAGTGCAGTTCTACACAATCTAATAAAATAATATTTCTGTCCGTTTGTAAATATGCACATAATAGCTACACTGCTACATGTATAATTATATTTGTTTATAATAATATGTCCTTTAAGGATAGAGCTGTAAACGGCATTTCAAAATTCAATAAAAAACCCCGGAAAACGTTTAAATTGTCCCGAATACAATATTTAAATGTCGCGACGAAGGGGGAGGGGGGCTAAAAAATTGATGGCGGCAAAAGAAATTTCAGCGTTTTCTGAAATATTCCGATACAAAAATATGATGAAATGGAGGGTAAACATCTTGCGTTTTATGTTTTTCATGACACTTTCATGTTAAGCTGTATTGTGACGGAGGAGGCGATTTGTATGTTAATTATATGCAGTTAGTCTGCCGTCTACCTCGCTTGTGGAAAATGTCGTAATGGTATAGATAGATAGAGATTTTATAAATTCAATGATTATGATATCCTAAGCGAATTATGTTTTAATTTACAAACATCTACACTTAATCTTAAAAATGCGGAGTTAAAGATACCTAATCATTGCTGGTCCAGAATCCTAGTTTCTACCGCATCTTCATGAAAGATTGAGCGGATGTGAAAATATAAACAGTAATATATCGTCGTTGGTTCTATGAAACCTCTTATGTGCTTCAAACCAAATTTTACAGGAGATGCAAAAAACTGTTTAAAAGTCCGCAGATCAACAAAATATTACTAATCTATATATTAGTAGATACTTAACGTGAGATCATTCACTGTTTGCATCTTCAGGTACCTACCTACTCATAAATTAATCCCGAAGTTATGTTAAAACAATTAATTTGTGATAAAAGTACCTACTTGATGCAGACTTACTTGCAGAATAATGTTATTTATTGATTTGGCGGTAACGTTGTGGCAGTTTCTAAACATAATTACGAATTTTTGGAGTCAAAAAACTTAACTAATACCACTAAAAATTATTGAGTCAAATATTGCGCTTGAGAATGACAGGTTACCTGTTGAAACCTTGGTCGCGCGTATAATAATTTTTAGTGGTATTAGTAAAGTTTTTTTGGCTACAAATATTTAAAATAATGTGTTAAATTCAAAGTACTACAAAACTTTATCGTTTGTATTTGTAAAAAATATTTTTACATAATAATTACTTATCTATGCCACACTCGCAGTCTGGCGCATTTTTTAGGTTTCTACCATGCGCTACCTTAATGCAAAACTATCCGGTGTTATATACTATAAAAGTGTTTTAGGGTGATTTTTCAAAGGAGCAGTTAAAAGCTTTGTTTTTGTAATAAAAAAAAATATCTAAAGCAAATTTTGACATGCATTATTATTTAGGGATCTAAAATTACTCTCATTTATTAAATTATCTCGTAGCTGTTATTATTATTTCTTATTTCTTAATACTTAACTCAGTTTGACCAAAATTTCAACTTAGGATAGTTCTGCATTAAGGTAGCGCATGGTTTTTACAAAATAACAAATTCAAACTATTTTGTCGACTTCAAAATCTTTATTTTTATACTTATATGGAAGAAAACACAATTGGCAATTTTCAATCTCTTGACAATGTACTTTTAAGACGAAAGATGTCTCTCTCGGCAATAAATCATAGAGTAGCAGAAAACATTAGTTTTTTATTTTCGTTATGTTATGGAAGTATGTAATTTCTCTGTTTTTTTTTAATTTTGTTTTCTTAATCTATTATGCATTATTTCACTTGATTGTTTTGTTTTTATTGTATTTTTGTAAACGCTGATGCAGTCGTTAATCGTGTACTACTACTACTACCATCACGGCATATCCCACAAGTGGGGTAGCCAGCAGACCAGCTGCATGTAACAAACATGCAAGCTGTCTTCTCCGTGTCAACATAAAATTAAGACTTTCAGGATGGGTGGCAAACCTCATCGCTGCATTTAAGATGTAAAATATCTTAATTTTTTCGAACACCTGCCTTTTAAAGGACACTCGAAAACTTACGGAGAAGAGTGGGAGAGCAATTTTTTACCGGGTGCTCCACAGAATATCGTGTAAAATAAATAAATAAAAATACGTGATGTTTAATGAATACCCATCTTCAGCGGGTCACTGGAAAATTTGCAGAAAAATTGATAAATTTATTCTGTGGCGGGGATTCCAAGGAGATATTAAATATGTATAAAAACCTTTTCATATTTGAACGTACCTTGCATTTAGTCGATGATAATTATTATAATATCCATAACATCGATATCATGTACTTGTTAAACTTATCGCTATGAATTATTTTTAAACTACAAGTGCTATTTTATTATTATTATCAATTATAATATATTCATTCTCGTTTTCAGTTGTGCGATAACATTTGGACCTTTCTGCGGCGATAGTTTGAAGAATGTATAAAAAGATAATGATTATATCAACTTATGTATATACTCAGCAAATATATAATTTATAATTGCTTGTTTTTCTTATCATCTGTTGCGACATTCTATTTTCTCGAGAGGAATACCAAATGCGTAAATGTTATATAAAATATTCCCACGAGTCGGTTTTTAACCCTTCATTTTGCTCAAATAGAGCCTGAACTTTCAATCGACGGATCCCTGTTTCGAATCCTTCCACTTGGTGCTACTGACATATGAACTTTTTCTTTACGACAACCATATTGCTATGCTAATTGTGAGAGTATTTGGGTTTAATTTATTTTTTTTAAAAAAAAGATATATCTGGGTTTTTGTTATAAACCCAAATACAACCTCATACACCTTTCACAGTAAGCTACTAAAAGCTTGTGTCGTGATAGGGGAGTTTGACGGCACCTGGTATCGAACCACGGACCCCTTGTTCACGAGGCCGAGACTCTACCTCCAGGCTACCGACGAACTCAATTTAAATCTTGATTTTCAAAATATCTTAGGAATTTACTAATTTTTTAATGCAGATTTTATAAAGATGATCACATTACGAAAGCTTGTTCACTACATAGCTATTTATTACGAGAGCCTGTCTACTATAAAAAATCTAGTCTGAACACTGTTTGGCAATAATGATAGTTCTCATTGAATAAATTATGTTTGATAGAAAACGTTATTAATTTCAAACATTAAACACGTCTTCGCCCAGGAACACACACGAAAGTGTTTATAAATGATATAAAATATTACGATAGGTATGGCCAGAGGTCCTGGAAGCAGCGGTGAACAGGGATCTCAGGAGGAGATAGGTACGTAGGCGCAAGGGGCCAACCCAACCCAACTAGGACAAGGGAAGAAGATGTGTAGGTATGTATGTAGGTATGGTTCAATCGCAAGATATTTATCACCTAAATGATAGAGAAGAGAGTATTAAGAGTTCCTACGCTTTCGAATCGGCTTAGGCTGGCTTGAGCGCTTTATATCATCGTAAACGTTCACCAACATCTCTTTCATGCTTCTATCATATTAATCCTTTTAGAGCAGGAGAGTGCAATGATTGCTGTATAGCAACTTCGTCCAGCCAACCACGCATTATTCGAAATAAAATAGAAATTTTATTAATTATGGCAATATATCCTTTATAGGATGATTAAGTTTAATGAAGGAGATTAAACTATACACTGTGTCGGTGTTTAGGTAGTAGAATTCCACGATGAAATTAATCGACAATATCCTTGCGAGATGAAAGAAGTCTCTCTCAATAAAAATATATAGCTAACATAAACATGAATATTTTTAATATTATTTCATTATCGAATTTCAAAATTTTATCAATTAGTAATTTTGTTCTTCACCCGTCTAGTTATTAAGATCAATGGGTAATTGTTCTTTCTTATCGGGTTACATTGGGTCAGTATTCCCACACGACTAGCAGTGTCATATTGTCCATTGTTACTGTTCTCGGTGTCATACAAAGCCGGTGCATTGCAATACGATATACACCCATTATCATGAATTCATTATCGATTCTGTTATCACGGCGAACAGGTGATTTTAGTAACAATTATACTGCTTGGTGTATCATTTTTCATGGTGAATTATTAATTGTAGAAACACAACCAAAGATAAAATAATTTGTAATATTGTAACAATATTCTATTTTATGAAATGTTTCACAACATATTGTTGCTACTAATATTCATATTTCGAATAAATTTATTGTAGCGTCAGTGCAAATTTGAATCTTGTTTTTTGTGCGGCGGGAAAGAAGATTTTAGTTAATAATAGTATGTGATTATTAGAATTTTTATTCTTTAATTTGTGTGTAGTTATTCAAACGTTTTTTATTAGATTTTGAAGATGAATTTACTGAGTGAACATGTGTTTTTATCGACGTTTGTGCTGTTGACAATATACGGTTTTAACGAAGTGCTATCGCAAGAGTTAGAGGGTAATCCGGCGGCACTGCCTTATCAAGGAATATGCGGTTCCAAAGTTATAATGAATGGGCCTGAAAATTTAGAAAATATTAGAAATTGTTCAGTGATTAATGGTATTTTAAAGATTGTATTATTTGACAGAAACTTTGAAGAAAAGGATTATTACAATATAAGTTTTCCAGAATTAAGAGAAGTGACTGATTATGTACTGGTGTACAGAATTTATGGTTTAAGGACACTGAGTCAGCTGTTTCCTAACTTGGCTGTGATTAGAGGTCGAAACCTTTTTGTCAATTATGCGTTGATTATATTTGAATGTAAAAATTTACAAGAGGTAAGAACTTTCAACAATTTATTTTGCATAAATTAATAATTGTATTCTTAATACTTCTAGTATATTTTGTTACATATCCCATAATTATTAGGCTAGCTAACAGTCTAAATGCACGTTTAGTATAGATTTTTCTTCACCACTTCACTCTTCATCACCACGAAGAGGACAAATAGCATTTTTATTACTTGCAGTTAGTGTAATTGCTACTATTCTTGCGGGTGATGGTATAGACAGATAGGAATATTTCTTTTTACGTTTTATCTATGTTTTTGAATTAATGTTATTTTTACAACTGAAACTCTACTATTTCTATACTATAGTTTACTATTAATACCTACATGCATTTGTAAAAAAGCAAATGTATTATTGTAGAGTTGGTATGTATTCTTTCTACCTACGATAGCATGAGAGAGATGTTAATAATTTTATTTTTACAGTTCTTTTATTGATTTTGCTACATAATTATGAGTTGATTATTGTTTTATTCCATTTTTGGCAAATGTTCCCAAAGCATCATATATATATATATATATATATATATATATATTTAAAAATTTTATTTCATTTATAAATACACAGTATACATTGATATTACAATAACAAAATAATATTACACATAGTAAAATGTTCCATCCATAAGCAACCAAATGCTTGTGCGGAGGGTCGGATTTCAACTACATATAATATTAATACACATATGAGAATTAGTTAGAAATATCAAACTTTCAGTTCTCATGTACATTCATCAAACGTTCGACAAAATCTACTAGCACAATACAAAATTAAACCAAAATAATGTCAAAAACAATATACAAATCAACTGGATCAATTAATTTATAATATATTTTCCATCTCTCTATCTATACCATCACGGTATATCCCACAAGCAGGGTAACTAGCACACCAAGTGCGTGTAATAAACATACAAGTTGTTTTCTACGTGCCAATAAAAAAACAATATTAGGATGAGTAGAATACCTCATCGTAGAATCAAAGATGTTCAATATCTTGAGGAAAAAACATTTATTGAGTTCCCGGTAATGAAAAAGTCTCCCACTCCTTTTTGTAAGTTTTTGAGTATCCTTTAAGTATTCATAAAATACCTTCAATGCAGTGACGAGGTATGCCACCATCCTGAATGATTTACAATTTTATTGGCATGGCACGGAGAGGACACGGAGTTGGTCTGCTGGTTACCTCACTTGTGGGAAATAACGCAATAAATAAATGAATTATTTATTTATTAAAAACACAATCAAACAATCAAAATAAAGAAGCTAAATAATTAAATGATTCAACTGGGTGAATCAGTTTTTGGATAACTTATTTCAAAATATCAGTAAGTCAAAATTGTATCTGAGCAGCGTAAGTCTTCTGCTGTTTCGGCAAGTATAATATGAATAAAAAAAAATTTCGGAATAAATACATTTGACAAATTTGATTCGGGGATGTGGTGTGCTACCCATCCAGAATTTATTTTATTGCACAGAAAGGACGACCTTTATATATATTAGATGGAGTAAGGCAATTAGCTAAATAATTTATGGGAGATGTCGTGATAGTGTAGATAGAAAAATAGTAATCTTTTTTTTTTGTTTTTGTAAACCCAAATACACCTCGAACCTTGTCACATTAAGACTTTTTATTATATTTCAAAATGGTTTATTTTCATCACCAGTCGGCATTTAAGTGTCCACCTACGCACCGACTGTTGTTAATAGCTTGTATCGCAAAGGTGAAGTAGATCGGCAACGGGAAATCGAAAACGCGACCTCTATTGAAAGTTCGATTCTATTGAAACAAATTATCTCGTATTACATGCTAGCTTTGAATGTCGACGACTTTTATATCGAGGATGTTATGTAATTATCAATTTATTTATCCTAAAAATGCGGTAAGCAGCAGGTTAAAAACATGTAATTAATATCCAAATCCTTCTCTACGTGCTTATAAAAAAACTAAACATTTAAAATGGGTGAGATATGTTATTTTAATTCCAAGAAGTTCAATGTAATATTATAAGCATTATTTTAGAAACATCTGCTTTTTACTAGACATTTGAAAACTTCAAGAAAAGAGTAAGAGATCTGTTTTTTGCCCAAGAATCAATGGATTGATAACGTTTTAGTAACTATCCTTTTGTAAAAACACATCAAATATATTGTCTGTTTCCAGATTGGGTTAAAATCTTTGACAAAGATTATGAGGGGATCTGTCCGAATCCAGAACAATCCACAAATGTGCTTCGATCAAACTATCGATTGGGAGAAAATTACTGGAACTCAAGGGGGTCATTTCTTCTCAGGGAACGGCCCTCCCAGTTGTCCTGGCAGAAAAGCCTGTAGAGGCTGTGATGAACAAGCATGCTGGAGTTCTAGGTTTGGATTATTTATTTATTTATGATATATTGGTGGTATTATTACTGATCATTACACAATGTTTTTTTCAAAAAAATATTACCATGGAATCTCCGAAACTATTTTTACGAGTATATACTTATCTATGTTGGAATCGGACAAGTTTGGAAGATATCGCAATCCATTGTTAAATTCTTCCTCTGTGCGCTCACTTGCACGAATGTGGACGAAACGAAAGTAGTATGCAAGTACAGGTTCGATTGGCATCATGTTCCCTCCGCCTACCCCATAAGCAGTGCGCGATAGACAGAAAGGATCACTTGTTTCCTCGCAAACGTGTGGATGTCCTTTAAAAAGAGAATAGAGAGGAACCATTTATAATTTTTTATCTAAATTATTTTGTATTTTATAGACCTATTTCTAACATGTAACTGTGAAATGTGTTTTTTATATTTCATCTGTCCAATAAATTTAAAACATCTATTCTTTAACACGATAAAGACTCAACCATGTATGATTATAAATAAATAATATGTTAACAGATTATTTTTAACGTTGTATTATTTTCAGATTTTGTCAGCGATTTCCATGGTCAAAATGTCACCCGGAATGTTTGGATACATGTGCTCTGCTTGGAGGGAAGTGTCACCGCTGTAGACACTTTATAAATGACAACACGTGCGTCAAGGAATGTCCACCAGACAGGTACTTACCTAATATACTGCTGAACATAGACTATTTTTATATTCAACATTTATTTATCATTTTTTCGCAATCCATGCCAAAGGTTTTATTCCTAGTAGGTGCCGTTGGCTGGACAAAGTTGTTATACAGCAATGATTTCAGTCACCAACTTTGAAAGGATTGATATGAGAAAAAAATGGGTGGAATTGTTGAACGTAGTCATAGTATAAAGTGCTTAAGCCAGCGTGAGACAATTTCTGCTACAAGTAATGCATATTATCTTCAGATTAAATCATACCTATCGTGAGCTACAGGTATATGTACTGTATATTATGTCTTACTGAGTAGAATTGGAATCTCTCCGTACCATAGATCTCCTCAAAAGCCTAGATTTCATAAGATGTCTGGGATTGGAGGGCTTGCTTTAACTAAATAAAATCAGACAGGCAAAGTAGAGGGAGTACAATAGATTTTAGAGGTTACAGTGCACAACACACCAATTCTAATGAATAATAACTAAATAATTAATATTCCCAGTTGTGAAAAATTAATTTAAGAACTTATATAACGAATTTAAACAACAATACTATTAATGTCATTATTTTGATATTGATTTGTTGTTATTTAGATAAATGTTTAAAATTCTTAAAAATATTATTATTTTATGTCCCTTGTGAAGTTGACAGAGAAGAAATAGTTTTTTTTCTTTTGAGATCGTTTTGGTTTACATAATAATTCCAGCAAAATTTGCCTTGTTGCAAATAATAATGAAAAGAAGGATGTTTTTTTTTAAGTATATTCTCGCTAGTTTATTTTCTTAAGACTTTGATACTATCCTTGATAATCTCATCCTTATAATAGTGCTCGTTATTTTTTCTTATAACTTCTAAAACATCTTGAATAAAAATTTTGAGTTTGTTCAAAAATTATATAACACGAATGTAAAGAAAGATAAGCATCATTTCGCTACCTTAATGCAAAACTATCCTAAGTATTTTAGGGTGATTTTTCGAACGAGCAGTTTAAAGAATTATTTTTGTAATAAAAATAAAATATTAAAAATATCTATCACAAATATTGACATGCCTTATTATATAGGAATCTAACTACATACTCTCATTCATTAAATTATCTCATATCTGTTATTATCATTTCTTAATACTTAACTCAGTTCTACCAAAATTTGAACTTAGGATAGTTCTACATTAAGGTAATTAATGTTAATAGTGTTTGTCATAAGTGGAATAGCCAGCGGCTAAATCGCATGTATTGAATGTACGGAACTGTTCTTCCGTCCGCAGGGGTTCCGTCGGCCCGGGCGTCCCTCTTTCACAATACACCGTTCCTATGACAACGATATCAGAGTGCAAGGAATGTCGTGGAAAGAGGTGACGCAATTGGCACAGAGACGCTCTGAATGGAGGAGGCTGGTTTCTGCCCTGTGCTCCCGAGAGGAGCGTTGAGGGCGATGATGATGATGATGATTGAATGTACAGATCCCCGTCATAGAAAAAATAATATCTACAATTCAGATCACTAAATTGAAGATGATAGTTGTCTTGAAAATTTATCATACAGGTATCTCGTAGAGCTGAGATATTAGTCAGTCCACGGATAAAAATGTGAATATAATATTAATAATATAATTTTTTAATTGATCATAAATAAAAATATAGTTATTAATAACGCGTACTTACTAATATAATCTGGAAATTGTAAATAACAAAAAATGTGATTATAGCGAGTATAAACAAATAAGAGATAAGCAAACATTAATTTACATTATAATTATACAATCATGAAAACAATACAAAAATAATAATAATGCCTCGTACCCGTTGCCGGGTATTATTGTGAGAGAGAATGAAATTGTATTTCTTGCCGACGCCGACGGTGCCATCTAAGGTGACTGAAAAGGCCGTTCCCTGAACAGGCACACTTTGTCACATTCGGGACAAGACTATTCCTCGTTTATAATGGACCTGCGAGTTGTTCGACTTTGCGGGCCGCTATAGCCATTAATGGTTTTCCGCCATTTCGTGAGGTCACCCGCCATCTTCTCCCAGTCATCTTGAGCATTGATGTCCTTCAAGGTGTTGTGCAGGACATCTTTGTATTGTTTCCGTTGGCCTCCCCTCTTCCTTCTGCTTTCTGCGAGTTCCGAGAACATGATCTTCTTGGGGAGTCTGCCTTCATGCATGCGAACGACGTGTCCTGACCAGCGAAGTTGGGCGCGAGCTAGTAGCACCTCAATGCTCTGGCAACCCATTCTCTCCAGAATCTCCATGTTGCTGATTATGTGGAATCATCGTACTTTCATTATTTGTCTTGATTGGCGCTTTCGGAGTTTTGCTAGGTACTTGATATGACTTCTGTATGGAATCCATGCTTCACAGCTTTAGACGAGAGTTGGAATTATTACTGCACGGTATACTGCAGTTTTGGTCTTTAGTGAAAGGTCGTGGTTCCCGAGTACTCGATCGCGTAGCTTCCAATATGCGAAGGAAGCTGCATTTAGTCTGTTTAATACAACTACTACTACTACTATACCATCACGGCATATCCCACAAGTGGGGTAGCCAGCAGACCAGCTGCATGTAAGAAACATGCAAACTGTCCTCTTCGTGCCAGTATAAAATCAAGACATTCAGGATGGGTGGCAAACTTTAATACAAAAATAAATTTAAAGGCATAATATTAAAAATAGAAACAAAATATACATCTACTGAGTTAATTGGAGGTTTGAGGTACCTACTGATACATATTTATAGTATTATGGTACTATTAAACTTATGAAGATGCTTCGAATATATTATTTAAAGTAGTAATAGCAAGTTTTAGGAACAGCGTCACTGGCAATAAAAAGTATAATTAATTTTCCTATTATGAGAGTAAAAATATTAATATTTCAGATACGAGTTTCACGATACTTCTCACTGCTTGACCAAAAGGATGTGTCGTCAGGTGTACGACGGAACTGGATGGGTGTGGGGAAGACGCTGTGTCAACTCCTGTCCTAAAGGATACTTACCTCAAACAAACAATATCACTGGAGAGGTGACTTGTAAACCTTGTAGTCGGTTGCCGTGCAGAAAAGTGAGTAAAACTTTTTTTTAATTATAGGTTGAATTACACATATCTCGAAGAAGAAGAATAATGGATAATGAATAACTAGATTTTTAATATATTCTTAGATCTTTGGGTTAGTTGGAAGAGATCGCGCTTTTGCGAAAAACTCGCCCTATGTATATTGATTTTATCTAATTTGAATATATACTTTCTATGTAATTGTTTGTAATCAATGTATAGTAAAAAATGAATAAATAAATAAATAACATGTGTAATTATCGTCAAATCAAAGTTTTCATTCATGATTATGTTTAGTGTAAACTTTAGTGCCGAAATTGGACTAAATCACCTATTCAAAGATTCCTTTGTAGATCTTTTGAAATGTGAAATAAGAAAAATATATTTTATTTTTTCCAGGACTGCCCAGGCGGAGAAATAAATGCTGTAGCTCATGCTCAAATGTATAAAGAATGCACTCACATTGACGGATCTTTGCAAATACGCATGATAGGTATCTTTGGTCCAGAGCTGATGAAAGAATTAGAGGATTCCTTAGGAAATATCGAAGTAATAAGGGGATATCTCAAAGTATATCGATCGCTGACAATAACTTCACTAAGTTTTTTTAAGAATTTAACGACAATAAATGGAGAAGATCTTGATTATTTCAAATACTCCTTATTGGTATATGAAAACAGCAATTTACAAACGTTGTGGGACTGGAATGTTAAAGGAAATTTAACGTTACTTAATGGAACAGTATATTTTCAATTTAACCCAAAACTTTGTTTGAAAGAAATAGATAAACTTAGAAATATAACGAAAACTCATTCAACCATTTATGATGTGTCACCAGATTCAAACGGAGCCAGAATTTTATGCGACTTTGTTCCATTGGAAGCTAAAAGTAATGTATTGGATACTGCAAATGTAACAATCACTTGGGAGAGATATTTTCCAAAAAAAACTGAAAAAAATCTAACAGGTTACACATTGTACTATCTTGAAGATCCCGAGGATGATGTAACGTCCTATTTTGGTAGAGATTCCTGTTACTCACGTATATGGAAATCAGTTTTGGTTCCGGAAAAACCAAATAGCTCAGAAAGGTGGATGAGTAAAAACATAACAGGCTTAAAACATTCTATTAAATATGCCTATTATATAGAGACATACGATGGAACACAAGAGAGTCATATTGTCGACGCATCTTCGAGAAGTGCACAGAGTCCAATTCAATTCTTTACTATGAAATCTGAACTTCCAACACCACCGTATGACTTAAAAGCAATAAGCTACACATCCGATTCGATCACAGTGTATTGGACCAATGACACTGAGTATAAAGGAAATATTACTAGGTATGTTCTAGAACTTCATATTCAACATGATGACAAACATTATTTAGATAAGAGAAATTATTGCAAGAGTCCCTTGAAACTTTATCCATCAGCAAAAAATATATCTCAATCACAAACGCAAGAAGATTTGGAACCGCCAGATAATTGCCGATGTGACCAAATACAAAGTGTTTGGGAAAAATTCTATGCAGAGGAGAACACTAAATTAAGTATACATACTATAAAACATGGTCTAGAGGATAACACACTTCCAGAGTTGTTTGGATATACGACTGTTGATGATGATGAAGACGTAAATGGCAATCATACAAAAAAGAAAAGGCATGCTGGAAAATTTAATATTCCTAAAGATTTTCATCAGCCTATGAATAGGCCGGCGATTGATAATGTGACAAAGAATGAAAAATTCCATTTCTTTTCTACCGAGTTTTTGAGCCATCACCAAAATTTCACAATATCCAATTTAAAACATTTTACAAAGTATATGGTGTTTTTAGCAGCTTGTCTTGGACCTTTTGATAGTGATTGTGGTGCTATGGCTATTGCAGTAGAAAGAACGCTGAAACATGAAGAAGCTGACCAAATAAAAGGTTTGCATGCTGACGAATTGAATCATACAGCGGCTACGGTGCGGTGGGCAGAGCCTGAGTTTGTCAATGGCGCTATACTGTCATATACGATAGAATATAAATTCGAAGATATAGAAAATTCTGAAATAGCCCATATTTGCCAAACACGGCAACAACATGAGTTGGATCATAATAAATATATAATAACAGATATTTTAAATGGAAATTACTGGGTAAGAGTGAGAGCAACTTCATTAGCTGGTGATGGGCCTTACACAGACTACTTCCGATTTACAGTAAAAGAAAAGCAGATTCAAATACAGGGCTTCTTTATGTTTTTAATTTGCTTGGGAACATTTGTGGTTTTAGCTGGAATCTATGTATATTTTATGAAAAACAAAGCATTCAATACAGATAGGGAAAGTTTGATTCCTCGCGAGGAGAGAATGGGTGCGAGGTACAACGCTGATGGAGACGAAGATGTTGAACTGTTTGAATTAAATGACAGTCGGTGATAAACCAAGTCTTTCACCTAAGCTACTCGTATAAGCTATTTCGAATGGTGAGTGAACACTAGTACTATGTCTAATCAATACCTTTGTGTTATTTATTTCACTATTTAAAAAAAACTAATTTCTTTAATGATACATGTAATACCTAGATATAAAGTAATTGTAAGTATGTATGTCGTTTTACAATATTATTACCTTTTCTGTGATTTGATTGTTTTATTATAGATAACATTTATACTATTTAAATACTCGTTTATTACAAACCAAATATTATTATTATTAAAAGTGTTCCTAGTGTAAGTTTCATAAGAACAAACCTGAAAAATATGATAGAGTATGTGTAGAAAAATAAAATAAATTAGGTATATATTTAAGAGAGTTTTTATATCAATTGATTTTACTATTGTACTTGTTGATTTAACTATTGTATTGTTCTTGTTAAATGCTTGGAAGCAGATATAAAAAAAATATGCACAAGTTTTAAACTGATTTTTACATTCTTCCTATGAATTTAATTTATGTATTGAACGATTTTTTAAATTTTCTATTTATATATTAATTATATTTATTGTTCATAAAAGATATTTTGTCTCATATAAATGTTAATGTATATTTCAGTCTAATGATTTAAATTTACGATATCTAGGGAGAGGAATCACATTATTTAAAATTGGGTAAATGATTTTTTACTTCGTTTACTAAATTTTTCTTATTTATTATTTTATATAATTTGACAATTTCAAATGAAATGTATAATTTATTGATTTATGCACAAATTGTAAATTTATTGCTGTAAAATATAAATTATTTTTGATATGAACATCCAATTACATTTATGAGATTATTGGACTTATTTTAATTAGAATGATAGAAAATGTATAAAAAAATATTAATCAATTGAGTGGCTTAGAAGCAGACGTGCCATTTCCACAAAATAAAATTGTGCTTGTGCATATATTCCTTCACAAAACACTGTATTTTATAATATAAAATATAAAAAACACTGTTTTATGTTTCACATTTATGTATACCAAAGTATACTACAATTGCGCCTAGCGCTTTCACCAATATTTTGGCATCATCAGGGCGGAGTATAAACTTTGAGTTTATACTCCGCCCTGACGATGCCAATATATTGGTGAAAGCGCTAGGCGTAATTGTAGTATACTTTGGTATACATAAATGTGAAATATAAAACAGTATTTTTTATATTTTATATTATTAAAATGTTGTTTCACAATGTCAACACTGAAACATTAAATTTAACTGTATTTTATTATTTCAAAACATGCCTACCATATTTTATTGTACTTTATCTGTAATGTTGGTAAGCATCTTTAGAAAAAGTAAAGTATAATATTTTGATGTGTACCTAACTACACATTTTAGGTTTGTTGTATTCGTCACTCAATTTTACTTAAATAAATATTTATAAAACGTTTTGGGAGATAATTATTATAGAATATAATTTTTAATTTTGACTTGGTACCTTTCGTAATGTGCTATCTCAATTCAATTTTGACGTTTAGAATAATGTTTAGATAGTTCAAAGCTTTATACATAGAAAGAGACTGATTAAATTAATTTTATTAACAAAACTTGACTTTTATTAATTCATGACCAATTTTCAATCCTTTGTCATTCATTCATAATAAAATAATAATAAAGCATTTTAAGTTATTGACACCAAAATTTCACTATATTTTTTATGGCTCAAATGTTTTCGTTCACTCTAATGGATATTCACAAGAGTATATATTCGAATAAATAAAAAACTAGTTTTAGTGAGTACATAGTTACATTCTCTTAAAAATGACCATTAGAATGGACGAAAACGTGAAAAAGTTTCTTTTTTTAAATTAATAATTTAAATTAATAATGAAAACATGTTTTTATACTTTACAACTTCTTCATATATTTTTTTTATTATTTTCAATATACATATTATAGTGTACAAGCGGTCGGAAGAAACACTTGTGTTAATTTACCTAATTGTGGAGTTCAACTACGTGTGCACTGACACAATTAATTACTTAAAATCATCAATAATTTTACATAAAATCATTATAGAACTGTCTAAAATATTTGTATGATGGTGTTGCCAGTTTTTTAATTTTTTTCCACGTTATTACCATTTTTCAAGAGATTAATAATATCTCATAATTTGGTAGTTACAATGTTCAGCACTGAGGAAACGAATGCGGTGGAAGAGAGTCATACAGCCATAGAAATAAAATAAAATTAGCATAGACATAAAATTAATTTATTAGGTATATATTATTCATTTTAATCAATTTAATAAATAATAATTCGGGATTCCAGCACAGGTATATGTATATAAGTTTTTGATGATCAAGGGAAAGAGCTCGATACCTTGTACTACATATTACATATTACAAGGTAGGTACTGGCCAGTTCTATTCTATCCTTCACATTGCCATCCAATAATTTTCCAGTAATTTAAGCGTCGTAATCAGTGTTTTAAAGAAACTAGTAAATGCAAATGTTATTATTTCTTAAAATTTATTTAATAATTTATTTTAAAAGTATTTCACATAACATTTAATTTTGTTTTTGACTTTCTTCATCATCAACGACTATTTCCGGGTAGTACGACTCGTTCAAATGACCGATGTCTTCTAATTCTGAAGGCTTAGTTCCATTCTTTTGCTGCACTTCGGGAACTGTTTCTTCATCATGAGCGACTTCCCATGAGAAACTGTCATTAAAATGGAGGTGAGCTGGAAGTATTCCAACCAGAGGCATCTTAAGGACGCGACCTAGAAGGAAGCAATTTCATTAATACTAATTAGATATTTCAAAGTAAATGGAATATAATATTATTTATGTGGACATCATCATTATCAAGCTATAAAAGCCTTGACCTTAGGAGCTTGTGTAAGATATTTGTAATAAAAGCCAGAAAGATAATAAAATAATTGTGATTTCGTGCATAATTGCTGAATCAAAAAAATAGTTTCAGTGACTACATACTGAATCTAAATACAAATAAATAAAAATGTGACACCTACTCTAAATCTATGCTTGATTCTGTTTCACGATAATATGCTATTTATCGCTAACGTGACATATTCTTATCTGATACAAACTGTCTATTAGGCAGATTGGTGATAACATATACATCCTCCGTTTCATCTGGAACATTCCAGGAGAAATCGTCCTTATAGTAGTGTTCTTCAGGATTTATGAAACCACCGTATTTCGTTGATATAATTATACCTAAATGTATAAGAAATGTATTTATTTTTGATAAATGCAACACAACTTTTGATACTTACGAAGGTTTTTGTATTTACTACATTTATATAAGCTTTCATACATTTTTATCTACATCAAATACGCAGTAGCTCATTACATCTTATTTAAGTATGTTTTTTTTTTTTTTAATTTATTAACGGCATTCCACCCGATTCCATTCCAGTGATTTAGCGATTTAAGTACCTATGTTAAAATCGACAAATTTCATTGCACTATTCTAATTAAATTTATCAACAAGATCTTACGCACTTATTGCTTTTTTCAATAAAACTACTTTTTCAATTAAATTTATACACATATTTTTCTTATTTTATTAGAATTCTTAGAGCAAAATTTTGTTCGCCTGAATCACCAATACACTAAGACTTTCTTTTATAACAAAAAGTGATTTATATTCTTTGCCTTTTACAACAAATGTATCTATATAATATTATATCAGATGGCCAACCAGAATCATGTGTATCACAAATCATTGTTTATGTAGTATATAATCATGGTTATTGGTCCAGATAAAATATATCAAAAATAGTATGAGAGTTAATAATAATTGTACCTGTAACTATTCCTGATCCGATGGCGATCAATAACGTGACAACTAGACCGAGAAGTTGGTAAGCTGCTTGATGGGCACTGCTTCGTCCGTATGGCTCAAAATCTTCGCTGAAGTGGGTGTGATTCGTATGAACGTGCATCTATAACAAAAAAACAAAATTTAAAAATATGTTGTTTTATGGAAGATAAAAGTTAGAGGACCCTTCGATTCATATAGTCGTTTAGGTACTTATTTAACCAATCAAAAATAATTATGTGTGTGTGTGTGTGTGTGAGAGAGACAGATTGCACAATAATGCAAAACGATAATTATTATACTGATTTAGATTTGTTCCGTAAAGGTTTTGGCAAAGAAAAGGATTCCCACTCTTTTTTGTAAACTTTCAGTGTCTTGTGAAAGATCACCTGCTTGTTTATTACTTGCGATTAGTCGTAGTTCTAAATCTTTCCACTCCAGCGTTGGCGATAGACATCGCCCTGTCATTTCTTAGAATTGTATAGTAGTAGGCGTATATTTTGAAATGGATGGATATTAATTTATTTTTGATGTCCTTTTATCATTTTAATGATTTAATACGCACACAATTCTCTCTTGAAAGAAAAAAAATATAAAATATACTGTTAGGTACCTACTTCTTATGAATAATTATAAATTCAATATAAAACAATTTCTAGAAAGTAAGAAAAAATAAGATGGCCGATGGTTTAAAGCACAGAAGACACATGTCCACTATTTAGGTAAAATGAGTTAATATATGTACAAGATCGGTTACAACGTCTTCTGTGTCCTGATTACATAATTAGCAATAATACTTATATCAATATCGAAATATTTAATAAAAACCAAATGCCATACGATCTTAAATTAACATTTTTTTGTGAACAGGTGTAACATGTCACATAAGATATTTGAGAATGCATTAATATAGACTTTCTTGATTCTTCAAAAGCACATGTCCATCAAGGACATCTTCTGAATTAATTTTAATTTAGTTAATTAATTAAGAACCTCAAACTTTTAAAACCTGTTTTCTCTAAACTGTCAAATGTGGACATGTGTCTTTTGTGCTTTATACCATCTTATAATCAAAAGTTTTTTATCATTTATTACATTTTTATATAATAGAAGACGAATTAATCATACAATAATGAGAGAATGTTAAATAAAAAATATTTTTAATAAGTACTAGAATATAATATTCACATAAAAAGTTATTAAGGACAGTGTAAATAAAATAAATATTTCTTTACATGAATTAATATCATATTCTATATTTATAAAAATGTAACGATAGAGATGGTATGATTTATGAATCGAAGACCGTTCACATCGAAAATTATAAAAAAATATATACATAAAAAAACACTGCTTTTATTCTCATTCTCCCTTGCCCTTAAGACTGCCCGTTGCGACCCCCTCGACTGAGTTTGAAAATCAATCACTATAATAAAGTCACTAGCAAAACATTAAATCATAATTATTTTTAGTACCAAAAGGCGGACTTATCGCATGCGATTTCGCATGTGAGAAGTACCTAGTAGTCCGTTTTCGCGTCGTATGATTAAGATTAAGACAAGATTAATATCGTATTTAGATTGTGTCAAGACATACCCTGCGGATGAAATGCAGATGAAACTATTCCGGGGAATATCGTTTTAGACGAATGAAATTTAAAGGTTGTCCCTTCCTACTTTCAACGGGAGGTAGAAATTAATATTTTTTTTAATATCCGGAATGAGTCTTTCTTTGTTTTCCCACAGACAATAGTTCAGGCAGGTATCTATGTATTGTTTGTTGTAGGAAAGGTCCAATCCGTAAGATTATTGGACGACGAGGAATATGCTTTATAATTTAACGTGGACAATGGCAGATAGGAATTTTCGTATGGGTTATAATATCTAGTATTTTTATTTGTTTACCTCAGCACGGAATTTCTTGCGACCAACGCAACCAACGAACTCTTAGCAATAAGGAACTTTTGTGGTCGATATGTTTAAATGTACAAATGACCCCCAGGAAAGAATAGCCCCCCACTCTTTTCTGTAAGTAATCTAATAAGGTTTGCCGCCCACACTAAGTTTTTTAAATTTTATTATCAGGGAGAGAATGATTTGCATGTTATTGCATGCAGTTAGTCGCAGGCTACTCCATTTATGGAAAATGTCGTGATGACACGAATGAATGATTAAATGAAGTGTAAAATTTGCTAGTTACCTTGACGAAAGTGCTTGAGTTCCATACATAATAAGTGAAAAACATATTCTTTTTTGCTTATAAAATTTCTGAATATAAAATGTTTGGTTCTCTAAAAAACAGCACATTTTAAATTAAATTGCTTTAATTATTATTCCTATGTTCTATCACATTATAAACAAAATTAATTAATCTTTTTCATTGAATGAGCAAATCTAGAGTTTATCTTAAACATAAATCTAGAGTTTATTTTAAACCTAAATCTAGAGTTTTTTTAGACAACCCTCTAAGAAATAATGATAAAATTCTAAGAATTAAGAAAAAATTTAGTATATCAAATAAATGCAGAGAATTTTTTTTGTAAAAGATAAACAAAAATAACTTTGCTAGGTTTATATTTTTAACTACTCCAAAAGTACGTGGAATTTTGAATGGCACAATGTGCGACGAATAAACCAAGTGTTGAATTTTTTTATTGTGTTACACCTAATATACATGTGCAGTGTAAATTAATGAGAAAAAATACCAACATGATATGTGTTAGCGGTAGAAAGACCAGAAAGCGAAATGAATTTTACACTTTTGTCAACTTTCGTATTCATTCTGGATTTGGCAGAATTTGATAGCAATTAAACGTAGGTAATTAAATATGTAAACCCCTAAAAAAAGAACGAAATTAATAAAACAAATGTTTTATTCTTCTATGTGATTTGTCCTCGAGAGAGACGTCTTTTGTCTTGTAAGGACATTGTCAATCTTAGGACATTGATTGTTAGGACGTAAGAGGAAAGACGTCTTTCTCGAGAATAGATCACAAAGTAGAAAAAAACATTTGTTTTATTAATTACGTTATGGAATTCTTCTATCGAAATACCGATACAGTGAACAAACAAAAGAATGTGTTATATTAGCTTTAAATTAGTAGGAGACAATTAAGTATTTGGGGAAAAAAATCTATTACTAAAGAGCGGTTTATAATCTTTGCATCGCTTACAAATAATGAATCTATTTCCGATGGCCAATCAGAATTATGTTTATCGTAACACATTATTGTATAAAAACTGCAAGTGAATTAATAGAAATAAAATGTTTATATTTAGTGCTTCCACAGTTACTTCAAAAACCACAACCAGACTTTCAAGAGCTTTCGTATTTTTCATCAAACGTAGTGTTTAAATGTGAATTTATTTAACCTGAACTTCCACCAAGTACCGTCGGTCGACAACATTAACTACATAGTCAAGTGACTTGTACTATGAACTGAAAATTAAGCCAGAAAACATACGGATCTTAAAAGGTTTTCGAATGTTTTTAAAAGGTAGATTTAAAAAAAATATAATTTTTCAAAGAATTAGTTTCCCATTCTTTTCCGTAAGTTTTCGAGTGTCCTGTAAAAGGCAGGTGTTAATTTTTTTTATCTTAAATTCAGCGATGAGGGTTGTTACCCATCTTAATTGTCTTTATTTTTTATTTGGCATGGAGAGGACAGCTTGCTTGTTCATCGCAACCAGTTGGGGTGCTGGCTATTCCACTTGTAGGATATGCCTTGATGGAATAGAAGTAGTAGTAGGTACTATCTAGCTTGATCAAATAAGCGGATAGAAACAGAAATTAGAGTCCGTCACTAACACTAATTAGTTATTCAGAGTTATTTTTTATTCTACTTTATGAAATAGCACAGTAAAATATAAACTAGCCTTAGTTTATTGGGCTGTCTAAATAAAATAAAAGTACAGTAGCTACATGTTTATTTCTCTTCTTTACATCTTCGCAATAAAAAATCTTTCATGAATATCTCCTATTTCTGTTCTGTTTGATGTCTTGTTTTGTCTAGTTTTCTTTCTTCGCTTACAAAGGTCACACAGGCAAGTAGGCACTATTTCTTATTTTATTGTATTTTTTTTGAAATATTATTTGACGAATCCAATGCCATTGTAAAACATTAATACTTCTCTGTAACAATCGATCAGCAAATAAAACAAGTTCGAATTCTTACTTCTTCGACATATTTTTGAATCTCTTTATACTAAAACTAATATTATTAAAAAAATCTGTTAAAATATGTATTGATACGTAGGTACCATTTTTCTGAAACCATTAATCTCATTGTTGCTATAGTTTCAATTCTCCAGAAATTAAAACAATAGAATAAAATGGCCGTGTATTGTTTATTCGAAGAACGGATAATCATTACACATTTCTGCGGATATGTTTGTAATAAACGTCCGCTACATAATAATTCATGCATTGTACTGGAAGATTCAAGCAAGTAGACTTATGAAAAGTGCCAGATAGAAGATAGGAACGATTGCATTGTATTTCGCCCGTACTAAAATTAGTTACTACAATTTTATCAGATAATTTCTTAAATTATATTGATGAAAAAGAGTTATATAGAATTAAGCTTCTTTTGTATTAAACGTTGCGTTCTCTTCTTGTAAACATATGGATAGGCAATCCGCATAATAAATATTCAAGATGAGTTTCTAACATTATCTAACATAACAAAGCAGTGTATAATTAGTTAATTATTATATTTATCGACTTACGGGGGGCTCTTTATTCATGGCCGGGAATATGGTGTAGAGAGATTCATGGTATGACGATTCTGTAGCAAGGAATGCCAGGAGAGCAGAAAGAAGTCCAGAGAAAACTCCAGGCATCCCATGTAGATTGTGAACTCCACATGTGTCGTGAAGACGAATTGCTGGACTGTTTGCTAGGCGAGGCTACAAAGAATTACAAATTATACAATGATGATAAAATATAAATAATTTGAATTTGTTGTTTACTCATTTTTTATTTAAATATGATGTTTTACTTACCGTGAAATATTTATATCCAACTACTGACAGTATGCCTGCGAGGGTTCCAGCGACCATCGCTCCAAAAGGATGAAGCATAAGATTACACACAGATCCAACTGCAACACCTCCAGCTAATGTGGAGTTCTGGACGTGAACCATATCGAACTTCTTATCTGGACAAGTTAAGGCTGATATAACAAAAGCAGTAACGGTGCATGCTGCTAAAGATATATAAGTGTTGATAACTGCTCTGTATTGCTCGTCTCCTGAGACCAGACCACCATTGAATGAAGGCCAGAAAAGCCAAAGGAAAAGGGTTCCTGAAATAAAAACAAAAAAGTTATACAGGAAATCAAGATACTCTTAAAATCGAATAAACATGACATTAATTGAGGTACTGACCAATCATGGCAAACAGGTCTGAGTTATAAGAGGCTCCTTCCAGTTCATTCGTAGCCATATTCTCTTTTTTTGGTCTCATTATCATACTTATTGCTAGTCCAAAATAGGCTCCAAACGCGTGCACTACCATGGAACCACCAGCATCGGTGACCTGGAAATCCAAAACAAGTCTATCATCAATAACACACGGTCCTTTCATATTGCAAGCAGGCAATATGAAAGGACCAATATGAATATGTATTGATATGTGCTCGCATACTACGATATAAGAGTCTGATGAAAGTAGTCATTTTATTGATTTTAGAAGCCATTTTGGTATATTTCTAATTTTACAATATTTATTTACTATACAAGCCAAATGACAATCAATGATGGACAGTTGATTAATGGCCAAGTTGGCAATAATAATAATAATAGTTTATTAAACACAAATATCATTTACAATAATCGAACAATAAAATAATACATTTTTTTCCTAATACAATTACTCCCCAAAATTGAGCGTAGCTCGTGCTTTGGGGAGAAATTTTTCTAAATATTTTTTCGAAATATTTCTATAGTTAGTAGAGGCTATGCCCCAATTATTTTTTTTATCAGAACTTGTTCATACCTTCAAAATATCCAATACTAAATACTCGTTGGCAGAGAACACTGCTATCTCTACAATTCCCATTACGATTAGTTGAAAGAAAGTTGTTTGTCCCAATAAAGCTCCCATGGATATCAAGACACTTGCCGCAGCAATATCTGCTCCTGGAAAATATAATGAAGCACATTTTGACAGCAATTTTACTATGTAAGGGTGTCTTCACGTATTTCTATTATTACTGGTTGTTGAACATTCTGTCTGTCGTTATGTTGACAAGGTGGGCTCATATATACGTATTATGCTAACGTTTCATAGTTGAATAATATTTGTTATTTGAATTATTTTTAACATATTTGATATTTTTTTTTATTCCAACATATTAAATATATTTTCCAGCATATTAAGTTTGGAATCCTTGGAATACAATAGGTCTAATAATCTTTTTGCATATTCTCGAATGTCCTGTAAAAGGCAGATATTTGTAGAATATTACGTATATGACATTTAAAATCTGTTATTCAGCCATGAGGTATGCTACCCATCGTGTATATTTAAATTTTATGCCACAAATAGGATAACTTCATTAGTCAAACAAAAAGAATTCTTAACAATAGTTTTAAAATGTCTCTAAACACATTGATTGTAGGTTGTCTATGTACAGTAACAAATAAATAAATTGACACATTCCTGAACAACCTTATTTAATATATTTTTTTTTCAATTTATCTTTTTTTCACTTTCATGGGCTGGTATGTGCCAATAATCGATAATCATAATCGATATATTTCATACGTTAGTTAGTTATATCATACGCCTCAGAAATAAAAGATATCGAAATCCATGAATATCGTGATAAAGATAAAATGCTTCAATAATGGGTAGTTTATGATAGATAAAGGGGATCGAAAAATTAGGTACTTACCCATTAATGATTTCAAACTAATTTGAACCTTTCCTCCGTGAGAAAGGAAGAGCCCTCTGCATATGATGGCCCATTGAATCATCAAAGCGGCTAGAAGAAGGTTGAATCCAACTGCGCTGTATCCATATCGTCTCAGGAATGTCATGAGGAAACCAAAACCAACAAATATCATCACGTGTACATCCTGGAACACTGAAAATTTACACAAATTGACGGATTACTTAAGGATACTATTTTCAAATTATTATATAAATCTGTATTTTTCTTTATTTTTTAATGATGCATCTGAGTTTAAGATAAAACCAAATACGCAATCACACTAAGCAATAGCATGAACTTCCAATGCGGAGAAGGAGAAAATCAGAGATTTAACCTTCAACTTTTGGGTTGATAATCTATCTATCTATTCCCTCACGCCGTATCCCAAGTGGGGTAGGCAGAGGGAACAAAACGCCAATTAGATCTGTCCTTACATTCTTCTTTCGCCTCCTCCACAGTCATTCAATTTCTCATTCACGCACGTCGATTTCTCTTACTCAAAACACGGCCGTCCTTCAGAATTAGATCTACATGTTCAAGCCATGTAGTTCTCGGACGCCCGCGCTTCCTCACACCCTCCTTTCAGCCAAGTATATCCTCTTTGTCATTCTTTTCTCTTCCATTCGTGCCACATGACCAAACCATCTCAATTTATTTACACGCATTCTATCTACAACACTCCTCTTGCATCCACTCATTCTTCTAATATCCTCATTCCTCGCTCTATCACGCAACGTTTTACCAGCCATCCTCCTCAGCGATCTCATCTCCACAGCATTTATTCCACTTTTGTCCTTCTTCAACCATGTCCACGTTTCGCTTCCATACATAAGTGTCGGTACCAGGATGGTATTGTGCACTAGCAATTTTGTCATGTTCGACACATTGTCATTGCTGACAATGGGTCGAAGTGCACCGTTAATCCTAGCACCGGCCTATAACCTCATAACTATATGGGTTGATAACCTCATACCTAAAATCCATTTTTTTATGTGAGTAATGTGTCTACAGGTATCCAGGAATCTAAGATTTAATCTGTTTTTAATTTAATTTTTAATTGAAAGAAGAAAACCAATAATTGTCCTGAAATTATTTTTTTTTTAGGTTGAATTCAAAGACCCATAAAAAAAAATCGAACTAGAGATTTATTTGATCTAAAAACATTTATGCCTTTTTTTCAAACCTAAATTAAATTATGTTTGTATTTTTTTAAGGGAACAAATTAGGTTGAATTTGAAAAATATAATTTTCAATGTAGAAAATTACAAAAGACATGTTTCAGGCTTAGAAGAGAAACTCGGAGGAAATATTTTTTCAAATTGTGACACTGAAACGGAGTTCGAAAAAAGTTCCTCCTTGAATTCACATTGCATGTGTGACAGTGAAGTCCTCTACATACGGTGAGATTTGCATTGTGGTACCGGTAGGATACTCAAAATATATACTTGGAATTTTGTTTATGTATAATATTACTATACTATACTATACCCTCACGCCGTGTCCCAAGTGGGGTAGGCAGAGAGAACGGAACGCCAAACAGATCTATCTTTACACACTTCCTTCGCTTCCTCCACATTCATACAGTTCCTCATACACGCACGTCGGTTCCTCTTACTCAACACGCGGCCGTCCTTGAGAATTTGATCCACGTGATCAAGCCACGTGGTTCTCGGACGCCCGCGTTTCCTCACACCCTTTCTTTCAGATAAGTATATCCTCTTTGTCATTCTTTCCTCTTTCATTCGTTCCACATGACCAAACCATCTCAATTTATTTACACGCATTCTGTCCACAACAGTATAATATTATGTATTTGAATGCGTTTACTCACATACCAACGAAGCGCTGATTCTTCAGTTCCGTCATAATTTTTTATGGTACCTATTCGTCTTAGTTTAGGAATTTTGTTTTACATTGATATATGGATTTACGTTGATATTTGTTATAATCTATTTATTCTTTTTGAATTATTCATGTGTAATGTAAAGCAATCTAATTTAAATAACCATAACGTAAGGTGGTAAAATAAATTAATATTGACACTAAATGTGTATTTTTCGTGACGATGAGGGTAGACTCCACCGTTATAAGGAGCTAATAATTGCTCAGGGAGAAGAAGTTTCAAAGGGTATTTTACTATAAAAGGTGGATATTGCTTCACGAAACCTAAATTTTAATGAAAATAATGATCATTTAGATCGTCCTCTCTGTGCTTCTAACAATAAAAAAATTAGAATAGTTTCATAAACAGGTCACTTAACGTGAAGAATATGAGCACTTCTCTACTCAAAGGATTCTATGAAAAAAGAAAGTAGGTAGGTTTATTTGAGATGAGAATTATTGTTATATCTATGGATACATGGCTTGTATCCGACGCATACTCGTTAATGTGTAAAGGACCTAAAATGCCTATGTAAGATGTCGCTGTCTCGTTGTAACCAGAACAAAGAATTGTACTTTTTGTTCTTTTCTTTTTATAAATAATCTCATTTTTCTCCTTTCAAAGAAAGGATACAGACGTTTCCGGCAGAGGGAATTTGAAGAATTCCCAAAGCAAAGATTGTCTTGTTAAAATTACACAGTTCACTAGTTTTGTTGGTTATGTACTACATCATGCAACTTGATGGGGCGTAAGTATTTTATAAGAATTATTTAGTATTATTATGAGAAATAGAATTTTATAAAACGATTATAGAAGGCAAGAAAATTGTAAGGTTTTTATCACCACTTGGTGATAATACATAAATATTCAAATATTCATTTATTTATTGTGTTAATGATTATTTATTTAATTTAATTATTTATCAACAATTCACGGCGCTAGCCTTTAACATGTTATATATTTACATACATAGTTCATAATGATGTACACAAAAGAGTAGAAAATTAAGACAAAACAATCATAATAAAAAGTCAACAAAATATAAAAAAAGAACCATATAATTATCAGTGTCACAGCACAACTTATGAATTACAAAAAATCAATGGATCACAAGTCAATTCAATAGTAGGTTATCTTGTCAAATTTTCAATAAACAAGGAGTATTTATATTATGTAGTTTTAATATCCTTTCATTCTAAACATCACAGTATCTCCCACAAGTGAGGTAGCCAGCAGAATAACTGCACGTAATTAACATGAAAGTTGTCTAATTAAAAAACAAATGTTTTCTTCTACTAGATATATCATTTATTCTCTCGAGAGAAGTCTTTCGACTTGTGAGGACATTGTCAATCAAAATCAAGATTTACTTTAATTTAAAACATTTGTTTTTTAATATCTTTATGGACTTCTACTATCTAAACACTGACACAGTGAATATAATGAAAGTTGTCTTTATCGCGTCAATTAATAACAAAGACATTAAGGATAGGAGGCATATCTCATCGCTGAATTGAGAATGTGAAATATCTTATATGTAATGTTTTACGAACACTAAAAAAAATATGGAAAGTGTGGAAGACCCGTTATTCGCTGGGACCTTCACTGAAATAATTTCATTATTATTATGATTTTAATTTAATTGTACATACCTAGTCGTATATTGCTTATATTATTTAAATCAATTCTTTTTATGTTTAGTATTTGTTCTATATGGTATTGCATGTTTTGTTTTATAGGTGGCAACTAATTTCTTGCATGTGTTGGATAATATTATTCCTATTTGCTTATGACAAATTTTACTATTGAATTTTAAATGATGTTAAATTTTTGAATATTAAATTTTGAGAGATTTTATATGATATTTTTATGTTTTTAATTTTATTTTTCATGACTCATCGTATTGTTTTTATTGTTTAATCCTGCGATTATTGCTTTGTGAGCATTATTCTATTAATTTTGTTAACATTATTTACTCTATTCTATTGTAATTGTTGTTTGTTGATTTTATCTGTTGTGTTTAGTTATGTATGTTTTATAGAGCACATAAGGGTAATATAGGGATCTTCACTGGTTTGCTTATTGCTAAATATGTTATAGACCATTGTATTTTTTGTATCAACTGTATGTATCCTGTAAAATTGAAATAAATAAATAAATATTAATTCTTGCTCTGAGTTCTATGACGAAAATAGGTAGTCATGTATTTTTAGAATAATATTATATCTTTCTTTACTTGAGGATCTGTAAAAGCTAGTTCATACTGAATTGGTAAAGAATAAAATAAATACACAATATATCATTTATTGTTCTGGCTTCTTCCTTTGGGATCTTAGTAAGACATATCCCAGACAGTTGTTTTGATATGTTACTGGAAGCAGTCGCGAGGAGAATAAGAAAATATTCTTGCATTTCTTTCAAGTAAAAAGAATTATAATATTTTATTTTATTCTTCACAAGGTCGTCCACTCATTTACGAGTGATTTAGTTAAAAAAAATAGAGTAGATATCACATTGCGATTTGTCATTTTAAGAATGTATTTTAAATGCCGAGTTTTGTAAAACACCACATAATATTATGCTATGTTATAAAACATGAAGTAACTTTTTTCATTCCAAGTCAATTCCATAATTAACTAGGTAAAAAAAGAAAAGATATCATATTGTAATTTGTAATTATAAGAATGTCTATTAAATGGCGAGTATTTGTAAAACCTCATATAATAATTATGTTATGTTATAAAGCATGTATTTTTTGTATCTCCGGTCAATCCCGATTATATCCTTGAAAAAAATCATAATAAAAATCAATATTGTATGCAAATTGTTTTTAACTTCACTACATGGAGTTCTTCTACCTAAACACGGACACAGTGAATTTAAATCATAATTTATTTACTTACTTGCATAGCTGACATCCATTTCTCTTGTTTCTGCATCTTTATTGGAGGCATCAGCTGATCCATGATAATCAGTCAGAAGGCCGTACAGTATCACAAGGATAATTTGAAATACCAAAATAATTACTAAATCGTACTTTATAATATTGTTCGTGCTTGTCGTCATTTTTTATATAATGCTTTCTTATTCTTTCTATTTAATAAATGCAATGCAAACTTTTTCACAATTTTTTTTGAGTACTCGTATTAATAAGTATATGGAAATTAAATTGACTGGATATTAAGTAGTTACATTTATAATTTGTTGTTTGACAAATAATTTATAACATTATTACCATTCCCGAAAACAAGGCAGTAAAAACAAAAAAAAAAAATTGCACAAGAAACGATTGGAAATGTTCACGCAAAAAATACAAGCATGGTTCTAAATACAAAATACTATAACAAAAGAATAAAAAATTCAGTACACCAAATACTGAGCTGAATAAAGATATTAAAATAAATAATTTTACCACTGATAATAAGAACTGAAATTATATAAAAAAATATGACATTAAAATTAGGTATGTGAACCGCGTAATATAAGATTTTTTTATTTTCTTGGGAAATACTGCTACTACTGTACCATCACAGCATATCCCACAAGTGGGGTAGCCAATGGACTACTAATGTAATGAACACGCAGATTATGCTCTTCGTGCCGATGAAAAACAATATTCAAGTCGGGTCATAGTTGAATTGTAGATGTTAACTGTCTTTTACATCAAGTTTTACGAACGGGTTTTACAGAACACTCAAAAACTTACAGAAAGGAGTGGGTAAGACCTATTCGTTACCAGGGACTCCAATATCCTTGAAATGAACTCAACTAAATAACAAATATTGGTTATTTGATCTTTTCCCTGTAATCTGTACTTTAACTCAATTATCTACTTGTTCTGCTCAGTACGCATACTAAAATAATCTTAAATCAAATGATAATAGTTATGAAAAGTCATTTACTGCACTTGTAAAATTTTGAAATTAAATAGGTATATTATTTAATATTTCTTTGGTAAATATACGCTATAATATAATTTATAGTAAATAAAAGGCATTATTTATTTAAAAAAAAATTAGAATAATATATTTTTTCTAAATCACAAAAAAAACTAAATCATAGAAATTTGAAGTAGTAAATTGACTGCAGGAACTGAAACTTGAACATCATTAAAAGTATTTGATTGAAATTGCATCAAATATATAAAATTTTATAATTATGAAAAAAAGGTAGACACAACAGTTTTATTTAAGGCAGAAAATGTAGTTAAGGCAGCACAAGGCGTTATATAATGATTTTTTATTTTTTTATTTTGTTTGATTTAATATTTAAAATCAATTATAAATTAATAAAAATACTTTATAAATAATAAATCACATCACTGGAACTTGTCCTCATATAAAAAAAAAACAAAATCACATATTCGAACAACTGTAATAATTTTCAAAGACTGTACTTTGTGTGCTAGGTATTCATGGACTTAAAAAACTGTTTGTTATATTAAACAGTCGTGAGTGAGTATCGTAAACGCTGTTAAATAACTTAACATTCAATTGTCGTTCAACATTGTGTTTTGATGTATGTGTGCTAAACCTTTTGAACAATAATTACACGTATTCACAAACTCTACATAACTGCGATTCCAAATCTTATACCTGTTTAAATAATACCTCAAGTATAAACACAGATTAGCGCAAATGTGAGATTATACCTGATTAATAATATATTCTTTAAATGTCTAATATTTTTGGCACATTTTCATTACAGAAGGTGGATTTGCAGAAAACGAAACATTTTGAATAACAATTCGTATTGAGGAAAAAGTGGTTTAACATTGATGCGGTATATTTTTTTGTTCTATTTTTTGATTTTAATAACCGGGTTAGTTGGAAGACATCGTATTTTAGCGATAAACTCGCCCTCTGTACATTGAATTGTATAAATGATATTTTCTATGTTAATTTGTATTATTGTAAACAATGTACAGTGAAGAATAAAAAAAAATATATATATTTTATAATTTTTTTGTTACCTTAAATCTGCAGGGTTACTTTTGACATATTCCAAATACGATTTCGATCTTGTTTTGATCTTAATCATACGATGCGCGAAGGGATTATAGTAAAAAATACTGTACTACGCTACAGCGGTATTGGCATGCTCGTATTTCTTACTGTATTGTCTCTCCGCGCGACGTATAATTAAGATCAAGACAAGATTAAGATCGTGTTTAGATTGTCAAGAGTAACCCTGTTGAATAGGTAGATAAGGATATACTGTGCTAAGGTAACAAAATTAAACATTTAAAAGTCCTAAAATACTTTATCTTATACCATGAAAGACTGACACTAAAAATTTGATTGTGTTTTGAAAATGAGAGAAGTTTGCATGATATATGTACACATTGAGGAGAGTTGTAATAGGGAATAGGTTAGTCAGGGCTAACTTTAGTCATGTCTAGTAAAACAGGTTTAAATATGCATTTTCTTTGCAAGTACAACTGAATATGTACCACACTATATATATTATGTAAGTTGTCTGCCGTGATGCAAATTGAAGAAACACGACAAATATACAACATCATTAAAGTGATAAATTATGTAAGATTTTCTACTGTTGACAATAAATGTATGTTGATTTTTAAATAAAACGTTTTAAAATAGTACACACACTGTCAGCTGATAACACCTACAGGGAATCAATCTGCTACGTAGATGATGTTATGTAAAAATATTCAAAACCAAAATAAATTGAAAATATGTGATATAATTTAAACTTGAAATTGTTAAAATTATCGTGACAGTGAGAATGATGGAATTGGTGAATGCTGTCCATGGATGCCGAAAATGATCACACAAGACAACCTAAAGCCAATGTGTAAGTCTTAGGAAGCGTTTCTTGCTTCTTCTGATTGGATTTTGTACAATATCACGTCGTATAAAATAATATGGTTTTTTAGTTGAAATGGCTAGTTTAGTCATCTGCACGTTGTACTGTACTTAGGACTCGGTAAAACAAAGAAAAATATTAAAAATTTCAAACCTAAAAATGGCATATATTCTAATTTAATTGAAATAATCAGGAGGTCCGTGCTTCGATCCCAGGTGCCGGCAAACTCCCCTTTCACGACACAAGTTTTTAGCTTACTGTGAAAGGTGATAAAGGCTGTATTTGAGTTTATAACAAAACCCAAATATATATTTAAAAAAAAATATAAAAAAAATGTGCAGCTTAAAAATAATAATTATATTAATTCACAAACCATATAACTGCGGTTAGTGTTGATTTAGAAAAAAAAAACATTGATTATCTCAATTTGAGATGGGTATGACTTGACACATTGTTGTACAATACCATTCATATATGAATAGGTATGTGGTGATAATAATCGTAATAAAAATAATTATGACCGTAATATTGACACTACATCAGCGAAATAATGTTTTTATTACTATACGAGGTTATCTACATAATTATACTGACAATGTGAAAGTGAGATGAGGTGTTAGTAACATTACGGTTGTATCAGACTTCCAAGTGCAATGTTTGTGGTATGCATATTCAGCTGATCTATCCCACCTTATAATTATATGATAAAAATTGTCATCATAGGTCCCTAGACTGAATTATTCTCTAGGGACCTATGATGACTAATGAATCCTTTCTACTGTGCTGAAAGAAAAGCTACATAATGTTTTGTATTATTATTAAATTTATTGTGTGTTTAGAAGTACCTACTTAATACAAATATGTAAAATGTCTTTATAAGGTTGCAAGCGAGGTCGCGTTTTTCATTCATTTCAGCATTTCATACCAGCAAATAATCGTAATTTGGTATTACAAATATTGACAATTATCATTGGCAGTGTCAATTTGATTTGATTATTAGATACACATCTATCTTTATTCATCTCACTTACTTGCACTCATTGAAAATTATATTACCTACAAAATTACGTGCTCTTGTAATTTTATGTAATACTTAAAATGGAATTATGAAAAAAAATGTTGAGGATGATTTTGAAAGTATTTCTGAATTATTTGAAATATGCCCATTTTGGGCCTATACCGATACGAAATACTCTACAATGTAGAATAATAGCATCAAAATGTACAATCACTTCTGCTCTACAGCTCCAAGGTGTACCAGTTCTTATTCTTCAGGTATTATTGGAATGTGAGGTTTTTATGCAGCTTGAATGGTATTTGTCGCGTGGGATTGTTTGGTTGCACATTATAATTTACAGACTCCGGTCATTTTATTTATTGATTAAATTATGTAATCATATACAAATATACAAAGTTCGATGGTTTCGAAAGACTTCAAACAGTTGGTATTCGTTAGAAGTAAATATCTATATAAATCGACATGCTATTATGTATTACAGTATGACAATTGTTTTTGTTCCTGGTATGGATTAATAATGATGCAAGCATAGTGTAGGTAATTGGTCAAGGGGAAGGATTCTCCAAATGTGGGTCGGATTAGTAATATGGAACTGTATTGCTCTCAATCAATCTGGTCCCCTTTATTCAATTATTATTACTAACATTAAACTCGGCTTCGTTCGGGGATTTATCAAACTGATAAAGAAGCACTGTAGATATCAGAATCAAGCACCATATTGAATGATACGAAAAAATTAAGAGCTGAAACTATACTATACTTGCTTTAGACATGAAATTATAACAAAAAATATATAGACGTTAAATAAATAAATAAAATAATCTATATTGTACATTGTCATGGTACAAATGGTGGGTTTATTGCCTGTAGGCAATTTATAATAACCAACGTTACACAATATTTTTTTTTATTCTTTACTGCACGTTGATTATAAAACATTTTACACAGAAATATGTTAATTATTAAACATAATCAATATACAGAGTGCGAGTTTATCGCAGATGCGTCATTTCTCCCAACTAACCCTATAAAAAATTTATATGAAATATTTGATATGAAAATAAACTCGCCCTCTGTATATTGATTGTATTTAATTTAAATGTATACCTTTTATGTAATTGTTTTTTATCAATGTACAGTAAAGAATGAATAAATAAATAAATAAAAATATTTGAAATATTGATATACGCAATTGATATTCTGGTACATGTAAATCTACTCTTTATTCTTAGCAGCTATATTATATTTACGCAAAAATATTATTAAATATCTGGACAAAATATATTTTCATTACATAAAAAGGGCAAAGTTTTGACTAAGAATTTTCTTATTCAGCACAAAAAATTGCGCTATTACAGAGTTTTACCGTCACTCAGTATATATGTATGCGCAAAGATACATTCAATTCATCTAAAAGAACTATGACAGAAACACATCAATTATTGTGAAATCTTTAAGTAATAAATGCATGTGTGGAATTTGATTAACCTTAAATCTGCCCAAATAATATGGCATTTTTTAGAGGCCATTAATTATCCAACAGCTTTTGTTTTTAAAAGTTTTAAATAATCGCTCCTTAATGGTGGATGCTCCATCGATACCGCGTTAGTGAAAAGCTTGATTTATATAAAAATTAAATTACATAGTTTCTAAAATAATATCAAAATGCCGAGATTATGTTGTAAAATTAATGCCAAAAATATAAATAAAGTTCCTTCAATCAGTCTGGTACAAGTGTCTTAGGAGGATTTTGCATATCAAATGGTATGAACATGTCACAAATGATGCTGTGCGCCGATGCACCCGGCAGAGATCTGTAAAAATCCGTGATACAGGAGAGACGATGGTCCTGGCTGGATCATGTTCTGAGAATGCCCAATGATAATTGCCCAAAAAGAGCGCTGTTTTTCCGTCCGCAAGGGTTCCGTCGGCCGGGCGCCCCGCTTTTACAATACACCGTTCCTATCACAACGACATCAGAGCGCAGGGAATGTTGTGGAAAGAGGTGACGCGATTGGCACAGAGATGCTCTGAATGGAGGAGGTTGGTTTTTGCCCTGTGCTCTGAGAGGAGCGTTGAGGGCGTCATGATGATGATGTAAATAAACAATCTTGCATACATTCAAATGATTTTAAACATTTATAGCACGTTGTTTTGACAATTTTGAATGAGTAGATGATGTTTAGGTATAATATTATGTTCATGCTACTGACTAGATATTTTGTGGAGTGTTTATCGTTACATAAGTAGATACACATTGAAAATCCAATGTAAGCTACGTATGTACATATGTTACCTGCTGTTTGATGTACGCGATATTTAAATCAAAATATTCGTTGTATCATCATCAGTATGATATACAACCGTATGAGATGATATTGTATTGATTTAGTAATGTCCATAGAAGACATATAAACATAATATTTACATATACAACCATCCCAGTTTACTGCCAAAAATACACCTCCCCGAACTTCTCCAGGAATTATTTTTTTTGCAGCCAGTCACTAGTGATGCTTATTCTTATCTCATTAGATAATCGTGTGATATTTGTGAGCTGACCAAACAAATTTTAAAAAACAAGCTTGCACGCAAGGATATAGCAATGTTTGTTTATTTATTACCCCATGGGGTCCCTGGTAATGAATAGGTCGCCCACTACTTTCTGTCAATTTCGAGTGCCCTTTTAAAAGGTGGGCGTTCGTAAAACCTTATTTAGACAATTGACAATGTACAATTCACGGATGAGGTATGCCACCGTCCTGAATGTCTTATTTTTTATTGGTACGGAGAGGACAAATTGCATGTTTATTGCGTTCACTTGGTCCGCTGCCTACCCCTTTTGTGGAATATATCGTAATAAAATTGTAGTAGTTATTTATTTATTTCATTCTTCCCTATAGATTTTTTGCAATTTCAATCATTAAACAAGGTCAAAAAATCAACAATTATGCAATACCTACAGTGTAGAGAGGGCGAGTTTATAGCTGTAATTCGCGAAAGCGACATCTTACAACTAACCCGGTTCGGTTATATTCAATGTTCCCTTTTCTTATTGTACTCTAGACCTAGTATAATAATCTTAAAATAACTGAAATTCGATTTTTTATTTCTTTCTTTTTTCATCTAAAATAAGGTGAAAGGGTCGGATCTTTGGTGAACATATAAATAAAATATTTAATTTATAAATGACTAGCTGGCCCGGCGAACTTCGTACCGCCTAAGAATCAATGAACGATTTCATACATACATCTTCTTCCCCTTGTCCTAGTTCGGTCGGGGACCCATTGCCCCTAAGTATCTCCTCCAGAGATAACTGTCCACCGCTGCTTCCAGGACCTCTGGCCACTCCAAACCTAGCCTTTCAACACATGTTCGACACCTGCCCTATCTTCTGCCCTCTCCCACTGACTTTATGAATGATTAATATTATTAATCTCTTTACAAACTCCCGTAATTGTCAAAGTGTGTCATCGAAGGTATAGTGTAAAAAATATAATTCATTTGGAACTTTCGCAGTTTAGCGGCCCCACCCGTTGTCGAGTACTTTTTTCCATGTAAAAGTAATATTTTCGAAACTTGAGGAAATTGTTGCCATATGGTGAATTATTTTTTTGACACCAAATTTTTGAAAAATTCTTTTATAGGAAAAAAAAATCGCAACTATGAAACTTGAGCGGCCCCACCCGTTGTCGAGTAATATGTACGGAATTTCAGGAAATTAATTTTCAAAGTGGATTTTTTTTGCCGGCAAATTAAAATAATTCTACATATGGCAACAATTTCCTCAAGTTTCAAAAATATTACCTTTTCTATGGAAAAAAAGTACTCGACAAGGGGCCGCTAAACTGCGAAAGTTACATTCATTTTTTTTTACATAGACAATTCACACACATCGAGCTAGTCCCAAACTTAGATGAATCTTGATCTTGGGTAGGTACTAACGCGACGATACACACATATACAATGCACTATATACAAATACATATATATGTAACACCCAGACCCAGGACAATTTGAAAAAGGTCATTCTTCACTTTGCCCTGTCCGGGAATCGAACCCGGGACCTCGTGACTCAAAGGAAAGAGCTCCGCGCCACACCGGCCGACATGAACAATTTATGTTGAACAATTATACTTAACTCAGATTTGTTTATAAATTATCTACAGTACGTAATATAATTATGTACGTAGGTACTAATTTTTTTTTCAGGTAGATTTTACCTATTCATTTAAAATTTATAAAAATTCTTTCCATGATTTTTTAAAAATTGAAATATCAGAACTACAGATGTTAAATTGTATGGATAACGATTCTAATTTGAGAATGTATAGAAAAATTATCATATAAATAGGCCAATCTATAAAAAAAACTTCATTGTTGATTTTGTATAATTCTCCATATTGCATTTTTTATTGAAATTAAAAATGTACGGCGTAAATAATTTTCTTCGTAATTTTTCTTCTCTGTCTGCAAATTTCACTACACAATCTTGCATCAGAACTACCTACATGATCACATTCTTATTTTCATCTTTAATAGCACAATTTTTGGTTCAATAATAATTTTCCATCTGCAAAAATAAAATACAATTTCAAATATAATCTGTGCACGTCCACATTTATGTGACAGCCGATCTATCGATACATAAATATTAGTCGAATAATTCGGTTGTTACATGGCAATAGGTTGTATCTCGCATTTTTTGCGTTTTCAAGTTTGTTCCATAAAATGCTCAAAATAGTGTAATATTTGATGTGGCAAAAGGATATTTCTCTTTATAGTCAGAATAAAGAGAGAAAAGACGTAACTTATTGACATGTAGAAAGATTGTTTTCTTCAACATGGCAAAAAAACTCAAATATTTTTAAACTGCAAGAAATTATTTAGTGAATGTTACATACATCTTGTAGAAGAAATTATTAAGAGAATGTGACATCTATCTTGTAGAAATAATAATTACCTTCATTTTGATATATAATGCTCGAAATTTGGCTGAAATATCTGTTTTGCAAACTTTGTTTTTGCTCTCCTGTAAAATTATGTTTTAGTGAGATACAACCTATTGCCATGTAACTACCGAATTATAGTAAACAAATATTAGTACACATTTCGTTCATATTAGTTATAGTAATTTGGTTCTTAATATAGCAGAACCTACGGATTATTTTAGCACAATGCAACAGGCGACGTGGGGGCGCTAATAGCGTATGGACTCTCCATATTGTTTTTATTTTTGAAATTAAAAATGTATGGCGTAAATAATTTTCTTCATATTGTTTCTTCCCGTGAATTTGTAAGATGTTTTAATAGCCTATAGTTTAATCCGGGCGGAGAAGAATCCAACAAATCAGAGATCATTCAAATCGGTACAGCCATTCTTGAGTTATAAGTGTTGTAACACACACGTCTTCCTTTTATATATTAGAAGATGTAGTTTCAAATTGTACACGTAATAGGAAATGTGTGAATAACAGAGTTAGTAACAATTACTATTTAAATCAATTGAATAATTTCCCCATCCATCTTCTTTCTACACTATTTTGGCATATACCTTAACTAGGGTTGCCAGCAGACTCACTGCATTTGACCAAATCACATGTGTCATGCAACAATGTTTCAAGTGCATATTGCGAGATGTTTGAATGAAATTGCGTAAATGTGCATGGTTTGGATGTTCGGTTAGTTGTGTGAATATTGCTTATTATTATAAAATCTTGATGTTTTTGACCGAAGGTACTTGTTGGAAGCCCATTTCAAGATAAATTGAAAAAATAACACAGAATGTAGTTAACTTTCAAAATAACTTTTATTAACTTCGCGTACTAGTATTCGGAGACTCTCGACTCCATCATCAGGCGATTAGTAAAAAGTGGTTTTTACTAATCGCAAGAGTCGAGTCTCCGAATACTAGTACGCAAAGTTAATAAAAGTTATTTTGAAAGTGAACTACATACTGTGTTTTTTCAATTTATCTTATTATCAAACATCTGCTTTGCACCTTGTAATATTCTATTCTATCTTCAAAGGCCATCCACTCGTCTACGAGTGATCAGGGTGCACCTTGTAATAAATACATATGCTTTTCATATGATGCGGTCTTAAGCTGCTATTATTAATATCTAGAAGTTGCAAAGAATGAATGATTATCAACATTTATAGTAACAGATCTATCTATTAAGCAGGTTAAGTGTATTTGTTTTGGGTAAACCGTAAATATCTCAAATCCGTAAACAGTAGCCATAAATCGGTTTACTTAGAAAAGCTTTTGGACTTATGAAGTGAATCTTTTTTATCAAGTCCTTTATTATTATTATTATTATCATCATTGTGGTAGCTTTATTCATACGATTACCTTATCGGTTTCTCAGAAGGAATTGTGAAAATCTATTATCTATATAAGAAAACAAGAAAACAGTCTCAGTAACAAATTTATAATCCTAACTTTAATATCGGAATTCGTTTATATGTATGTTTGATTATTTTTACGCAAAAGTCACATTTACCAGATAAATACTAAAAAACAATGATCTTTATAATTATAAATAATTGTTTATTGTGTTTTACAAAAAAGAAAATGTATGTGGTGTGCCCAGCAAAGATATGAACGACTTGCATGCTTAAAACATATTTTGCTGGCTACTTCACTTGTGGTTATTGCCATGGTGGTATAGATAATATAGAATTAAATATGACATATCTACTTTGTATTATCATGAATCGGACTCCTGAAACATCAGGGAAAATGAGGTTATCTCAACATCAACTGATAATTTTATGCTACAATGTTTTGATTTATAGTATTGTTACTAATATGCAGTGAAAATAAAATAAAAAAAATAAATGACAATTCGTCAATTTGGCATAAGACGTCAAGGATTAAAAATTGATATTCAAATATTTATCATCCGAGTTGATTTCTGAAAATCTTTGAGAAAATGTCATCGTGAACATAGATATTAGTGATATAATATATACAAGGGATTTCCAAAAAATAATCTCGCATAAATTGAAAAAGATATTTATTAATTTTACGTGACGCTGACTATAAACCTTTGAGATAAGTCGAGTTAACAGCTAGTAATTTGATGATTCCGTGGTAAACCATTTTTTGTTGTAAGAAACTTATCTCTTCAATAAAGGTAGTATAAGTCGTAAAATATCACGAACAAGAGCAGAACAGCTGAATGTCAAAGATATACAAGCTGCCCTCTCCGTGGCTACAAAAAGGCATTCAAAAGAGTGGGAGATCAATTCTTTGCCGGGGCTCCACAAAGCAAATAGCTTCTTAAATTCATCGATGAGGTATGCCGTCCATTCTGAATGTCTTATTTTTTGACACGGAGAGGACAACTTGTATGTCTTTCATTTTGAATCAAAAGACCTAAGGTAACATGTATAACGTGTAAAGGCAAATTAATTCAGATCGAGTAAGTTTTAAACTAAGATATGAATTTTATATTATGGGCACTAGCGCGACGATACATATAATGCACTAAACACATAGATATATATTTATATTATGTTTCACCCAGACCCAGAACAGTTTGAAAAAAAAAACATTCCTCATTTTTGGACCGGCCGGGAATCAAACTCAGGACCTCGTGACTTAAAAGTAAGAGCGATACATGCGCCGCCATATCGGCCGTCAAGGTAAACACGCAGCAGTAGGTTTATAGGTATTATTTGAATTCGTTAAAATCTTCCACTTTTAATGAAGTTTGAATGTAAAATTCAATTTATATTATAATGATAACGTATTTAATATTTTTTTATAATTTCTTTTATTAATTATAAGCTTTTAGCGCTTTATTCTGAAAAAGAGGTAAAAAATATTATTATAAAGATATCAAACGAATTTTTAATTTCGGAACCGTTTATGGCAGATCTTTGTACAACATATCAAAATAATGTATCAACAACTTGAATGTATTATAGTGGTAGGTATATTTCCTTAGTGAAGCAAAGAACAGCCAAACTTGATTGTGATTTTATAGACAAGAACAAAAATAACTACTTACTTACTATGTACATCATCACGGCATATCCCACAAGCCGCATGTGATAAACATGCATGATGTCCATTGTACAAAAAAGGAAGATATTCAGGTTGGGTGGCATACCTCAAATGCTGAATTTAATATGTGACATGCATTTGCCTTTTACAAGACATTCAAGAGAGACCCATCTCACACACAGATATCACAAGAGTCGTAGACTCCTATTTATTCGCTCATTAAGGGCTCCGTTTAGCAAAAACGGTAAAATATTCAATTTTCAACAAATTTGATAGAAAAACTGCCAAAACTTGTTGACCCATGCGAACATATTGATTTGATAAAATAAAAAAAGAAATATTTATTACCAATATTAGTTTTATCCTAAAAAATAAATAAATCGCAGACTGACGAGATATATTTAGGTACTCTTTGTTATATCAAAATACAAATTATTTGTAAAATAAATATATTTTTTATTCATTTTATCAAGCATATAAATACTATAGATTTTAGCAAACTTTTTTAGTACACAAAAAATCGAGTTCATGTGGTGATTTTTGGTTCCAAAATATGAGAAATTTTATCAAAAAAATATTTTTTAAATCGGTCAATATTCATGAAAAAAACAAAAAAATTATAATTTATTTGTTCTAAATTATTGTAATAACTATCTAAGTATTCGTACCTAATATTAAAAAAAAAATATGAAAATTTGTAGGATTCTCGTGCATTTATGTACCGAACACACCTCCGAATTCGATTTTTAGAAATATGCTTTTTTATAAACGAATACTTTGAAGCTAAAATCAAGTTTTTATTTAAAGTTAAAGTTTGATATTGGTAATTAATATTTGTTTTCTTATTTTATCAATTCAAAATGTTCGTAGGGTCAAAAAGTTTTGAGAGTTTGTGTACCAAACTTGTTGAATGTTTTATCGTTTTTGCTAAAGGGGCCCCTTAAACCAAAATTGTCCTCACAGACAGGCCATTGGGCAAGTCTGAAGGACCCGTCAACCAAATCCGTCCGTCAATCGTCGTCATGGTAATCTTTCATACTTTCTTTATAACCTTTTGCAGGATACTGCAAAACTTAAGAGACTTAGAAAGAGTTGAATCTATTGATTACCCGAGACACCACGGCTGAGTAAAGTCTCCAGTATCTTGTAAGAGGCAGGTATTCCAAAACATGTTATTATCCTATAAAGTATTCAACGTCTTTAATTTAGCATTGACGGGGACCCACCGACCATTCGGATATTGTGGAAGCTTAGGAAACTTCCACTTATCAGAAATTCTGTACTCAACAAATATTGTTAACACTTGAGGCCTTTTAGTGAGCAGCTTGAGGGGCCGGCGGTCAAAAGAACCCCCATGTATGAAATTATTAGACTACCGCTTTTCAATGTCCCTCGAGCCGCGATAATTACATGAAAAAACACGTAAGCATCAAGATTTATAACGCCCATCTTGAATGTCTTTACTATTATTGCCATGGAGAGCACAACTTTCATGTTCATTTCACTCAGTTAGCTCGCTGGCTATCTCACTTTTGAGAAATATCACTATGGTATGAATGAAAGTATTTGTTATTTTTTTTACCAGTGACAGTTTAAACAATTGAGATCTATTTAGTTGGATATTATAAAAAAAATAAAACACTGAACTGAAAAAGATTTCATTTGAAAAAAAAATATAAATGAACACGAATTAGTTGCTGTTACTAATGCTGAGCCGAAACGAACAGCACAGAGAATAATACTCGTAATATGCGAATAAAGCAGAAAAATACACTCATAATATTGGATTGTATTTGATGGAAGTTCTACTACAAAGCATTGAGATTTAATACAGTATAATGGAAATTTTATATATTGTATCATTTTTAACACTTTACAATTCACGCTGTTATTTTTGCCATACTCGTGAAATCTAAAACAGTTGTATATAATGATCAAACTGATGAATTCACCATACGATAAGTGCATGGGAGGACAAGAGAAGTGTAGAAATGTCTCAAAAAGATAGATTTGTGACATCGTTCAGGTGATGGAAAGCAGAAAATTCATGTTGATAGAGATTGAAAGCTTGGAAGAATTTTGAAGGAGCCAACATCCAGCAGTGGAGAAATAAAAGCTAACAATAAGTAAGTAAAGTATACTTAAACTTAGCATTTGCCCCCCCCCCATGGGCGTCATTCATTATTTGTGTATGTTCAATGGAATATTCATTTCATGGGTGAATGTTTTTTTTTTTTTACTTTTTATTTTTTGCCTCAGCTGGTGCATAGAGTGCACTTTACTTCTTTTTATTTGTGTTATATTTTTAATTTGTGAACATAGGCCTAAGCCAATTTGTAAGCTTCGGGACACTATTCTCAAAACTTGCAGAATTTACTGCATTGTCCAAATAAGGTGACTGTTGAGTGCTTAATTTTATGGATTATCACTAATGCAGGGGAAAATTTTTGTATATAATGCGAAAATTGTTTCCAACATGTGTCATGAAGTGCTGGATCCGGATTTTATTATATTATTCTTTCACAGGTAGAATTCGTACAGACAAATCAGTGAAATGAATTTTACAACTAAAATGAATGAAACATTTTCAGTACTGCTACTATATATTTTTTTAATATTTCAAATATTTTTGGATTTTCATTGTACCTACCTAAATTTATCCAACGTTTTATTGTTGAAGTGAACATCCATAGATATGATTTTTACGAGTGTTGTACGATATTTTGTTTCAGATTATGTCTATGAATTCTTTATATGAACCTTTTTGGAAGGTTTATTCTTAATACTCAATACTTTCACATAGGTACGTTGTACTTTTTACTAATGCCGTTTTTATTATGAAAACTCTACAATTACCACTGCTGCGCCACAACGCACTTAGTGAGGATCTGTAGTCTCTGTATAACAGGAAAGATGACGGTCCTGGTTAGGTCATGTTTTGAGAACGTCCAATCATAGTCAAAAAGAGCATTATTTTCTCGTCCATAAGGTCCGATGGCCCCTCTTTTATGATACACAATTTCTATGACAATGATATCAGAGCACTAAGAATGTCGTGGGAAGAGATGATTCAATTGGTGTAAATGCTTTGAATGGAGGAGGCCGCTTTCTGCTCTGTGTTGAAGAGCGATCGGTTGAGTTGAGTGAGAAATTTTATGTACCTATATATTTCCTAACAAATATAACTGACAGTACTGGATTGGTATATAAACATTAGGAATATTTATTATTAATACATCAAATATTACATACCTAGTGTTATCATCACATGCCTATCTTCCAATATTTTATGTTGTACATACTACAGACTAATTCATGAACCAGTCCATCAACGGAAATTCCAGAATGAAACATTATTTTAGAGATTAATAACTACTACTATATCGTCACGCATACCCCAAAAGTGGAGTAACCAGCAGATTACCCGCATGTTATAAACATGCAAACTGTCTTCTATGTACCAACAAAAAATTAAGACTTTCACGATATGTGGCAAACATTTTCGCCGAATTCACGATGTAAATTTTTTTTTCGATCATCTACTTTTTCAGGATATTCGCAAACTCACGCAAAAGTGTGGGAAACTTATTCTCTAACGGGTACTCCACGACTTATTTGAGATGCCGTCTAATAATGCTAAATTTTAGGTAGCAAACACGTCACTTCAGAGAATCAGAAACGATCGCGCCTCCGCGATAAACTCGCCTTCTGTATGTTGATAATATCTTATTTTAATGCATTGTTCTATAAAATTGTATGTATTGTAATAAATGTACAGTAAAAAATGAATAAATAAATAATTTATAAAAGATTAGTTACCTATAGTTTTTTTAAACAATCAATCAATGTACAAACGTTGAAACAATTTATCATCAAAAAAATAAAACATACAATAAACAAGGATTAACATAACATAACATAACATAACATAACATATATAGACAATTCACACAGATCGAGCTAGTCCCAATCTAAGATATGAATCTTGTATTATGGGTACTAACACGACGATACACACATATAGATTGCACTGAACATATATACATGTAACACCCAGACCCAGGAAAATTTGAAAAAGGTCTTTTTTCATTTTTGCCCTGGCCGGGAATCGAACCCGGGACCTCGTGACTCAAAGGCAAGTGCGTTAGCCTCCGCGCCACACTGGTCGTCATTAATACATCTTATACATATTTCACTTCTTTATGTTGCTTTTAATCATTCTAATAAAGTATGTTTGCAGCATTGTCTTCTTCCTGATATGTGAATTTATTGATGGTCATCGGAGCTTATCTTAAGGGTCTTCAAATAAATTATATCTAATATTATACTACATAAACCTAAGGAATTTCACTGTAAGTCTGATTATATAAATCATATATTTAAGGCAAAGTATGTAGGTAGAGTAAAATGTAATATCAAAACACGGAATACATTAATCATTAATACAACATCCTTCTACAAAGTGAATTGGGAAGTATTCCCGCATGATGTGTATTTTTTACGTTATGAAAGGACTGAGTACAAAAGTCACTAAGTGGATATGTATGTCATAATAATGTTGGAATGTATATGACACGATTTTTTTCTTCAAAGCTTTTAATATTAATTTTTCATTTGGGTTCTTGTGGCACCGTTTGACTTTTTGATTACGCTTGACGCTGGGAAAAATGGCAATAAAAAATATACGCGTAAAACTCGATGTCACGTAATAAATTTGTTTAACAAGTAAGAATAAAAAGGTTTATTAGAAGATATCGCTCTTTTGCGATAAACTTGTCTGTTGTATGTGATGTGCCTCATTGCTGAAAATGTGACAATTATACAAGTAATATTTACACTAAATAATTATTCAGCTGTAGGTATATATTTATTTATGAATAAGAGAAATGATTAAACTAAAATTTTCGAGTGTCCTGTAAAAAGATCCATGAAACATTGAACGTATTTAAAAAAGCATTGACGCTTAATACCAATGAAATAAACTCTTTTGTTACTACAATTCGACTATTTAAGTCTCCGCTGTTATATTAAAACTAATCATGTTTTTGAAATATCATCGAATAACCATGTTTTTTTTTTAAAAAGATATATTTGGGTTTGTTATAAACCCAAATACAACCTTATACACCTTTCACACTAAGCTAAAAGTTTGTGCCGTGAAAGGGGATTATAATATTTAAATATTATTTGGCATATCAACAGAATTTTCACAAATATATCACATACAATTTATTTAGGAACTATCTACAGAACCATAAATTAAAGATAAATAAATAAAAGTCTTCTTCTTCTTCTTCGTGTTGTAGATCATCGATCTGTTAGTTCGGAAGTTGATGCTTCTTGTGATGCTGATATTCTTATTAGGTTTTTAGTTCGTAAATAAGAGTCGTAATGCTAATATGCAGTTGTGATTTATATATATAATGAGTTACAATCCATTGGATTGGTCTGCAACGAGTTTGGTTTTTCTTCTCCATTCGTCTCTATTCTCAGCCAGTCTTTTTAGCTCTACGTATGAGCCACAGTTCATGTATCTCTTCAGTTGGTCCATATATGCGTCTCTTGGTCGGCCTCTGCCATTTGTTCCCTCGGTCTTACCCTCTGCGATGTCGATGAGTAGTCCTGGGTGCCTGATGTTGTGGCCAATCCAGTTAGCTCGTTGTTGGCTGATTCTCTTAAGGAGTTGCCTTTTTTCGCCAACCCTGGTTAATACTTCTTCATTTTCGACGTGTTGTGATTTACTAACATTCATATTCACGTAAAAAAATTAGGAGTAATATTGTCCATCTTCTTTACTGTCTTTACAACATCAAATAATTTGCACTGTAAAATAATATGTTTTATTTTATTTCATTACAATTATTTTTACACGGGTGAGAGTTATTCATGTAAAAATGATATACAGGTAAAGCAATAAATTTGACAGATGAAAATACAGTTCAAAGTTGCAGGTACAAAAAATTATATTTTATAAAAAATGACAAATTAAAACTTAATATACACAAAGAGTAAATAATATAAAGTTAAAACGATCAAGTAGGTATATAAAAGAAGTCAAATGTAGATTCAATACTAACAAAAATAAAAAAAAATATATAAATAAATATTCAAAATTAAATTTTCGGGTCGTAAAATAAAGAAAAAAGTATGTTGAAAAATAAATAATAAATATTGAATTATATTATATCAGAAAACAGGTTCGCTGCATATGGTTATATTCACGATATTGAAATGAAGTGATCCTGTAACAATATATAGGTACTCGTATGTATAGGTACCCATATTGGCCGATTGTTTGTTTTAATTGATACATTCCATAGCAGTCAATAGAAGCCATAAAGGCAAATGATGCAATATTATAGAATACGTACATATTGATGTTTTATTTTAACCTATTGACGTACAGATGGCTTTTATTATTGACTTCACTCCTAGTACAATATACCCGGGCGCACTGTAATAATAATTATTATAATTTACAGGACAATACTGCTTGTGATCACTGATAGTAGAAAATGGCAACATATATTTGCGGGCTGGATGGTCGCTTATATTTAGCCTGCAGTTGATCAGTTGATTTAGAGTTTCTTTGCGGCTTGCTACGGAGAGTTAATCGGCTAACTTTGATATTATCCGACATTGCCATATTATCAAATAATAAGAACCATTGTGAGTTGATTTAGAGATTCTTCGCGGCACGCTATAGAGAGTCAGCAACAAATTTGTTGCTGACTGGTCGAACTAGCAGCCGATAAAGTATTATACTTAATTGTTCCGGCGCCATTTAGACGGGAGATCACAATCCATTTGAGATCTGAAAAATGAGATCCCAAAAAGATGGTTGCTTCTAAGGTTTGCATAAAGCGTTTCTCGATTGGTGAACCTTACATCGTGACAGTGAGAATGGTGGAATTGGTGAACGATGTCCATGGTCACCGAAAGTGATCACTTAAGCCAGCCTAGAGCCAATTCGTAAGCGTTGGGACACCTTTATCACTTCTTCCGATTAGATTTTACACAATGTTGCATTGTGTAGACATGGTTCTCCAATCGAGGTTTCTGATTGGTTTTGTCATTTGCACCCAAATCCGGTTAATCAATAAAACAAAAAATAGTAAATATTCTAAAAATTTGTTCTACTATAGATTTAACAACACGAGAGAGACGTCTTTCGACTTCTTGGGTCGAATTACCCAGCTTGATAATTTTCAGCTTGAATATTTATTATTATATATATTTAGTTACAATCCATTGGATTGGTCTGCAACGAGTTTGGTTTTTCTTCTCCATTCCTCCCTATTCTCAGCCAGTCTTTTAAGCTCTACGTATGAGCCACAGTTCATGTCCCTCTTCAGTTGGTCCATATATGCGTCTCTTGGTCGGCCTCTGCAATTTGTTCCCTCGGTCTTACCCTCCGCGATGGCGATGAGTAGTCCTGGGTGCCTGATGTTGTGGCCAATCCAGTTAGCTCGTTGTTGGCTGATTCTCTTAAGGAGTTGCCTTTTTTCGCCTACCCTGGTTAATACTTCTTCGTTTTCGACGTGCTCCGACCAATGGATCTTAAGCATGCGTCTGTAGCACCACATTTCAAAGGCCGCCAACCGTCCGCTTTCACTCTTGCTGATGGTCCATGTCTCGCAACCATAAAGCAGAATGCTCCATACAAAGGCTTTAGTAAGGTTCTTCCTTACGCTTAAGTCGATATTCGGGGATTCCAATATCTTCGATTTTTTGTTGAAGGCAATCCTTGCCTGGTTTATTCTGCTTACAATTTCTGCTTTGGAGCGTCCATCCTGGTTTATTCTGCTGCCCAGGTACACGAATTCACTTACTTGTTTGATGCTCACTCCATTTAATGCAATGTTCGCAGTCGCTTCCTCTCTTCCAACGACCATACATTTTGTTTTTTCTTTATTTATTTTCATGTTGTACTTTGACAACAGTATACTTTCCATTTTTCCTAAAGCTTCGTTCAGCTCCATCTCGGAGTCTGCGAGCAGTGCTATGTCGTCAGCATATCTTATCATGTCGACCTTTTTCCCATTTATTTTTACTCCTGTCCAGTTCTTCATTTCTTCTCTCAGTTCATCAATGGCTCGCTGTATATAGCAGTTAAAGAGAGCTGGCGACATTGAGCATCCTTGTCTTACGCCTTGTTCGACCCTTGCTTCTGCACAGCTCTCTCCGCTTTTAATCACAGCCATTTCGTTCTTGTATAAGCTCCAGATTGCTCTTCTATCCTTATAACTCATTCCTATCTGGTTGAGGGTGTTAAAAAGTTGTTCCCATTCTACTTTATCGAATGCTTTTTCAAGGTCGATGAATGCTATATATGTGTTTTTATTAATTATTATTCTCTTTTCTAGAGTAAGTCTGAGACTCAGGATTGCATCTCTTGTACCTGTCTCTTTGCGGAATCCAAATTGATCTTCTGAAAGTGTTTCGTTGATTTTATTTTCCGCCCTTTTCATTATAATGTTGGTGAGTATCTTAGAAGCGTGTGATATCATGCTTAAGGTTCTGTGTTGTTCACACTTTGTCGTGCCTGCTTTCTTAGGAAGCGCTCGTATCAGACATTTGGCAAAGTCCTCAGGTATTTCTCCTGTGTTGTATATTTTGCAGACAAGCTTATACAATGTATCAAGCATGCCTTTTCCTGCGCATTTAAGCAGCTCTGATGGAATCAGGTCAATATCTGGTGCTTTGCCGTCTTTCGAGAGAAGCCGAGAACATTTTTTGCTTTTACTAAATAACTTTTCATCAATTATCCATTTAGTTATCAGCAAAAAAGATTTCCCACTCTTTTTTGTAAGTTTTCGAGTGTCTTGTAAATGACAGGCATAGTATAACATTCCGTATGAGGTACTTTAAACTTTTTAATAAAGCGATAGGGCCTGCTACCCAATCTGAATGTATTCATAATTCATTGGCAAGGATAGAAAGTCCCTTCTTAATTAAAGAATTTATCAAGCTTCAATTACTTTCTAAGATTTTATTTAGCTGAAAATTTAAAACGATCATAATATTTTGAAATGTTATATCAACTACATAATTTATTATGTTTGCATATTACATACTCAAGGTTTAAGGTACAATTCTTAATTTCATTGTGTAATTTCGTGAAATGCTTTTTAAATCGTATTTATCGATGGATTTCTCTACTCCAGTGTATTATGAATGTTCTGAAAAAGGACACGGGAAAATTCCTCTAAATGGAAAAACCTACTTTATCCCCATTTTTAGAAGAGAAACGTTAAGAGCGAACAGTAAAAATAATTGATTTTTTGGTGGGAAACCTTTTTAACAAAAAATCACAAAGAATAATTATGTACTTCATTGGCTACTTCTGACAAATGGTAACACTGAATCTGTTATTATTATTTGATCACGATTTGTTTGTTTACTTTTGTTCAATGTTGCCAACCATTGAAGCAGAGGTAATAATTGTTTCACAAACAAATGAAAGTATTTACTCTTACAAATTATGCATAAGTGAGTATACATTCTGTACGTACATATTTACACTCCATAGTCTATACAGTAGCTACTACGGAAATTGGTTTTGGAATATTTATACACTTACTACCATAAAACATTAAATAATTTGTACCTACCTTTTTAACTTTCGTATTCGAAATTAATAAAACATGGTTTGACTTAGAAAATGAATGATGAATAACTAAATAAAATATATTATTTTTGTACCAATGGAAGAGAGTGCAAGTTATTTTTCATACAGAGGAGGCTCACAAGTTATTATATACTTAGGTGAAAATGATAGTCGCATTTTTTTTTAAAAGGATATATCTGGGTTTTGTTATAAACCCAAATACAACCTTATACACCTTTCACAGTAAGCTACTAAAAGCTTGTGTCGTGAAAGGGGACAAGCAAAGAATATAAAATTTTATGCTTAAAGTTGTATTATAAGAAAAAATAGAGTCCATATTGCTACACAATCACATATTGACATGTCCAATGGCCCCCAGGCAGTGTCACTGGGAGGAATTCGTGAAGCAAACTCACCTGGGGAGAGCTGCAAGAGAGGTTGTAGCTTTCTGGAAGGTTTTTTGAAAAGTTTTGTTATTTTTATCGTTTGCTGACCGACACGAAAAGAAGAAGAAGCTAAACAATCGTCACCTATCCTAGAACTGAGCGCTATCAACGACGCCTTTGCCGGCGCATTCATCACGAATAGTATTCATCAAGACATCGCCTTGTTATTTCTTAGAATCAGGTCTTCAATACTGCAGTCGTCCCGTTTCACTAGGATTGATTGATTGTTATTGTGGTTTTAAACTAGAGAGAATTAAAAAAATAAAATATTAATAAATCGTCACCTAAACGGATAAATAGCAGTCCTTGGACTCCAGCAATATCCGAGAAATAAAGTTAGGATTGTTAGCAGATGCCCATCATTCAGAAAAGTTTAGAAATTAGAGTGATAGAAAAAAGAGCACTAAAGTTAGGATTGTTAGCAGATGCCCATCGTTCAGAAAAGTTTAATAATTAGAAGAGTTTAGAAATAAGAGTGATAGAAAAAAGAGCACAGTAAAGCTTACTTCGAAATTCATTACCAGAAAAAAATTGAATACACTTAATGTTTCGATTCCTTTAGGCCCTCTTTTGATTGTTGTTCTTCCTACCAGAATTAAATTATGCTAATTCCAATAAACAAAGTAGCTATTTATGGACTTATCATAATAATTGTATATGAAAACACATGACGTAGATTTTATTAACACATTAAAACGTCATATTTTAACACGAGTTTCTATAGTTAGATGATCTGTGCCATTGTTTTTTTTTTTTCTGAATGATTTCTATATTTAGAATTATGTTTATTTATCGTGACATACGAGTTGTGTAGGTTTGTGGATACTTTTATTATTTATTTAAATAAATAATCAATCGTTACAAGAAGAAATATTGACGTAAATACGAGTTTCAATGAAAATTTGTATTTAAATTAATGTTGTTTCACAGCAAGCAGTCTTGTCAAAGATCATGGCATCATTGTTCCTGCTCTTTAGTTTTTCATATCCTGTCATCTTGGATCGTTTTTTGTGTGTATCATAGGACAAATACCTACTTTCTCATTGTTTTGGGTCGCCACTCTAAAAATTATTTAAGTGTTCTAACTGTATGACAAGCACCAACAATTTTTCTTTGGGAACTCCATATATTATGTACAAGAATGAATTATTGTTTCTAAACAAAATACTCTTTATATGTCTAAAAATATTTGTGTTCGTTATGTAAACATTAAAGACATTTATGTATTAGAAGAAAATATCTATCTCTTTATACTATAACGGTATATTTTACAAGTGGGGTAGCCAGCGGAATTATTATGAACTTATTATTTTCTTTGGTTCCTATTTGGGATGTGATTATTTTGGAGCTACAAAAACAGTGTAATATGTAGGTACATGGTAAATCAAAAATCATAAAAATGGTTCTGGATGAATCACTATGATGTGAATGAACTTTGAAGTATTAAATTTCAATACCTTATAGTAAAATCTCAAGTATTACATGTATTTTGCTTTAATATATAATCTTAGTTATTGTGTTCTCTTAAAAAATATGAGAAAAAGTTGAATTGACGAGTGTTTAATACTCGGTTCTAAATGAAACAAATGTTCTTATTAGAAATACCCCGAAAATCTAAATTTGGGAACATTTGTATACCTTCGTTTTATTTTAATCGTTAAACATCTTTTCAAGCTTTTTGTTTTTTTCACGTCTCGTCTGCTGCACTGTTCATGTGATTATGAAAATGAAAAAAAAAAAAACAATAGTAAGTACTGATATTGAAGCAGATCTACTGACCATCCGATAGCTTGGAAATCTAGCGACTTTCATTTTTTCAATTTTATATCCTTACTAACAAATATTTCCGTATGGAAGATGCCATATGAGCGGGAAGCCTGAAGGCATGGTCAGACAAAATCTCCACGTGTGAGTCGCTTCGATGTTCCTCTAGCCGAGAAAATCAAACAAAACAATATTGACAACTTATTTATTTTATTTTCTATTTTAATGTGGTTCATTGAGTACCGATAAGTTGGTATCTAATCATCAACTAATATGAATATGATCTAAGGCTAAGTGCTAAGTGCAAAAGTAGTGTGACCCCAGACTACTAATTAAAATTTGGCAAGACTTTTATGATTTTTTTTGTGAACATTATTAATATCGATTTATTTACTATCAAAAGGTGGCTTGCTCCACTATTGCATTGAATGTATTTATACCAGAACCGTAACCAATACAAATTGTGGGTTACACCACTTTTGCGATGAAAGCCTCATCTGATTTTTACCCACCTCTAGTTCTTAATGTTGTATTTGCCAGTATTGATGTTGTCTAGGTAACGATTTTCCACACGAATTAACTGCAAAGCACATGTACCTACTTTGAGAAAAACAACTTTTGAAAAAAGAGCTTTCTTCTAACTCTTAAAATAATATTCATAACATATCGCAAAACTTATTTAAAAGTTTGATATGATGTGTTTAATATGTATATATAAAATACAGAAAGAAGATTAACAAAATTATAATTTTTTTTCTTATTTGTCTAAAATTTTTAAATTTAAAAAAAATGCGTGATTAGTACCTGATGAATATATTTTTATTCTTATAAGTCTGTCTAAATCATCGTTAGATCTTGAAGTATTAGTGTATTCAAAAGTTTCATTGTTTAAAATGAACAATAAATAGATCGGTTTGTTATTGCTTAGGTACATTATTACAACCCTATTCAGAATTGAAGGTATGTCTATCACTAAATCTATGTATGCTATTTTTGTAAAATAATGCAGGACAGCTAACTACGAAATTTTAAACAAACAAAAAATATGAATATGCTGAATATTTCAATTTTTTAGACCCCTTTTTGATTGTTTTTTTTATTCTACCATGTGTGCTATTTTTGGTGTTGAATTAATCAGTGTGATTATTTTTAACATTCTTCAATGAAGTTTCTGCTAAAAAAAACATTCACAATCTTTTCGTTATGATACTGTATTTCATGGCGTGAATATTTTTTCGAAAAATAGTAGTGAACAAATATCGTTCTCATTCCTGTTATTACGAGTATAGGAATGAACAGAGTTAACTTTGTAAAATGATGTAGGTACAGAACACTTGAAACTCATTGATTCAAGTTTACATAAAATTAATTTGCATGTTTATTCAAATATCTCATGTTTAAGAAAATAACTTTTTAATATTCAATTAATTTATTAGAGTAAGACAAACATTTTTTACAAACTTTAAGTACCAAAATTTCAATTAAACATTTGAATCATAGTGTGAGTGGTTGTTCCATTTTAAATTAAATCATAATCTTAACAAAAACAATAGCCCAATAAAATATTCCAGTACAAATAAAATCAAAATATTTTATTGTAAAATATCTCCACGTGTAACATTCACACATTTTTATTCTATTTGTAAATAATTATATACTTATTTATTTTTCTCTTCTATACCTTAATGCCACATCCCAAAAACAGAGTTGCCAGTTGTCGAACTGCATATTATGATGAATATTTATGTCGTCTCCTGTATGCCAATATAAACAAGACAATCTTCAAAAATGAAAAGCATACTTTATCGCCGAATTAATGTTAAACATCTTATAAGTAGGTATATGGAATTGTGTGAAAACTTACGTTTTACAACACACTTGAAACCTCTCGAAAGAGTAATGAAAACAATTCATTTAGTCTCTTCCTTTTATAAAGATTTTGAATAGGGGTTAGTGGGAGACAATTAGTTGAATACTCGTTATTAATTGTGTCGGTGCACATGTAGTAGAATCTGATAATGACCTGATAAGTCGAAAGACGTCTCTCTCGGAATCAATTATCTATAGTAGAAAGAAACACTTATTTCAAATTACACGATGAATACTCTTTGAAATTTTGTTCGCAGCTATGGTGTACACAATGCATTTTGCGTAAATCACTTTTGAATATTCATATTCACATTCACGAAACTCGTAGCCATGCGTATCCAAACCCGGTGAAGTAATTAAATCTAGGGTATTTTTGGAAAGTATGGAAAACAAGAAAAGATAGTTACCATGGATTTTAATTATTATGTTGACCAATCACGTGCTAATTCATTTCGCCATTAAAATAGAATAGAATAGAGTAGAGTAGAATGTAATAGAACAGAATATCTTCATAACATGCAGTAAATCTGGTGATTATTCCAAAAGTGTTGAGATTTTGTAGATGAAAAAAATAATTCAATTAGCACGTTAACACTTAAATTAAAAGCAAATCACCGTTCGTAAAAGGATTCTGGTAGGTATTTTAAACAAAAGATATTCCTAAATAATAATAATTAGTTTCTGCATTGTTTTTGTTAACATTTCAGTTGTGCTTTAAGCTTTAAAGAACCCTCTAATTGATTTCAGTTAAGTCATTATTTTAGAAAGAAAAGCTGTTAAAATAAAAATTCTTTTTTTGTTGTTGAGATGAACGCAATTTGATTGATATTACATAACCAAGGAGATAATGTAATGTACAGCTCCTATTTTTTTAGTGTTTCATGAAGTCCCCTGTGGAGAATAGGTCTCCCATTCTTTTCCATCGAATGTCTTGTAAATGGTAGGTATTTGTAAAACACCACAAATAAGGTATTAATTCCTGCTGAGTACCCCGCTTGTAGAAAATGCTGTGATGGCATAGATAAACATGATTTCATGAAGTCCCCTGTGGAGAATAGGTCTCCCATTCTTTTCCATCGAATGTCTTGTAAATGGTAGGTATTTGTAAAACACCACAAATAAGGTATTAATTCCTGCTGAGTACCCCGCTTGTAGAAAATGCTGTGATGGCATAGATAAACATGATTTCATGAAGTCCCCTGTGGAGAATAGGTCTCCCATTCTTTTCCATCGAATGTCTTGTAAATGGTAGGTATTTGTAAAACACCACAAATAAGGTATTAATTCCTGCTGAGTACCCCGCTTGTAGAAAATGCTGTGATGGCATAGATAAACATGATTTCATGAAGTCCCCTGTGGAGAATAGGTCTCCCATTCTTTTCCATCGAATGTCTTGTAAATGGTAGGTATTTGTAAAACTCCACAAATAAGGTATTAATTCCTGCTGAGTACCCCGCTTGTAGAAAATGCTGTGATGGCATAGATAAACATGATTTCATGAAGTCCCCTGTGGAGAATAGGTCTCCTATTCTTTTCCATCGAATGTCTTGTAAATGGTAGGTATTTGTAAAACACCACAAATAAGGTATTAATTCCTGCTGAGTACCCCGCTTGTAGAAAATGCTGTGATGGCATAGATAAACATGATTTCATGAAGTCCCCTGTGGAGAATAGGTCTCCCATTCTTTTCCATCGAATGTCTTGTAAATGGTAGGTATTTGTAAAACACCACAAATAAGGTATTAATTCCTGCTGAGTACCCCGCTTGTAGAAAATGCTGTGATGGCATAGATAAACATGATTTCATGAAGTCCCCTGTGGAGAATAGGTCTCCTATTCTTTTCCATCGAATGTCTTGTAAATGGTAGGTATTTGTAAAACTCCACAAATAAGGTATTAATTCCTGCTGAGTACCCCGCTTGTAGAAAATGCTGTGATGGCATAGATAAACATGATTTCATGAAGTCCCCTGTGGAGAATAGGTCTCCTATTCTTTTCCATCGAATGTCTTGTAAATGGTAGGTATTTGTAAAACACCACAAATAAGGTATTAATTCCTGCTGAGTACCCCGCTTGTAGAAAATGCTGTGATGGCATAGATAAACATGATTTCATGAAGTCCCCTGTGGAGAATAGGTCTCCTATTCTTTTCCATCGAATGTCTTGTAAATGGTAGGTATTTGTAAAACACCACAAATAAGGTATTAATTCCTGCTGAGTACCCCGCTTGTAGAAAATGCTGTGATGGCATAGATAAACATGATTTGATACTCAAATAGTTGAGAAGATGGCGCTTTAGTAGCTGTCTGAACCCTATAACTTTTATATATATTTTAAATTAATTCGACACTATAAATTGATCAAACTTCAAAATTCATTGCTTTTCATGGTGTGTGCTGTGATTTTTAATGTTTTTAAATTTAAATAGTCTTTAAATTACATCTCTAAATTTTTATAGTTAATATTTCATAAATTATAATTGTTAGTGTACAAAATCGGTAGAATCAAATTTGTGATAGTAATTTCTTACAAATGCATGCGAAATTTTATAAGTATAATAACAAAATATATTAAATAGAATAATAAGATATGTTATATTAGGTAATAGCAATAAAAGAAACTCTTAGTGCGCCTTTGCGGTGGTTCATATCACAAAACGGCACTATTATTCTTTAGGCATTCCACCCAATATAGAGTGGTTATGAAAACGGCGTTAAGTTAATTGTCTAGTTTATCATTATTTTTTAGTTATCTGACAATTTCAATTACATTTATTGTTTGTAGAAATTTAAAACAAGATAAATGACAAATCATTCTCCATCATGCCAATTATAAGTTTTATTAGAGATCACACTTATGTATTATTAAATATGTTGTTCGGAATCTCTGTTAAACTTTATTTGTCATGTTTTCTTTAATGACAATCAAAGATGCTGTTTGTTGAAAGTTACATCAGATTTTCATCTTTATGAATTTTCAAAAGAACAGTAACTGTTAATTTCACACGATATTTTGATGATTTTGAACCCGAAATTATTGTGATATTATGTATTATGATTTCAAGAAACTATCATTCACATAATATTTTTAATAAATGAAAATCTATTTTCTTATTTGATTTCTGATTTTTTCAATTGATTAATGATTATTTCGTTCGTTTTATATCACAACTTATGAATACATGAGAATTATTCCTATTTAAATATATGTAGTTGTATAGAATTATGTATAAAAATATCATAAACATAGTGATTTAAAAAAGTATCCATAAAACAATAATTGTTTAGTGATTGTAATAATTATTATTAGCTTTAAAATGTGGTTCTCCAATCACCAGAATAATATATGTATTTATAAAGTTTAACAATTTTTTCTGAAAAAAAAAATGAAAATAGAAAAAGTTTCAAATATAATTATGGAAGGTTTTAAATTATCTGTAAGTTTTGATTCTTTTGTACTAACACAACGCTGGTTTATTATTTGATGATAACAGTCACAAATCATGAAAATAAATTACAGATATAACAGTGAGAAACGAGTTCCTCAATAAGTAAACCTATAATATGTCTCCCGTCTGAAATGAAAGATGTCATTTGCACCGTAAAGTAGAAATAAAACGAACATGTCAATATAAAACGTTGACATTAAGTTGCAAAGAATCTCTTTTATGGATTTCCTGAAAACTATTATAAGATACTTTCAAAGCACGTGTACAGTAAAATAAACTTGTGTTGAGACAAAGAAATTATAAGTTCTTTAGAACAGAATATAATGACAATACTAAAACTTTTCAGTTGAAATCATAATGAATTGGCAGATATAGGTATAGATATTGTAACAACGCTAGTTTCTTACTTCATAATTATTTAAATTACAAACGTATAAATAAATAAAAAAAATTGTAGATTATGTCCATTTTTATTCACTATAATTAGTCCAAAACGTTGTTTTGGAAAATAAATAGGTTAAGAAAATTATCATTTTACTTGCCTAACTGAAGATAAAACTAACTATCTGTCTATGGAATCAGGGCACATCCCTAAAGTGAGGTAGCCAGCAGACAAATTGCATGTATCAAATATGCAAGTCGTCGTCTCTATGCTTGTAAAAAATAATAAATTCAGGATGCATGGATGATAAGTGTCTTATATTTGATGATTTACCAATACCTGCCTTTCTATTTCGGTAGAAAACGAAATTTTTTCCTTTCTTTCACACTAAACAGCTCAAATTGAAATATGTATACAAATTTAATAATGCAGTTTACTTACAAAATAAAATAAAATTCAACTTTTCTAATCCCCGGTGAAAAACGTAAGCACGTTCCAAGAAACGTATAATGTCAAAGATATTGGTCTTACAAAAGCGTATCACATACATTGAAAGAAAAGAAGATCTAAAACATTGGACGCAAGTTAAATTGAATCCATTAGATTAGATACCTTACATTTAAACTTAAATAAATCGGACAACATTTTTCGCGAGTCCAAGCGCATATTACTCACATATATCATGACTGAACTAGTGCACACTATCAGAAAGGTTTGTAGGTCAACATTAACTTTAGTATTACTACTACTTTATCTTTGACTACGGTCGACTCGTTACTACTAAACTTTTCCTTTAGAATCATTTGACTTGAATGTTTCTAACTTTTTCGACTTATTACGGCCATTTTTCATATTTGTTTTGTTAATACAGAATTTTCTCATTCATTTATGATGTCTGCATTATCTATTACCATATGAGGCAATGGCGTTTGAATAATAATAACAAGATTCATACTTAAAAGTACAAATAACATAAAATGACGATATTATTCTAAGTTCATCTTAATTCAGCATAATGACAAACTGTTTTTACATATTTACGTGGATAAGCGAATAATTATTTTGAGAGTGATAACCACGAAAATCATGATAACAAGTAATGAAGAATATTGCTTTTCATTTTGTTGTTTAACTGATGGTGTCATCATCAGCACAGGGCAGAAACCAGCCTCCTCCATTCAGAGCGTCTCTGTGCCGATTGCGTCACATCTTTCCACGACATTCCTTGCGCTCTGATATCGTTGTCATAGGAACGGTGTATTGTGAAAGAGGGACGCCCGGGCCGACGGAACCCCTGGGGACGGAAGAACAGTGCTCCTTTTGGCCAACTAGTTTGGAAGGCGTCTGGACTGAGCATCAGGACAAAATGCCGCTTGTTCAGTGCGTGCATCATCCCAATCCTTCTATATGGCTGTGAGTCTTGGCACTTAACCAAGGCTCAAGAGCGGAAGATACTCAGCTTTGAAAACAAGTGTCTTAGAAAGATTTTGGATGACAAATGGTATGAACATGTTACAAATGATGCTGTGCGCCGGCGCACCCAGCAGAGACCTGTAATCTCCGTAATACAGGAGAGACGATGGTCCTGGCTGGGACATGTTTTGAGAATGCCTAATGATAGTTGGCCAAAAGGAGCACTGTTCTTCCGTCAACTGATGGTGTACAAAGCTATAAATTATTGCTATTATAAACTAGAGGAGGTACTTTCTTATATGCTTGCGTTGGTACTTGTTGAAAACTTGATTGAAACAATAAAACTTTAACATTAAAGAATGCACGTCTATGCCATTATATAATACGTATTAAGCTTAGCAATACCTAGTCACATTTTCAGTAAGTTTTTGGGTGTCCTGTAAAAGTTAGGTGTTCGTAAAAAATACATTTACATCTGAAATTCTGCGATGAGGATTGTCATCCATCCTGAATGTCTTGTTTTTGTTGGCAAGAAGAGCATAGCTTGCATATTTATTTCATCACACTTGTGGGATAGAAAGTACAGAAATAGTATATGTACATAATTGTCCTGGGTCATGAATATGTGTTTGGTGCATTATGTACACATGATGCAAGATTTATACTGCAGTTTGGGTCTAGTCTTATTTGTGAGAATGTTATGTTATTTCAAAATGTTGTAATAATAAAAAAAATATTCAATTTATTTACGACGAACTTAAAGTGTTGTATGCGTAGGGTGAAAAGTCATTAAGTCGATCTGAAAAAATGAGCAATGGGTTAAGCTTACAAGAATAATAAATAATATAAAAAGAAGATAGGATTTCGCTTAAGGCAGAGGTGGTTTAGGATCAAAAATAATATGTTTATGGGCAAAATGAAAATATGTGATCGTAAATAACGCTGAGCCCGGAAAATTGGTTTATTTAAAATCGATATTTTTGAATATTTTTCAAAAGGGTTTATAACTACAGCTCATACCATATAGGTCAATTTTATATGCGTATGTAAATTTGCTAGGATATGTAGCCTAGCAAATTTAGGAGTCGAGAATAACTTGGATTTATATTATTTGATGTTGGTAATTTTTATTTCACAAAGTGGATATATCATGCTTATTCTTTTTATTCTGGTTTTATATTCTATCACGCTGTTCTGAATGTATTTTTGTTAACTGGTATTTGAATAAACATCAGATTTATTAATGTATATAAATCATCTTTTAAATTCTTCTTCTTTTTATTGCAGATTATTGATCTCAGAAGTTGTTCCTTCTTATGATGCTAGTAATCAGCTATCATTAAAAAAAAATATATTCTACCTCGTCAAGTCAACTTGGTGTCTTTCTTGCAGCGATTTACACTATCTTGTTATCAATCATCCAGTATACTTAATCTCTCCACAATCCTCTCGTTTTCTTACACCATTTCACGATATTCTCAGTAGGTATCAGTTAAAATTCAGTTTATTATTTTATCCATATTCGAAATAAAAAAAATATTGTAGGTATGGATAAACCCAATTCGTCCCGCAAACAATAGAACGTGCCCAGAATATGAAAGGTATATTAAAAGAATAAATGAATTTACAATTATTTTTATCGGCAGAAGGAAGTACGAATAAGGGTGGTATTGAGCGTAATTCAAATATCAGATATTCCTATCAACACCTACATAAGTAGGTAGTGTTTTATTATTGATTTGATCTCTTATAGATGAAGTGATCAGAATCTTAATTAAATCATACGCATAATATAATAATAACTTTGTAAAAACCTCAGTCGCCTACATAAATATCTCTTTTGATGTTGATATTTGAATAATTTACAAATTATCAAAATATCTAATAATAGTCCACTCTACTTTAATTATTCAATAAATTGTATACTAAAATCAAAATATTTCTTCTAGTCTTTTTTGTGAGTTTTTAAATGTCCTGTTATAGATGTGAAATTAAATAGTAAAAAATGTTATACTTCGTATTGTAAAAATATTTTGGGAAATAAATTATTATTATTATTATTATAGATAGGCACCTAGTTGCAAAATATCAACGATCATCTCTGCTTTTTTATCAAATCACAAAATGAAATCATTTCATCAATTTCCTAACCCCTCCTAAACAATCCTTCACCTCTTTAAAAGCAGATAGCACTGTTTAAGATATATGTACATATACATATAGAATTATGGTTGTGAGTTCAATAATTTGTAGTTCAACAATATACTCTCGTTATATTTTTATTTTATTTTAAATTTCTGTTTGATACGTCCTTTTAAGATGAAGTTTAGACTTACTTTGTGTAAAAACATGTAAATCAAACATCGTTTTAGGTTTACTGATATACTGGAAAATAATGTGATGATTTTTGTAGATTCCTTGAATATTGAATTTCGGATAATTGGAAATCTCCATATTTATGTGCTGTCCGGATGTTCAATAGGTTTCCTTGAATGATGATATAAATTGATAGATATACATGTATGTAAATTTGAAACACGTGCAATTAAAATTAGTCGGTTAAAACATGTGATGAAATTCTAAGAAATGGGGATAAGAAATTTTCCGCATGTAAGACCGTTCGAACCATAAAGGTTTCTGGAGCGAATTATTATGTGCAAAGAGAAACTTCTTTTGAGTTACACAAATTGTTGAGCATGGTAATAAAACACATGGATGAATTTTATAAAAGTGAAAATGCGTGTAAGGCTCTCAAGAACTTTCTCTTTGCCTTTCGAAGATAAGATAATTACAATATTGTAGTCAACAAATTAAAATTGTTGTATCGGCATTAACTTTGTAACACTTCATTTTAAATTATTTGATATAATGTTGATTTTGAAGTGTTACGAATGATTATATTATAAAAATATTCAGCGGGGATCTGCTGGACATTCATAAAGCAGGACCGGAGGCGGTGAGTTGGCTGTCAGCACTAGATCCAAGATTGTAGAGCAGTGGTTCCCAAAGTTGACTGGGCTCCGAGCCATTTAACAAAAATTTCCAACCTTGGGACCCACCTTTTAGCTGTCTTAGAGAAAAGAGGTCATAATTATTGGTAATGCTCAGATTCTCTAGAAGCGAGTCATGGAACTACTTAATGCTCAGGGCCCATTCAATATTCGCTCATAGTTTGGGAACCACTGCTGTAGAGGATACGACGCAGCCCACATGCGTGAAGATTTATCAACACACTGAGCTATACGAAAAGTAAATAAAGTAAAAGGTACGATCGGTTTCGCAGACTCCTAGTTCACATCGTCAGGTGCTAAATATGAAGAATGGTGTTTTTATTTCATCCTAAATATTTTAAAAGCGTTATTTGTACTTTTCAGTATTATTATTATTAAATTTCCTTTGTAAATATTTCACTTTAGAAATTTTATGAAAGATGCATCGTTCATGTAAAATTTAGTCTCGCTGTATGTGACAAAATACGATAAGGAAAATAATTTCACACTGAAGAATGTAGGGTAAACTCTATTGTAATTGTCTGTATGAGGGATCACGTTGAATTATAGGATATGTATTAGAATTGATATCATCCCGTCATATCTCATAACTAGGGTAGTCAGAATATTAACATCATGTTTTCCTCTCTTTGCTTATAAAAAAATAATTATTCAGGATGTGTAGCATAATTTATTCCTGAAATATGAAACCAGAATATCAGATATAAAATATTTGAAATAGTATAAAAATTTACAAGTAAGATTGATTGTAGAAGTTTGTAAGTGAGCGATAAAATTTAATTAAAATAAGTGTTTAAGTGATCAAATAGAGTATATCAAATTAGGACACTGTAGCTTGACCCCTTATACCAGGAGGAATTTTGAGTGGGGCAATGCTAATGGTTTATTATTATGTATTAATTAATTGTTTAAATTTTATGTACTACTATACTATACCCTCACGCCGTGTCCCAAGTGGGGTAGGCAGAGAGAATGGAACGCCAAATAGATCTTGTCGTCTAATTTTTTTGTACCTATTGTTATTATAATTTTTTACAATGTACACAGGATCAGACAGTCAATTATAGTAGGTACATGATAACAAATTACAAAATCAAAAGGTGGACCAGTGAAGATCCTCAATTTACCTGAAGGATTATAAAAAATCATCAAAGTTAAAAACAAAAACACCATAACATTAATTTAAATTAATAAATAAGATAAGATTCAGGTGAACTAAATAATTAAGACTAAGTGAACAAAACAAGGCTAAAAAATCAACGTAAGTAACAAAATAAAGTAATAAATTTAAAAATGTATTAAAACAAAAAACAATTATTAAAACATAAAACAATATAACGTGTTATTATTATACAGACTATTTAATTAATATAATAAATTAATTGTATTTGTATATTTTGTCAATGAAAAACTGTGTATTGATATTTAAAATATAAAAAAATATAAAAAGAAAATGGCAAAATAAAGCGGCTGGTTTATTAACGTGTCTATTTAATTTTTTTAAATTTTAACTTACGTATATAAATACATAAAAATTCTTTTGCATTCAAACGATAACGCTGTTTTCCATATGTGAGGTAGCTAGCGGACTAACTGAAGTAAAAAAAACATGCATGTTGTCATTTCCATGCCAGCCAAAATGTGGATAATTGATGAAAAATATAAGCTCAAGTAGTTAAGTTTTTGGGGTATGGTTCGTTACGTCATAATTTACCTTTCCTATGTCTTTTCTTGGATGCTTTTAAAGTTTCAAACTTAAATTGTATACGGAAGCGTGAAAATAATACATCATTACTGAAACATTGGCCTGTTCAATATCCAGAATTTATTGCACACACAAATGTTTATTCGAATTGTGTAGAATTATGACTAAAGTCAATTCATTTTCACTTTATTTTTAATTCATACCATCATAGTATTTTCCATAAGTGTGGTAGCCAGCGGACCATCTACATGAAAAAATAACAGACAATACGTCGTTTTCGTGCCAATAAAAGTTAAAATAAAAAAGAGTATTTTTTATTTAAATATAAAAGTCGATTTTGACAGCAGAGTTAGTTTACCTCCTCAGGTGAGGTGGTTGGTGGTCAGAAGTAATCTTTTGGTCTTTGGATTACTAGATCTCATATTTAAATTTTCTTGCTGACGATCTGTCTTTATGTAACATTGCTTATTGCGAGGGTGTTTGGTGTGTATTTGGGCATAAAACAAACTCGCATTCATATAAAAAAACAAGCTGTAATGATTGCATAAAAATAAGGAGTATGATATTCAAGTTGTTTGACTTAATATGTGGACTGTTTCCTTTTTAGGTTCCCAGTTTTTGGTATGAAGGCCCATTTTTTTTTCGAGAATTTGGGGTAAAAACGTGTTCCCTTTATTCTGGTTGATTGAGTTGACTATACAACATTTCTTGTACGCAGAAATCTATTAATATACAAATGTAGAGTTTCAGAAGAAGGAAGATTTTTATTCAAAGAATGATGGTACATAAATTCTAGCAGAATTTCAAGATTGTTGGAGACTTATGAATAAAAATGCGTAGATACTCGCAGAAGGCAAGTAGACCGAAAAATTAACATACATAAATTTGTCTGACACAGCTCTGTCAAATGAGTTATTTAAATAACGATTTTAATTAACTTCTAAGAAAATTAACATAATTTGTTTTATGTTTAGAGATAAACCATATTCTGTAGTCTTAGGTTTTAACGAAGTGGAAGTAATTTAAGAAATAGATAAAAAATTTCCTAAAGAATGTCCACTGGATTAATTATTTTGTAAATTTTTTCTTCTGAAAATTTTAAATATCAATATAAAACACGCAAAAGAAGTTAAAGTAAAAGTCGCAGAAGTAACATGGATGCAGTGGCTCTGAATATTGGGAACCATCAAAGGGGTACCTATGTTTAAGGATAGATTACACTTCACAACTTCAAGTAATTCTCACCAGTGGTGCTTGCCCATTTTCACACATGAGACTGAATTATTCGAAATTGTCATTTTTAGTATTTTTTTTAATGGCACGGAGAGGACAAACTGATGCCATTATGGTATGAATGAATGTACGAATATAACGCCACAATTTACTGGAATGATCAATCAAAACGTAATCACTCGTTTATTTTTTCACAGATTTATTTGGTTTATTGGTCACTTGGCTATTTCACTTAGCATGATAGTATAAATCATCATTATCATCATCGTCCTCAATGATCCTCTCGGGGGCACAGGGCAGAAACCAGCCTACTCCATTCAGAGTAACTCTGCGCCAATTATTGCGTCACCTTTTCTCACGATATTCCTAGCGCTCTGATGTCGTTGTTTTAGGTTATGTGATAGTTCAGATAGGCAGAATTTATTATATTATTAAGCTGCTTTTCAAGATTTTCTGCTCTGTACGTATAAAATACATTTAATATATAAAATTCTCGTGTCACAGTGTTTGTTATCATACTCCTCCAAAACGGCTGGACCGATTTTGATGAAATTTTGTGTGCTTATCGGGAAAGTCTGAGAATCAGCCAACATCTATTTTTCATACCCCTTAAAGTTAAGGGTGGTCCACCCCGATATTTAATTTTTTATTTTTAACATTTTTTTAAATTTTAATTTGTTTATGGTGAGGCATTAAAAAATACATACAGTCCTTAATTTTCACCCTTCTACCATCAATCCCTATTTTTTAATAACGATATTAGTAATCTAGAAATAATGTATATGGCAAAACAACGTTTGCTGGGTCAGCTTGTATTATTATGAAAGTGGCATATTATTATTTGCAATTTTATTGACAACACGAATACACTTCTATGGAAACAAACACGAAGATAAGCAGCAACAACTTTTACAACAGCGCTCGGTAGTTTAAGGCAGTTTTGTTTACAAAAGCAGTGGAATAGTATTAGGTACATATTATTAGTATGCAACTCCCTTTCTCTCCCTGTATGTAGAGATTATTCCGTATGAGAGTATGAACCGTATAGAAGGAGTTAGGATGTTTGTAATATTTGCTGATATTAGCTATAGTGAGTACCTATTGTTAACATTATTATTATCAATAGCATTCACTGATATTTTGTAAATTTGTGTAAAATAGCATTGTCGGTACAAATTTTTACTTTTTTAAACTGTCTATAAAGATATCTGTAAAAGGAATAATAGATACACACACTTTGAACAATACAATATGTGAGCATATTTTCTTTTGAATGATGGATCCGGGTACAGAAGTAATTGAAATATCTTCACAGTTGGCAATAGCACAGTTCCAACCGGGTAAGTTGGAAGATATTGCATTTTTGCGATAAATTCGCCCTCTGTAAATTGAATTGTATAACTGTTATTTTTATGATACGATTTTATTATGTAATATTGTAACCAATATACAGTGAAGAATAAAATAAATAAATAAATATGCTGTGTCATGAAATTTGAGTAGGTCGGCAACAGGAAGAATCTAACCTCGGATCTCAAAGTTGGTTCAGGAAAGGAAAGTTCTGGACTCTACGATATGTAAGATTAGTATAATTCACAAGTATATCTAAGGTTTTTGATATGTCATATTTTTTTATTATGTTCAAGATTCTGGTGGCCCTATTTCGGTTCTAATTGCAATGACATCAGATCAAAAGAAATTTCGTAGGAAGAGGTGACTCAATTTTTGAAAAGATGCTTTGCATTTTGGGAGCCGATTTCTGCATTGTGTGCAGGAATAAATGTTGAAGGGCGAATAAATGATGAATAAATAAATTTGTAACCTTCATATATGTATTCATTTATTTTTCGAGTAAGAAGTCTTAATACAGTGTTCTATTTTAATTCTTTAAAAAAAATTGAATTTAATTCTGTAATCATTGCTACTTTCACATGTAATAAGTGAGTATAATATTTAATAAAGGTACTTCTACGAGTATAAAGGAATGATATGTTATTTGTAACAAGAGAAGATACCAACTGTGTAATAATCTGAAGTCTACTCTATCTGAAGTTTTCCTGGGCGCAAATGAATGCATTGCGAGCTTGGAATTGTTTTCTGTTCTACATATAGTGCATCCTGATACTTGCAGTATGAAGGAATAACTTCACTTCATATCACTATGAAAAGGCACATTTGTGTTGTATGCGTTGTAGGAATGTCTTGAGAAATACCATGTTCATGATGTACTTACCTACTTATTGGTTTTTTTAAAAATATTTAAAGGTACACATAAACACACGCACAGACTCACAAACACACACACACACACACAGACACACACACATATATCGTCCCTTTTCTGACTAACTGTCGTATCTGATATTTTTGGCGAAATCGAGTTATGATCACCAATGTGTACTTATATGTATCCTGCATATTCTCACTGAAGATCACACCTGTAACTGTTACCGTTATCCTGGAATAGCTTTCAGATTTTTTGTCGTATTTATGAATTATTCTAAATTAAATGTGTTGTAATCTACTAATTCCTCAAAATTTCGTCACAAAAATAATTCCGAGATATATAAGAATAGGTACAAATAAAATAATGTTATATATTTACACTGTATCATATAACTAGGAGAGACGAAAATATGCATGGCAAAACACTAAAAACGCTCTCCTGAACAATTTACATTTAGGCAGATACGACAGTTAGTCAGAAGAGGGACGATATTAGGTACTAAACATCTATTAAACTTACATTCCAAAGAAACGTCTAAAATTTCTGTAGGTACATATATGATATTTTAATTTAATTTTTTTTACTAGTACATTGCTAAAAACATTTTTTTTAAGAAACCTTAGGGCAACAAATTCAAGATCGTTTTATTGAATCTGATAACACAGGAATCCGCTTAAATAATAAGATATAAAATAAATGATGATTATAGAACTAAATCATGATTATAGAACTAAATCATTTCAAATGGAAAACATGGAAACATGGAAAAGATTGTTTCAGCATTTATGCATATTGTGCCGTGAAACCATTTCCTGTATCTCTCGGACGAATGATCGAAGAAAAATACCACATAAACTCAAATATTGTAGGATTGATACATATTGTTTTATTAAACAAATTTAATGTAATAAATAGTAATTTACAATAGTCTAGATAAATAGGAGTTTGAAAAAATAACCTATTTTAGGAACATTGCTACTGTAACATGAACATAAATATTCTTACATGTATTAATTTATGCATGAAATTTTCTTTTCATAATCTTTGAGTACAAACATTGAATATGACGAGAGAGTCATGCGGAGTTTGCTTACCTAGTTGAAATCATATTTTTAATTTATCAAACATACTCAAATGTTTTCTGTTTTAACAAATGCTTGAAATATTCATAAGGCATTGTATATTTTTTCATTTATATTAATATAGGCTTTAATATTTTCTTTTTTTTTTAACAGACAGTTAAATAACAACTGAAGTAAAGATATTCAAAATGTTCTGATGGTAGATAAGTTAAAAGATTTTCAAATGTCGTATTATAGTTAACTGATTGACAAAAAAGAAGTAATAAATCCCATTTTATGGATGCAAAAATGAATTTTTATAATGCTTATATACTCATTCCGCATTCCATATGGGGTGCGCAAAGAGGACTTTTTATATACAGGAATATAATATACCTGAAATTATTTTAAAATAGTCACATAAAAAAATATTTTAAAAGAAAAATAAATTGTTTTTTTGTGTTCTTTTCTTTTTCCATTAACAGTACCTATTCTCCCTTAATTTTTTTCTTAAAAATAAAAATATATTGTTTTTTCTTTTTCCATTAACAGTAGTCGTATTCTCCTTTAATTTTTTTCATGGTAGGTAACTGATATTCATTGTTTATTTTTTTGTATAAATATTTTTAAATAAACCTGACGATGAACCTTGTTATACTAAATTGTGATGTTTGTCAATGGGGAGAAAATTAATGATGCAGTACCGTAGAAGAGTTGAATATAGAAGGTAATTTAATTATTAAGAATAAATAATGCATTGTTTCCGTGAAGTGAGATGAAGTGTACATGGTAATAGTGATGTGCCGAGTGTCTCATTTTGACATTCGTGAATGGGAATATCATAATAATGACAACAATGAAGGAAAAGTGAACCATGGAGCACCCGGTAAAAAAATTGGTCTCCCACTCTTTTCCGTAAATTTTCGAGTGTCCTGTGAAAGACACCTGTCTAAAAAATAAAGACATTTTTACATGAAAGTATTTATTTTTATAAATATTTTCACATCTCAAATTCAGCGATGAGGTTTGCCACCCGTCCTGAATGTCTTAATTTTTTTGGCACAGAGAGGACAGCCTGCATGTTTATTGCACGCAGTTGTTTTGCTAGCTGCTCCACTTGTGGGATATGCCATGATTGTGTAGTAGTAGAAGTAGTGAAGAAAAAGAATATTACTATTATTAGTGGATCTTTTTTTTTATCATGGGTTTTCACCATTTGATATGGGTGTTAAAATAATAGCCAACTTTTAAAAATTTTACCTGCCGTCGTCAAATTTTCAATATCGCATGTATACCGTATTTATAGGGAAAAAATCGGATCTTTTCACTTTCGTTTCACTTTTTAATATTGAAAAAACGAGCTTTCCACAAAGTTTTCCAACTATATCAATGTTGTAACTAGCGACTAACATTCACGAGACTCGCATTTTTTTGCGAATGAAAATATTCTGCACATCACTATTTGGAAGTAAATATCGCGCAAGGCAGTGGGAAGATTGTACATTTCCTTAATAAGAATAATATTATGATATACTAGTGACGTTTTACGCCTTGCATTTTGATGGACTTGAACAACAAAAGGTATTCAAGCTAAGTAGTCAGTACACACAGTAAGCGCAGGCAGTGTCAGTAGAAATAATATAATACAAAAGTATGAGGTATAAGTCTGACTGCTATAGGAGAATAGGGGGGAATGGTGTTAATTACTTTTGTTGTGTCAGAAGTTTTCCCATCACACTTCACTATTTCCATTTAATATCTTTCATTTCTGCTATGTACATATCTAGTAACCGCCGCCACTAGTCGTTGGTTCAAGACTCTAGGCATAACTTTGAAAATTATCTTACTCTCTATGTATTTACGTAAAATTATAGCTGATGTTTCATTGAATTAGCGGCTAGAGTGTGAATTAAGATTGGAATAATTTGCTTGGAATGCTTATAGCAAACTTGAAAAAGAGTTTGGTGGTATTTATTTTATGTTTGCTCGTTTCTACGAACGTTGGCCTATCCTAAGGCAGTGTTAATTCTAGCGTGAGTACTTCTCGTATTTAATACAAATTATTTAAAGTTTCTCGGATCTTTGAGTGGACGGAATCAACTTTGGTTTATTCATATTATTTTAATTGTTATTTAAAGACTTTGAACTTTGTGATTTTAATTATATTTTCTTAAGATGAGTTCAAGGTAAAGTAATTATATTAGGCCCAGTGTGGTTATTTGTGTTTATCATTCCTTTGAAGGAATGAGTTTAGAACAAAGTATTCTGATGGGGGCACGCGTCTCACCGTTACACAAAACTTAACAGGTTGGAAAGCAAGACTTTCAAGTTCACTCTGGGGATGAATTAAGATGAATTTTGACTTCGTACAAGCTTCATATTCTGAAATTTGCTACCGTCATTCTCAAGACTAAAAATATCTTAACATTTTGTAAAATAACAAGGGATTTCAAAATATTCCAATTTTTGTACCAAATCAATAAATATTTAATTAAGTTTTTTAATTAGGTTTTGCCTTTAATAAATAATTATAAAAACATTATTTATTTCTTCATCACCAAAAAAAAATATTTATTTATTTTATATTGGCACGAAGAGGACAGCTTGCATGTTTCTTACATGCAGCTGGTCTGCTGGCTACCCCACTTGTGGGATATGCCGTGATGGTATAGTAGTAGTAGTAGTTATTTATTTTATTCTTAATTGTACATTGGTTACATTATTTCAAATCAATAAAAATATCAGTAGGCCTAGTCAAAACACATGTAAGCGTTACGTTTTCGTTTCGTTTTCGTTCGAATGTTGAGGACGTTGCGAGAACGCGTCTATTTTCGTAGCTAAAATACACAGGCCCACAGTTATACAATTCAACATAGGGCGAGTTTGTTGCTAAAATTCGAGGTCTTACAACTTACCCGGCAAACATATAACGTTACATTTTTTTAAGCATTGCTTTAAAGCAGAAAAAATATCAGTTATATGGTTTGTGGAAAAACAACATTCATATTTAGTATTTCCACATAATTTTATTAATCATGAGATAAGTTTTTAGTGCTTCTTCTCATCATCAGGCTAGCGTTAAGTTTATTTTTTTTATTTCAAAAAATGCGTCATTAATTTTCACTCAGTACAGTCGGTCAACAATACTAGCTATGACTATATTATGATGAAAGGAGTATAATTTTTTTGTCGAAGTTTTCACGATCCTAGCAGAAATTAAACATAGAATATTGCCTATAAACACAGTGTACATACTATTTAATTACCAGGTTATATGTAAGATTTGATACAAGTTACTTCTAACTTGCACGAAACAAAGTAAAATATGATACCAACATTGCCACAGTAGGTAGGTACTTGTATGTAAGAACGTATGTAGTAAATGCATAATTTTATGTTAGAGTATAAAATACATAGAGTTCCACACATAAAACTTGTATTCCTTTTGAGCTTACACATTTCTACAAAATAGAGTCTTATAAAATGTTCGGATATAAGATCAAAGTATATAACATCATATTATTATCACAGTATGGATTACGTTATGCAACAATGTTCCAAGTTACTTTGTCTTTCCTTACCATTGTCACGGCATCTCCATAAGGTGAGCGATTGGTTTACAGTTTGTAATGAATATGGAGATGTATGTGGCAGTAAAACACGAGACATGGGTAGCGTATCTCCATGTTGTTTTTTTTTCTTTTGAAAAGATAAATCTAGATTTGGAAAAGTAAGTCGGCAATTGAAGATGTTAAATTTATATTCTTTTCTTCTCAATCCAACGATCTTGCCAATATCATCGCTGAATTGACAATAATTAATGTCCTAATCGTCATGTTTTACGACGATCTGAGTGTTACAGGAAATTCAAAAACTTTTTTTTAAAGATATATCTGGGTTATGTTATAAACCCAAATACAACCTTATACACCTTTCACACTAAGCTAAAAGCTTGTGTCGTGAAAGGGGAGTTTGCCGGCATCTGGTATCGAACCACGGACCCCCTGTTCACAAGGCCGAGACTCTACCTCCAGGCTACCGACGAACTCGAATTACGACGAATTACAAAAAGATAAGAAACGGTGGTAAGTATGTTAGTATTACAAAGAATAAGTTAGCATTAACCACTCAGTTACCAACTCACTTATCAGCCATGTCTCCATAGCTGGATATATATAGAATTTATTTACTTTATTCTACTTGCACATCATCATTTACATAACAAAAATGTAATGATGTAATGATATGAAGTGGCGAGATTATCACTTTATGGTGATTTAATTTATCTAACCATCTAAGAATTCATTCAAACTCTTTAAAATGTCACAATAATTTGCTCTCTGTAACCTACACTATTTGGTTACTCTTGATATTTATCTACTATCATCTTACAATCAAGATATTTAACTTTAAACGTTATCCATAAATATTATTTTAAGGTTAAATATGAACCCATTTTCCAATTTCCTGGTTTAATATATTGTAGCATAACACCATCCATATATACATATGTGAGTATATTTTCTTGTGCAGTATACCGTATTGATCTTATCCACTGCCACAATATCATAAAATTTGCATTTCATGAGTGCACATGTGACAATATTTCAATATTATTAGATAACACCCCCATACAATATGATATATCACTCTTACGTACCTACATTACTATTATTATTATTACATACTACCCATTTCATTTCTATTTTTAATACATCATGGTGTCTAGGCGTTACAAACAATATAAATACATTAAATTTTGTTGAATGCCTCACATATGGATACATCTATGTATCTATACATCACGGTATTTTCAACACGTGAGGTACCTTGTGGTCTAATTGCACCTAATGATATTGTATACTTTAATAAAATAAATAAAATAAAAATAAAATAATCTTTATTGTGGTATAAAGTAACACAAATGGCGGGTTTATTGCCTTTAGGCAATTTCTACCAACCAACCAAATGTGAGAGAGATACGAGATACATTAATATTGATGTACATAGTTAAGTACATAAAAGAAAAGATATAATAAAAAATAAATAAAATATATACAGGTACATATAACTTAAGTAGGTATAAGTACTAAAAACAAAAAGCATAATAAAATAATATAAATAGTATAGACTCAATCATAAATATACAGACATATATATAAATATATACATATATACATACATATACACATACATACACACATACATATAGGGGTGAGGGGAGGGAGGGGAAGGGATATGGTTAAGTTGAGTTATTGAGAGAGAGATAGTGATGTTTCAGTCTGCTTTTGAATATAGAAATAGTAGGAGCAAGTCTGATCAATAAGGGTAAATCATTCCATAACCGAGCTGCATGTATAGTGAATGAAGATGTAAAGAAGGATGATCTGTGAGTGGGAATGGTCAACGTACCAAGTGCACCAGAACGAAGAGGCAAACCATGAGATGCCAAAGGTGCAAAACGAGATTTTAGGTAGTTCGGAGTAGTTGGATTGTGGAGAACATTAAAGAGAAGACAAAGAATATGCAGATTTCGACGCTGTGACATTTTTAACCATTTGAGCTCGTTGCGATAGTGGGAGATGTGATCAAATTTACGAAGCCCGTAAATAAAACGAATGCATATGTTTTGTAAGCGCTCAAGTTTCATTTGTTGTTCGTTAGTAATGTCCAGGTAGGCTACATCCGCATATTCCAGTAGAGGGAGAAGTAGAGTTTGGGACAGAAGAATTTTAGTCTCTAAAGGAAAAAAGTTTTGGTGACGTTTAAGTGAATGGAGACTAAAGAAAAACTTACGACTAACCTCTCCAATCTGGGGCTGCCAGGATAAATTTTGGTTGAGAAATAAACCGAGGTTCTTGACCTTTTTGGAAAGAGGAATTTCAGAATTATTAAGGTATAGTTTGGGTAATAACTCCGATCGAATTTTAGATAAGAGGCGGGAACTACCAATAAGAATAGCTTGAGATTTAGAAGGGTTGAGTAACAGACCATTTTGCTGTGCCCAGTGAGAAATGCGGTCCAATTCACCATTTACGTGACTAAATGCAAGCTGAGCTTGATCCAACTCGAAATGTGAATAGATTTGTAAGTCATCTGCGTACAGATGATGGTCAATATCTATATGTTCGACAATTGAGTTGATATAGAGCGAAAATAAGAGAGGTGATAGGATTCCGCCTTGAGGAACTCCTGCCGTCAGTGGTAACCAATCTGATGTTTGATTATCATTCATTTTAATAGATTGAGTCCTATCTCTTAAGTAAGAATCAAACCAGCGAATTGTGCTGTCGGAGAGATTGTAATATTTTAATTTTGCGAGAAGTAATATGGTATTACATATAATTAGTTACAACAGATGTTAGTAAATTGCAGTGTTTTTGTTGAAATAAGTTTTTACCTATTACTGTTTGTGTATATCATTAACATAACATAACATAACACGTATAGACAATTCACACAGACCGAGCTAGTCCCAAACTAAGAAAAGAATCTTGTATTATGGGTACTAACACGGCAATACACATATACAATGCACTAAACACATATACTCATACATGTAACACCCAGACCCAGGACAATCTGAAAAAGGTCATTCTTCATTTTGCCCTGGCCGGGAATCGAACCCGGGACCTCGTGACTCAAAGGCAAGTGCACTAGCCTCCGCGCCACACCGGTCGTCTAATTTATTTTATTGATATATTTATTTTATTTTGTGTTTTTCTGTGTCTAGTTTATCTGTAATTTTTGAACTGATGTTTGTTGATATATATTGTTAAAGGCTTTGCCGTTTATGAGATGAAATAAATAAATAAATAAATAAATAATACCACAATTACTTATATCCTGACCGTTAAGCTGACTTGTCTCGGGGTAAAACTTATCTGGCACATGTGTCTGCAGCGGATATATACCTACACAAACTAAGTAAGTTTATTTTTTAAATACAGGAAATTGTTTGTATTGCTTGTAAATGAGTCATTGTTATAAAGGCTTTTGTGCCGTTGAATGTATGAATAAATAAATAAATAAATATAATTTAATTCATTTATTTTGTTTTTCTAACACAGAATTTAAGCTTCTGAGTCTATATATTATATTTTTTAAATAAGGTTGAACATTTTCTTTGCATTACTTTTGCCATCGAAGCACTTAAATTAATTTCAAGGATTTTTTTCAGTAAATTAGTTTACATAAATAAATTTATCCACCTGAATTGAAAGAAGTTTATTAATTTGATTTTTTTTACAAATCTAGCCATTTGAGACACAGTAAATTCATGAATGCGCTCCATGAAGCCAAGATTGAAGCGGACTCACCGTCCACCTGAAAACCGCAGAAGCCTAAAGACTTTCATTTAACTGAAGCTCTACACTTCTTGTCCACGCCGGAGGTGCTATAGTGGGCAGCTTGAAGGGCTGGCCAGCTAAAATACCCCCGTGTGAGGAATCTTTTGAGTAAAATCTTTTGATGTTCCTCTAGTCGGGAGAAACAAAAAAAAGTTTAGGTTTTGAATATCATGTAAAATGTAGAGATAAAACTTGTAAGACATTAACGTCTACTCAACGATGTATTGAACGTTGACGTTTTTTTTTATTAGCACAGAGATGACAACTCCTGTAAATCTTAACACGAAATGTGTCTGCTAGCTACGTGAATTGTGGTGTGATGGTAAAGATGAATTCATAACTTCAATATATTTTGTTGCTTTGATAGTCATTCATAATGATGGTTGGCTAAAAAGAGACATATGCGACCGGACGACCTGCCCGCGTCTTCTAAAGTGGTCCGCAACAGTGTTCCCTTAGAGGTAGTCTATTTTCTAGCATGTAGAGTACGTGACCTAGCCGTCGCAATTGCGACTTTTCAGTATATAGGTGATAACTTACTCAGATGAAATTAACTTATAAACTATAACACCTCTGTTTATTCTTTTAGTGAGGTAGCCAGTAGACCAACTACATGTAGCGTAAAACTACATAAAGTTCATTATCTTTGAGCCACAATAAATTAAACATTCAGTCGCTGATTTTAAGATGACAAAAGTCTTATGTGTGATGTTTTTCGAATATCTGGTTTTAACAGGACACTAGAAAACTTACGGAAAAGAATAACAGTCCTGGAAGATATTGCATGCAATAAGCTCGTTAATTGCTCATAATTCTATTGATCAATAAAGTGTTATTATGTTTAATATTATTATTATTTTCTGGGATATCCGCGAATAAAATAAATTTATTTTTGAAATAGATATTTGAATGAACATAAAGGTATCAATAGTAATAAAAATTTAATATTCAAAATTGAAGAAACAAATTGTTTACTGGTGTTCCCGTTTTGCAAAATGGGGCAAGAAAATACTTTAATAGTCGAGAAAATTATATAGAAACAAAGAGTAGGTGGACTGTGTATCAATGTTAATAACAAATATAATGGATGTATTTCCCATAACGATCCCGGGAATATAATATTGTCAATGAAATGTTCACTGTTATTATGCATTTTGTTCTGGGAAATCTTCTTCACATTGGTCTTCTTTATCATAATATATAGTTGACTTTATGCACTTGTTTATTGTCGATAATAAAACGTACAATATATTTCCTCCTGAGATTCTGGATTCACTCCAAATGGTGATATTTATTGTTATTTGTATGGAGGCTACAAAAAATATATGTATGCAATATAAATGTTTGTTTATTATGTAATATATTATTACAAAATATATACCAAGATTTCCAAGTAACGTTTAATATTGAGTTTTCTCTTTAATTTGACAAAACTCTCTGCAATACCTATATGTTTTTCTCATTGTGCTATAATGAGGAACATTAGCGATCACTCGACAGGAAACAGATCCCCAGGAAGACCACCTAATCGATGGAAGGATAGCTGGGCATCCACCTCCCAGGAGCAGACTCCGAGAATCACAGGACATAGTCCTAACTGAAGCAGAAGAAGAAGATATGATATATCACAATGGAAAGTTGGGGTAGGTATCAAAGCTATTGTTTTACAAACATTAACAGGACAAGTTATAAATTTATAAAAAAATTGTTGTAAGGGATTGTGTTTCCCCGCAGAAATTTTAGTTATTAGTTGACAAAGACTTCCTCCATGTGGACCCATTCAGAGCCGTCTGCGTTCAATTTACAGTTACCAGTGGAATAATTAACTATTTTGTTTCACTAATATATGCACCTTACCAGGTCGACTCTTTATCTCCATGGTGGATTTCCGACGGTTCGGGTTTGATTTCTATTAATTACAACTGAAAATAATCTTTCATGTACATTAAACATAACGAAGGTTCTATCTGAAACTTACCAGTTTAATATGACAATAAGTTTTAATTGATGTAACGGTTAAACTTTTCAATAAAGACCTAATAAAAATTGTATAAGCACTGAGTATCTGTTAGATTTTGTAAAGGTGTACATTAACTTTGATGGCTCATTAATTAAGCCTTTATAATGAAGACCTTTAAATTCTCCACCATTATTGCTAACAGCGTCCCTAAAATAAATTATTATTGTCTTTTAATTAATCGTATTTCAATTAAAATACGTCCATATTTGCTCTGTCCTCGTATTTTCCATTTGGGTAAATAGAAAAGCAATCTGTCTTTATCAAAACCAATTTCCCGATTGTTTATCAATCAGAGGGTCATTTCACTTTTGATTTTGAAGAATCACGTATTATGTTATTTGTTTTATGGTGAAAATTGATTGTATAAATAAATTTTCAATTTACATACTTTCTCGATAATGAATATTTATGTCGGCCCACGTCAATATTATTGAATCGAAAATGATAGTTCAGATGAAATCAATTACCGTAATAAAGCTCACGCAGCTAGAGTGACGTACTCGTGTTCATTTTTTGTGTATCTCAGACAAAGCCTAAGAGTCATCTTATCTTAATTTCTTCTATTAAACGGTGATCAGGATTACACCTAAGTTTAATTCCTTTCATACTTATATGTCACTGTTAGGAGAGAATTCTATGGAGCCCCTGGTAAAGAATAGGACGTCCACTTTTACTCTAAGTTTTCGAGTGCCCTGTTAAAGGCAGGTATTCGTAAAATATTTAGAGTCATTTAATATATTTATTTCACAGATGTAGTAGGTGTGCCACCCATCCTGAATGTCTTAACTTATATTGGCACAGAGAGGATGACTTTTACATGCTTATTACAAGCAGTTGTTCCGCTAGCCGCCCTATTTGTGGGATATGCCATGATGGGATGGGTGAACAAACGGATATTATTGACTCATAGATGATTAAAAAGTACGTAAATGTAAGATTCTACATTGTTTTTGTTAGCTAATTTCGAATTTAATCCATTTTATAAAATAAAAACAAAAACTTATTCGTCACTCAAAGAGAACTATATTAATGACAGAATGACCAAATGCATTTAATCTACTACTTCTACAACTTTACCATCACAGCAAATCCACAAGTAGGGTAACCAGCAGTCTAACCAAATCGTATTCTCCGTGCCAATATAAAAATAAATATATTTAGGATGGATGGCAAACCTCAATCTGAATACTGGCTTGCCCGTGAGGACGATTTTAGTTTGAATTTGCGGACAAATATGAGTCTACAACATTTGAGATATCCGGGTGTTAGTTAGATCTCCCTTTAATCTCGATAGTATAGTAAATGTTAACTGTTTCATACGTGAGGTAAAAATAAACATTTGTCTTTTACAGGACACTAGAAAAATTACAGAAAAGAGTGGAATGCTTTATCGGAGACTACACGGGGTTTTTTAATCATACTAATTGATATGTTTCATTGATGTGTTTCATTGATGTGTTTTATTTTATTAATTTTATTAATTGTATTATAATATGATTGATCATTATGTTTAACTTTTCTCTTATCTTGTCTTATCCTATCTTATTATTATATTTCTTTGTTTTTGTTGTTGGTTTTGTGTGTTTGTCTTAGTTGCTTTGAATTTTTTAAACTGTGGTAATATAGGGGGACTCTTGTGGTCTATATTTCATTTAATTTTAATTGTTGTAATACTTGTTGTGTTGACTGTTTGTTCCCTTCGAGAAAATAAATAAATAAAAAATAAATAAATAAATAAATATTATTATATAGGATATCTATAAAAAGTAGACATTTGACATTGGGTTCATATTTGAAATATAAATAATGTTTCATGGATCCAGTAGGTTTTATTTTTGCTAAAATATCTGTCACGCACATCTCTCACCTTTCAGAGTAGGTAGTATTTAAAATGAAGATGATTAAAAAGTAAAAATAAATGTAAATGAATGAAAGAACTCTCGGCTAACTCGTATTAATTTATGCATAATTGTGTTCTATGCTTTACTAAGTGCCATTTGCCAATCCTCAATTCCCTGAATTGGTATATCCGCTAAAATGTATTTCACAGAATTCCTTTTATAAATGGAACATAAAAATGTTTTTTTGCACGTGATTTTGCATTTTGTTAAAGGAATATAAAATTTTCCCATATATCGGTTCCAAGTTCCTTTATGAATGCATAATGCATCTCCTTTACTTGAATATGAATATTTCCAAAAGGACAAAGTGTATGTATTATATTTATGCACATGCACTTTCTGTACTTTGTTCTTCTTTCTCTTTGCCGATATTTTATCGGCTCCGAAAAGTAAAACCCTATTCATATCAATTCTTTTGTGCGAATAATCGATGTTTATTGTTGTATTATGCAATGCTCTATGAACAAAAAGATGTTAGCATAAATGTCTAACATTTTCACTCTGCATATAATATTTTCTACATCATCTTCTTACACTTTTGCTAGACCTTGGTATTTATTTCTACAAAAGAGTCTTCTTGCGATGTAAAAGTCGTGTAGTCTTTGTTTTTGGAGGTTTATTCATCATTTAATAAACTAAACACTAATATTCATTCTTTTATGTTGCAAAAAGGAATTTTTCGAACTACTTGAATAACCATAATCTACTTTAATAAAAAAATTAAGGTTGCAATACCACTATTATTTGGTTGGATACGTCATGGGCGTACCTAGGCCGAATTATGTTAATAATATATTAATAAAATTACCAAATCCTGAAAATTAAGACAAAAAAGGTTCTAAAACTATTATATTTGATTTTAAAGGTTATTTTGAAATAAAGTTTTAACAGCTAAAAAGGTATTACATTCATTTAAAAGACTCAAATATTTATATAAAATTCAGTAGACCATCTTGAAAATGTGTTATTTATGAATGTTCATATTCTTGAATTATTACAAAAATGTTACGAGTGGTTTTTCAACGAAAGAAAGAAGACAAATAGTAATAATGAAATAATAAAAAGTGTAATTTATTATGATTTTATTATTAAAATACTTTCTAGCTTTGAACCCGGCTATGCTAAGAGGTTTTAAAATAAAAAAATCTATTTTCACGCTCAATAAGGAACACTTTTGAGGAAGAAATATCATGTATATATGTAATTCCTTCGTGTCATCTGCATACTTTCATTATATTTAGGAGTATACATGATAAATACAAGTTTGTTAGTAATTAAATTTCCTATTACTTGTTTGGTGAATGTGTCTATAGCGGATGTTTGAAAAAAGTAATAATAATCATTTTTTATTGTAATACGTTAAACACGCGTGAGTTTCTGAGGCCTCAAATACCTGAAATTCAAATAAGATTTTATACGATCATTGGATATAGATATATAAATACAGGCATAAGAGCGGTACCAAATATTTATGCAACGATTACGAAATAAGCAAGTGTTTGTGTACCGAAGGTTTTTGTCAACTTCTATATTTTTGGCTATGATCCAAAATACACGGATAATTAAGGCACTTTGCCAAGATGGTCAATCAGAAGTGAATCAAGCAATATGAAAAACATATCCCAAGTACCTACCTACTATATACCTACCACCGCCACAATGATATGAAGGTTGTAATAAACATTTTAATCTACTTAATTAAGATACTTTCTATTTCTTATGACATAGGCCGCGTAAACAAACATCCCTTGAGGAATTAAACTTTGTTTATTGGTGGAATATAGATAGATTTTAAGAATGATTTTTTTAAATTATTAATTTATTTATATCATCAATATTGTGAGCTTTTACATGTTTATGAAGCAGTTCAATAGACTAGAAAATAAAATTTGACTGAATTATCACATAATCATAATACAAAAATATAATATTGAATTATTAAACAGCAGTAAACAGTCAACGTCGTTAGATCCGGAGAAGAAAGGGCAACTAGAGGTACATATTCTGCAGGGTATACCCGAGGGCAGAAGACCGTTAGACAGACCAAGACAAAGATTCTTGGATAACATCAACCGAGATCTAGAGGAGCTCAATGCTAAAGACGACTGGCAGTCCATTGCTCAGGATAGAAAGGCTCGGAGATCTATTGTTTCGGAGGCAAAGGTCTTACAAGGGCTGTTCCGCCATCGGAAGTAAGTAAGTAGTAATAAACAGTCAATAAAATAATGTCAAGTAGAATAATAAATATTTATACTATTTTCTATTAAATTCTCAATTTTTTTAACTTGGCATTCCAAATTGATTTGAAATGGCTTAGTGATCATAAAAATGTCAACACCCTGGTTGTCTTTTTTGTTAATTGTACAGTTAAAAAGATATTGCACATCTTCTCGTATTAGAAACAATTCCTTTTAATAATGACATTAAGATGAAAAAATATAATACCACATCGTGTAATTTTACATGGCAATATTTCATTAGTTTGAATATAAGAGACGACAAAAGCTTACCATTTTTAGTACAAGCTTATAAGTATAAGTAATACTGTTAAGTACATAATATTTTATATCGCTTTAATATTGTTATACCAAACCTGTCGCGACGTGCGGTCTAGTAATTTCAATTAGTTACTTTGTAATGGTAATTAAACTTTTACTGCAGTAAACTTTTTATATAATACTTTGTATGTATGTACCTACTCGTATGTCTTAACGCAACATGTATCTACGACATTGTAATAAAATTATTTTCAAAGCTCAATTCTATTCAGAATTATTTCTAAAAATAACTTTTGTTTCATAAAGTACATGAGTCTGATTTTCTATGAAATTATCGTATACTTCATTCTTTGTAGCATATTTAATTTCCATTTGACACTTGATATCTATTACACATTAAAGAAAACCTTTTTCAGAAAACGTTAATGAATCAATATTTATGTATCCTTTAAGTTTAAAGCTTCACCTTTTTGTGGTGGATGGAGCCGGTTTATAATTTTCCATTCATAAGTTCTTATCAAATACGTTCTCTTTGTTCACACACATATTAAAATTTAAAGTTCAATGATTCCTTCAATATGTGCACGTTTTATGTATATTTTGTATTAATAAAATTGACACGTGCTACTTAAATTAATTGCTTTATTTGCCTTGTATGATCATCAATTGCCTGGAAGCTGGTCATTTGTCTTCGATGTAACGTGTCACTGTTCCAATATTTTTGTATGGAATATGGTGTACCTATGTTTTTTGCTTACTCAACATACCTAGAAGTACTTAGAAGATACCGTAACTGTATTATAGCTGACAAATATATGTGCGGGAGTAAATGGATATTACACAGATTCTCTTTTTCCAATAATTGAGTGTATGTGTAGAATAATAAAAATTATTTCCGTGTAACGTTATCTTGTATTATGTAGGTAGGTACCTGAGCCATTGCTTTACAACTTAAGCTCCCTTAGTACGAGACACGTAGTGCACTAACACTGCGACTGGTACTACGAACATATTATTATTAATATTATTACACGGGGGTGGATACGTGTTATGCCTGATACAAAACCTATCATTTGATATAATTGTTTAGAACTTACTTATTTCCCATGGCCTAACAGTTTTTAAGAATCTCAGACACCGAAATTATGGATCTTCAAGCTATTTGATTATGAGCAGTAGGCCGACGTCATTTTTAGCTTTTAACTCTTCTAGATCTTAGAAACTTGGACCTTGAAAGTGCACACTATGAACCGGTTGGAGGCATTCGAGATGTGGTTGCACAGGAGAATGCTTCGCATACCATGGACAGATTTGGTCAGCAACTCGGAGGTTTTGAGGAGAGCCAATTGCAGTAGACAGCTGCTGAAGGACGTTAAGGTCCGTAAGATTTCATATCTGGGTCACGTTCTGCGGGGCGATAAGTATAGTCTGCTCCAGCTGATACTGATGGGGAAGATTGAGGGGCAGCGTGGTCCTGGTAGAAGGCAAACGTCTTGGCTGCGCAATATAAGAGACTGGACCGGGATGAGACATGTGGGAGAACTGTTCCGGGTCGCGCAGGATAGGGAAGCCTTCGCCAGAGTGATTGCCAACTTCGGGGGGACCTGATACGGCACGAGAAGAAGAAGAAGATCTTAGTTGATATATTCCTATACATACCTAATACCATGAGATCTCATAATAAATGGAAGTTCAAAGACTTCTGTGCTATCCAGGCGGTTGGTGAATCTCTTTCAATGATATTATCTAATAGTTTTTCCCCTGGTCTGTAAAACGGTCTTCCGCCCTCGGATATGCGTTACAGAAGCAGACACGTAAATATTTTACACTCACTAAAATTATATTAAATGGCCGTAATAATATTTTGAATACAGAATATCAAGTATATCTATACTGAAAACACTTTATTGTGTCTGCAGAATGTTGCCTCTTTATTCCGTATTAATGTGAAGCTTGTTTTAATAAAAACTTTTTCTATAAAAATTGAATTTATTGTAAATTCGCATTTCCAGTTATCCTTTGCAATGTAAGTCAATGTTAAAGAGTTGTTAAGGCATTTCTGAATTTCAGCAAAGCAACAAAACAGATCAGATTTAATTGTAAAATCTAAAGTAATTTTTATTTAATTAAAAAAACTAATATAGTATCGATAGCATTAATTGTTTCTTCCACCATATTTTTAAACTGTATGGTTGAATTGAATAGTGTGTGTTTAATGTGTCAGTTAAAACTGAAGGTGTACAGCGGACATTAAGTATGTACTAGCAATACATGAACGTACGTTTTAAAAGTTTCCGTCACATTAAGTTGCACATTTATATTAAATTATATTAAGTATTACGTAGGTATATTAAAGCTCCAATAGAAGCTAACAGCATGTTGTGTTGTGAGTGTGTCGTCGTCAGTGACGATAAATAACATGGAACACTGTAAACGTTATTCATTAAAAATGCATATTACAGGGTACTAGTCGTTTAGTTAATCTTTCTACTACCTACCTACCATGTTGGCCGGTAATTGCAGGTAAAGTGGACTTATACATATGTAAAATATGTGTAGCTACTGTATGTCAGTGACGAAACAATTTTTTTAATGGTCATCATATCCGTGAAAAAGACTTCTGCGGTATCCAGATGGATAGTTGATAATAATAATAATAACTAGGCAACTAATTTAAGATGCGTCGTTTTGTGGAAAAACCACATCAAGGGCCCATTCAAGAATCATAACACCTCCTGAACAATAGAGTTTTTAACCTCGCCTTGAACACCTCCACACTCTCCGGATTTGCTTCAATGGTCATGATATCTTAATTTTTTTTCGTTTATCTATTTTTTTCTTATGCAACAAAGAAAATTGTTATCATTGTATGATTTTAGAAATGATGGTAACAATTGCGCAGTAATGATTAAAGTCATTGATTTTAAGATAAGACACTATTTATTTTACAAACGCCGCATAAGGTCCCCCCCAATGTTGGCGATCATCATGGAGAAATCCAGTCTTTCCTACACAACTCGAAAGAACTGAATTGGGGCGATTGCGGCCCAGATAAGGACGATGAGTATCTACTAATAAAAATCTAGTAATGGTGGACGTCTGTCTTGAAAATCTTCTATAGAAAATAACAAATCTATATCCGTCGAGACTTATTATAGTAGAAAAATTAAGGTCGGGCACGGATATATAATATATACCTAATTGATATCTCGCATTATTAGGGAGAAAGAATTTTTAATAAAAAAAATGCAGTTTTATCTAGTATGTGTTGATTCGAAATGTTTTTTATCCAGTGGAAGTGTTTGGTTCGAGAAATTCAGTCATGAGTAGTTGGTATTGGTATGTGTAGAATTCACACTATCGTATCGTAGGTATGCAGTTTTTTTTGAATGTATGAAAACCATGTCACTGCTTTATGTAGCGTAATATATTAGCATGTATTATGAATTACGTACCTAGAGGATAAGGTAACAATAATAATGTCTACATAATTTATTCACTAAAGGCATTTGACGTAGTCTCTCATCATTATTTTGACGTGTTTAAATATTTTTTTTGCACACAAAAATAATTTTCGAATTTCCTCTAAAACCTTAATTTGATTCACCATGAATAAATACCTAGCTATGCTTTTCAAAACTAACATTGTATTGCTATGTATATAATTTTATTTTATTGATTTATGAAGAAAGATATTAATCCAACTCTTTGAATCGAACCATTATGGCTGATAACCGATCTGCGCCCCTAGACAAACCGTCACTTGTAGATCGACTACAAACGAATTTACGACTATAACCGCAACAATAACGCATAATTACACGGTACATGTAGATAGATTGTCGTAAATTCGTTTGTAGTCGATCGACAAGTGCGTGCTTGTCGATGGAGACTGATATTTTTTCTTAAAAACTCGTATACCTACTTAAGTAGGTATAAAATATTGCATTACAGGCCCCTCTCTATATTTATAAAATAAATTGTAGAGATTGTTTATTTTTGGAATTCTGCTGTGAGGCATATTACAACCAATGTATTGTGAATAATAAAAAAAAATTATAATAGTGCATTATAATTTTTGCTCGGAGACGTGGACGTCCTAATATTAAATGCCAAGATCATTTAAATCAAATCCTACAGGACGGTCACGTGTTGAGCACATTGAGCAGGAGAGCATGCATGAGGAATTGTATGACAGTGACGGAAGCGAAAGATGTATGCAAGGATAGAAGGAAGTGGCGCTCGATCCTTTCTGCCTACCCTGCGAGGGAAGCGGCGTGATGGTATGTATGTATGTATGTATAACTTAAGTAAATTGCTATCTCTACCTACACCAGAAAAAATATTCTGATTGGGGGAACTTCATAAATTGTCTATGTTTTTTTATTGCAAAATTATATTTATATAATTGGTTTCATGGTTTTCAAAAAATAAATTAGTTTTAAGAGGTATATTTTTTTTTAATAATAATAATCTCTATTCAAATAATATCGTCTTTACATTTTCATAATAACACAGTTAAACATACTTAACACAATCATAAAAAAAATGTCTACCACACTAGCCATAGGGCTGTGTTGTGGCAGAAGTAAGCAAAAAAAAAACTAAACCCTTAGAATAAATGAATAAAAACTACTAGTCAACCAAATCAATTATTTACAAACATGTCTCAATAATACTGTCAATTATAAAAATAAACACATATAACAAAACAAAGGTGGGTCAGAGAATAATCTAGCAATGTTAATGATTGAAATACGTCTGCGAATGAGTTATTATTGGCTGTGTTAAATTAATTATATTGATTCGAAAAAAATGTATCGCTTTTCGAAAAATATTGTATTGATTGTTTCCCCATTCAGTTGTTGCAGTAAAAGTATATAGTACAAACACACTACCTACACTTGTTAGATACGATCTTTTTTAAAACATACATATATGTACTAATGTACAGTGCATTAATTATGATATGATTACAATGTAATAAAAATGTTACTCACAACACGCTATAATATTATGATTGAGTGCTTTATGTAATGCGTTATAGAGTTATTAACAAATCATAATAATATACAGGAGACTCTAAAAGCTTAGCTGACAAATTAAGTTAATATTATATAAATAAATGAAAGGAGATAAATATTTTAATTAATTTGAGACTCGATGGCCTGAATCACTCGCAAACGAGTTGATAGCCTCGTGAAAGAGAAGAATTTGAAATTAGAAGAATAACTGTGTAGTAAGTTTAGCGTTTGTAGAATTTTACACTTTCAATTAAAAGATTACGAAACCGATTTCATCCGCTTTTGATTTCCTCCATGTTCATAACACCAGCATACTATTCTGCCCTGCTAAGTAAAAACACAGTAATTACCAAACACGTATGTGTCAGAATCGCAGACCAAGTTTAAAATTACCTTTTGTGTGTATTCTTTCAAGTATTAAAAAGACATACCACAGTCGTCACAAATATCTAAGATATTCAATAATTTTTGAAATATGCTTCCTTTTAATAAGCTAATTTATAATAGATATTTGTGACGACTGTGGAAAGTTTGTTTTTTAATACTTGAAAAAATACACACAAAAAAGTAATTTTAAACTTGGTCTGCGATTCTGACACATATGTGTTTGGTAATTACTGAGTTTTTACTTAGCAGGGCAGTATTATAGTTTGTTGAAAGTCTATCTGAGATGTGTTTGGAGTTCTTAAAAATACATAATAATAGGTATAAGGACATTGTTTTTTTTTAAAAATAAAGATGTATCTGGGTTTTGTTTGTTATAAACCCAAATACAACTTGATACACCTTTCACAGTAAGCTAATTTATGATGATAACCTTTGAACACTGGATGGCCTTGAGAAGAATAGAATAGAATAGAACCTTTGAACACAAAAGATGTTAATTGGATTCTTTTTAATGACCTTCAATTTAAAAAAAAATATAAAACGTTTCGAAAATTAAGAATCGTTTCCAGTGGCATATTTCAAGAGAAGTAATAGGTCGTAGTTTAAATCTGTACAGAAACTTACTTTCCTTTATAAGGTTGATATTCTTCTCGATTAGAATAAGATTTCTTATTTTAGCAAAAAACAAAATAATATTCTCCTAACAAAAAGCTCTCGATTTAGTTCGTGGGAATGAGAAAGAAAATAAATAATAATAATGATTATATCCAAATTAATTTGATATAATTGGATGACGAAAATCTTAAACATTTAGGCCCGATATAAACACGTACCCCAAGCGCAGCTCTCACTCCAAGGGCCATTCTAACGTCTATCAAGCTAACCTTACCATATGTTTTTTCTACTACCACTTCTACTACTATCCCACCTCGGTATATCCCAGATGTGAAGTAGCAATGCAATATGCAAGCTGTCCTCTCTGTGACAATAAATATTTAGACATTCAGGATTTATGAATTTAATTCAACCAATTTATATTAAAGTGACAAAAGATAGTCTGATTGTTAATGACATCCACCAGTCCTCATCGATGTCAATTATTATTATTGTCATTTTTATTTACATAGACTGGTTACTAATTCTAAATAAATTCACCCACTGCGCACTGAACGTTGATATTTTTACAACTTATGTACAATTAAAAAACAACAACATGGTGCCATATTATTATAACAGTTGCGATATATTTAAGTTTATGATTATTAAGCCGAGTTAAAGTGGACTCCAGAGTAAGGGCTACCTTGAGGGTATATCGATATACAAGGCAGTCAGAGTAAGTACTATGTAAATTTTGACAAGACGAAAATTCAGCACACGTGTAGAAAAGTAAAAAGCACTCTAATAATGATGTTTTTGTAAATAAAAAATGTTTGTTTTATTAACATCAATTACCGATGTAAAACATTATTAAAAATTATAAAACAACGACAAAATGTTTGTCATGCTATTTTTCACTGTCGTTGAAATTAAAACCTTTTCTACGTTGATGAAAAACATACGCCTTTTAACAAATTTATTTCTTCTAACTGTATTGTCTATTTTTATTTAATTTTTTTTTGTTATTAATTTCTAGAACATCGCATAAATAGTATAATATATTTATTTTGGGACTTGTTGGAACACGTTTTTATTCATTTTGGTACTAAAATAGAATAAGTAGGTGTTATTTATTCTTAAATAAGTATTCTTTCATTTTTTGTATGCAGGTAGGAGGAGTTTTTTAATCATGGACAGAAACATTCGAAGCTGTGGGTTTTTTATTCTTTGTTTTATCATACTTGTATTTTTTTGTCTTATTAAGAGCTTTTCTAACACTTTCCTATTGATATTTCAGGAGTAGAGTTTCCATATCATCCAGACCCAATGAAACAATTATTTTTCCAACTGAGGGCTCAGGTGTTCCAGTATATTGATAATATCCGTACATACCATCTATGGAATAGAAAAACTACTTTATACCTTAAGTATTTATTTACGTATATTGCACATGAAATTGAACCCTTATTGATTTCCGATAATCATAATACTAATTTAATCGATTTCTAGTGCTTTGTTATAGAGATTTAAAGATATTGTTATATCAGTTATTATGTCATTCAGTTTATGAAGTGATATAATTTTGAAGTTTTTGAAGTATACTATCCATTATTCTTTATAATAAGATCTTCTTCTTAGGATACTTGATATAAGTATTATGGTCCTGTTTCTTGCTTTTTGTACATAACTATGGTGTATTATCAATTTAATAAATTGAATATCGAGGTATAAACACACATGCCTTCATTTTTAATTATGCATTATATTGGATGGAAACTCTTCTTCTTCTTCGCCCTCGCCTTTATCCTATTTATTTGGGGTCGGTTCTCCTAGTCCTCATCTTCCAAGTTTTTCAGTCTCCTGCATCCTCCGTACGCAGCTTTGCCTCCCTAAGGTCCCTGGCAATGGTGAGAAAACATAAAAAAATATATCGGATTAAAACAAAATAAAAGTATTTTTATTCTACTGAAATGTTAAGTAACAACTGAGAGAGACCCCATCTTTTGTCTTTTTTGACATTGCCAATTACATAGTGCAATTGTAAAATGAATAATATTTTCCCATTAACAGGTACGAGAATAGAATACACTGTATGCACACAATTTGTTTTCTCAATATCTATTTCAGTACTTAAGGAAAGTTTGTTATGAAGGCATGTTGTTATGTTTAGATTAATATAAATAATAGTAGTAACAATAATGTAAGGAAGCATTAGAAACTCATTATTATTAAAGCAAGTTCGTTTAGTCCAGAAGTTGTTTGTAGTTGCGGCTGCGTCATAAAATATCCATAGAATTAACATAAAATGTGGTAAAAGTGTCGATAAACTTGACTACACCATACCAATACATTATTGATTAAGTGCAGGAAAGAGAATGTTCATATTATTAACGTCTATATCTAAACATATGGTACACAACCAACCTTCTATATTGTAATAATAGGTATAATTAAGAATATTTTGCATGATACGTCGGGAATTTGACCGCTAAGTGCTTTTGCAAACATCCAACATTTGCAATGTAAACTATGCGCTGCGTAATTAGGTAAAATATTAAATTACTATGGTGCTGCATATTCATATATTATTATGGATTGCTTTCACAAGCAATTAAAAATTTATTTCCAATCAATTGCATAATTTTTAAAATTATTTTCAACTTCTAATGAATTTTTAACTTTACTACTGAAATTCGTAGGTCAATGAAAAATGTCACGAAAATCTGCATCTTTCATACTTGCAGTTAATACATTAGCTACCCTTTGGTTTTTTTTATTCTACATGGTATATAGGAAGCAAAAAATTTGAAAATTCATGATTGTTCAACATTGTTGAGTTAGTGATATTTCTCAATGAAATTAATTAATGTACGTAAATTTATCAGGAGTGTCATTTGAGGGAACATAATACGAACTTAATAAACATTCATTTTGTGATCTTGTTTCTATGAGCTTGGAGTTGAATCTAGCACAAGGAAAATAATCACTAATATGGAATTGTTCAAAGCTTCGCACGTATTCAGTAATATCCTGTTTAATACGGACAACTAAACAATAATATACCTAACTGTTATTATATCAACATAATACCTATGTACTAAGTAAAATTCACGTAGGCGTATTGGAAAATGTAGACTAAAACCTATTTGTATTAAACGCAAACATCAAAGAGAAATACAATTGGAATATGCCATCAAAGTCTGCTAAGTTTAAAATATGAATTTTCTCATGTTTTTTATATACAGCTGCTATGACATTTTAATAAGAAATAACTCAATTACGAAATAATATTCTTTGGTTATCATTTTAGATATTGCAATAGAATCAAACATATTTTGTTAATAAATGCGAACGTAGAATTTTTGAAGTCATTTCAGATTTTATTTTATTTCAATAATTCCACTGGAGAGAATGCAAGATATTTTGTATTTTGGGATTTGTTCCGTGATTTGCTTTGTGTTTTGTGTGGGATGATGTACGTGTGTGGCGTGGGATTTGTGATGTGTGTGATTGAGGGAAATATTGTTTTTTTTTTTTATTTTATATGGAGAAATGGTTTATTTGTGTATTATTTCATGTATGGACAGTTTACAGTGCAGTATTTGCTTGTTATGAATGTGATTGTGTATATTATGTAGGAAATGAATGCTTTTTGTAATTGTGTATATGTTTGTGTATCATATACACAATTCCTCAATGTTTTTAAATGTAATGCCATATCCTTTACAAGACGTAAGGAACCTCTTCACTACGATTACAAGATGAATGAAACGTCTTTAAAGAGATGTCAGAATGTTAGGGATCTTGGTGTATTACTGGATAGCAAAATGACATTTAGAGCACATATTGATATGATTATAGATAAGGCTTTTAAACAATTTGGATTTATAATGAGGGTCTCCAAGCCATTCAAGTCAATAGATACTCTGAAATTGCTTTACTACACGTATGTACGTAGTTGCCTCGAGTTTGCGTCTGTGGTTTGGAGTCCCCAATATATAACTTATATCGACAGGTTGGAAAAGATACAAAATAAATTTTTAAAACATTTGGACTTTAGATGCTTTTTGTCTTTTGAAAACTCGCGCCTGTCTGCACGTCATCATCGAATGATTAGTTTGGAGAATAGACGTACCTTAAGCGATATGACTTTTTTATACAAAATACTTCACAACGTTGTTTATAATAATTATTTACTAAATAAAATTTTTATCAATTGCCCAACTAGATTTACCAGGACTACGCTTACTTTCAAACAGCCTAGGTGCAGCACTAATTATCTTCAAAGTTAATTCGTTCACCGGTCATGTGACAATTACAATGCTTTTTTTGTAGACATGGATATTTTTCATGAGTCCATTTCTAGTTTTAAAAGGATGATTGCTAGATCTTTGACAGATTCTGGGTCTCGACGGGCATAGGCAGGGGTCCTCCGCTCTATTGATGTCTTCCTTTCTCCTAACCGTTTCTGGCCCTAATCCTTCCCTTACTGTAAGTTTTCTTTATAATGTATGCGCATGATTGGCGGGTTTTCGGACTCGGCAGTGATTCTTTAAAATCATCATGTTCTTTTTTTCTTTCATTGTAGTATGTTCGGTAAGATTTATTTTGTAATGTGTTAGCAAACTTTGCTGGTTTATGTGCCAATTTTTTTTATCTATTTGTATTACCTATGTATTGTAATAACTGTATGTTTGCGTAAACTATAAAATAAAATAAAATAAAAGTATGATTGATATGTTTGTGAGATGTTTACCCTAGTACTGGAGCTACCTACTTGGGCAGCATCAATTAAGTGTGTATCTAAATTGTAATTTATTAAGAAATAAATAAAAGTCTATAAAAAATTATAATATCATTGCGGCCGGTGTTGCGCGGAGGCGACGAGTTTGAGACTACCCGTATGAATAAATTCTTCTTCTTCTTATTTCATTTTACGGCAATGCACCCGCTATCGAGTGAATTATGGTATGAATAAATATTATGCTATAACTTATCTTTTTATATATTTTGAATTCACGCAGCTTCTATTCTAATTTTCAAAAATAATACCAAAGCGTTTCAAACTTTCTGTTTTGAAACGAATATATTAATCGATAACTCCAGTTCCGATCTTAAGACAATAAAATATGATTATCTCTTCAAGGTAAAATCCATTGGTGCAAATCATTTTGAAAACTTTTTCAATTCTGACCTAAGTTACCTATCACATGAATCTCCTCCAATATCGATTGTGTGTATTTTTATAAATCTAAAAGCATTTATTTTCTAAATAATGTGATAGGCGATGGTCTGAAACACTTTTTACGATCGACCTTTCCATTTAGATTTAATCAGAATGTACGTAATCTGAGACTGGGGATATTTGAAATAAATGAAAAACGAAAACAAAAGAATACTATATTACTAAACCAAAGGTACCCCACAAGCGGGATAGCCAGCAGACAAGCTGCATGAAATTAACAGTCAAGCCAACAAAAAATTAAGATATTCAGGATGGGTAACAAACCTCATCGCTGAATTTAAGAAGTGAATGTTTTTATTTTCGAACACTTGCTACAAAACGTTGAAGAAAACGTTGTATATGCTTTTTTGTCGCAATATCGATGTTTCTTTGTTCGTGGTTGTCAAATTGATTCAAGCATATTATTTTGTATCTTGTAACACTGCAGTTTATGTTGTTTGAGTGCGTCTCTATGTCTTTCTATCTAAACCAGAGATGCACAGAATAGGGAACAGGGGCCACTCGGGAAGATTATGATTCAAGGATGGGCCGCTATAAGAAAATTAACACTAAAAGTTTTAATTTCTAGGAATGCTCACACATTAAAATTTCTACCCTCCCGTCACCGAATTTCCAAAATGGTATAGGAATTTGAAATATTTCAAAAACTCCTCGGTTTTCTTAAAGAATATTTTCTCACAGTACCTTTTTCTACAATGTACCGGGTATTTGTATCGATTGTTTGTGTCAAAACCGGATACTAAAAATGTTACGTGTTTTAATTTCTTCACCCCTTTCCGAATTTCCCAAATAATAATAATAATAATAAACTTTATTGTGCAGAATATGATAACAGGAATTATATACAACATGCATGAAAAAATCTGTACAACGGGCGAGTTTATCGCAGAGTTGCGATATCTTCCAACTAGTAGAGTAATTTGAAATATTTTAAAAACCCCTCAGTTTTCTTAAAGAATATTTACTCGAATTATTAAGAATCCCCGGTACTTTTACCGAATATCCGATTATCACTGGTATGGACAATTTTTTTTTATTATGTAATTCGCTGGCGGGCCGCAGGTAAACCGACCAAGGGCCGCGGTTTGTGCATCGCTGATCTAGACCATCATGGCACGTTCCATATGTGGGCTATGGGGTATCAAGTAGACTATCTGGATGTTATATACCTACATGCAAGTTGTCCTCGTTGTACAAAAAAAAACGGGATAGGTGGCTCGCTTTCTTGCTGAATTGTAGATATCTCGCAGTTTATCATCATGTTACCAATCACCTTAAGTTAGAAAATTAAGTTATTATTTTTTTCTTAATGCAATGTATTTCTATAATTTATGGAAAACAAATATAGGAAAGGGTGAGGTATTTAAGCAAAAAATAAATACAAGCAATTAAATATCAACCGTGCATAATATAACTAACAGTTCTCATAACTTCTTGTGCAAAACAGAAAGAAAACAAATTGATATGAATCATGTTAATGGTGCAGGTCTTATGAATAACATAATAGGAATAAGGCATAATTATGTATTATTTATTATAATTTTCCACGCCTCTGGAATCCAGTGACGTGTACGCTTGCATAATAATATTTTTCCAATAATTACATCATAATATTCACATTGTACACCATGCTGTGATTAAAAGGTTAAGAATGCACAAGAATTACTGAGGGAAAATAAAATGCAACACACCCCTTTTTCATACGTTCACTATGCGCACGCTATGTTGTGACTTTTTTAGCATAGTAAAATGCATTTATACAATGGCCCTTACAGTTGAAAATAATAGTAGAGTTAGAAATATTATAGGTAAGTATGATGTTATATTGCAAAAGCTAAGTTAAATCTTATTCTCATTTCTAAAGTTTATAAGCACAATGAGTTTTAAATTAACAAATAAAATAAAATAAATATTTATTTTATTTTATTTGTTAATTTAAAATGAAGTGTTACAAAGTAAATGCCGATACAATTAATGACAATGAATTTTGTTTATAGTTTTTTGTTACCGAAATATAAAGAAGTTTGTATATAAAAAAATATGTTTTTTTTTAACTCTTAAGATGAAGCGGTAAGCTATGGCAAAGTTTGAACTCCGGATCTCCCTAGTTCAAACCCAGACCCAGAACAATTTGAAATTACCATTTTTCATTTTGCGGGAGTGGAACTCGCGGACCTCGTCACACATACCACTCTTATTAACCTTATTCTCTACTATATCTGGTGCAACGAATGTAAAGCCAGATACATTTTGGCAAATGAGGAGATCAATAAACACGAGATATAAGCATCATAGAGCCTTCAGGGGACTGTCTGGACTTCTGGAAATGGCAGACTACTGTATTCAGAAAGATACTTATTTCAATGTTGACAATGTAGTGGTCTTGAACTTTGAAAGTAAGGGACGTAAACTGAATATTTTAGAGGTTTATAAATTGATAAGTACCTATCTATCTCACAACGTAGTTATTACTAATGTCCAAACTCTTTCAACCTCACCATTGCTTAGTACAGAAATATCCCCACCTAACATCCCTTAATAGTTTTATGCATATATAGATGATTATTTATCTGGTAATTTTAGTTTTATACTGAGCCCATATGATTTCAATTCGTTGGTGAAATCTCTAAGCGTCTTTGTGGCATACATTGTATACACATTTGTAAAACAAAAAGAAATTATAGTTTATTTATTTATTTAATAACATATACGGCACAAGACCATTAAACATTATAAAAAAAATCATATTTAGTTCGACGCTATTTATACATACTTTTTTATGTATAAATAGCATAGTTATTTATACATACGGATAGTTATTTATACATACTTGGATAGTTATTTATACATACTTTTTTAAACTGTGTATTATATAATTTCATTGACTATTCAACATGTTAGAGAAAATAAATTTAACATGCCATACACGGCTCAGACTTTTGTCTTTACAACACCACTCTGTTAGGTCCCCCGTGAATTCATTTTATTTTCGAGATGTGATCTGTCCAAGGAATACATTAACTTTATTATCTTATGTCAATCAGTAAAATTTTGTTTTAAAAATAGACATACTTACAACATAGAGTCTTGAAAATTAATGTTTATACAGTTCTGTTGTAGCAACATAATTGTAACATCTCATAAAACATCGCCGTTATAATGAAGTGTACATGTTTATAATATTTACATTTATCTGTATTACATACATATTTAAACGACTTTGTTATTTGCAGATATATTGCCATATCGTGCCATAATATTCTGTGACATGTATGTAAACATACATTTAGTTGCTGTAGTATTTTAATTGTTTCGATTAACTTATTTATAATTATTAATCATCCCAAATTATTGTTCCTAGATATGGAAATATAATAAACGCAACATTAATCGCGAATCAACTCAATTCAACTCAATCTCGTTTCAATGCTTCTCCCGGGAGTACGGAGCAAAAACGAGCGTTCCTTTTAGAACGTTCTTGCGGTAATTGATTTAATATTATTCCATCGCGAATAGGACACATTTCTTGATTTTTTCACTATCTCTTTTTAAGAGATTGTCTAATGGTAGTTTTCCGAAATAAAATGAATTCTGAAATAATGTATTTAACTTTAAAATGTGAATATCATGGAAAAATGTGTCTAAGCTGTTTTGGAATCGCTATGAATATAGGAGATTAGTTTCCATTCCGTATTCTTGAGATGAGTATTATTGAAGGACAATGAAGAAAATGAATTATATGTAGTATAATTCCATAACTTTTAACTTTCATTCAACACGCCTGTGTTTTTTTTTCATCAACCTCATTAAAAGCTCCTAAATTCCTTCACAGTGAAGATTTTCACAGGAAAAGTTTCCGTAAGGGAAGCGCTCGCGGAAAAAATTAGTACCCGTGAATGATGTATTTTTTTTATTATCTTCTCTTCCTTTTCCCCATTCTGTTCTGCGCATTTTTAAGTAAAAATATAGCTTTGGTACTCATGTTGTCAAATATTATTTTAATTTCACGAAACAAATAAGGAAATTTTATTATACTTTATTGTAAATATTTGAAAGATATTATAAAATATATAGATATCAAAACGTCTAATAAAATATATATATGGTATGAAGTAAACACTTAACTTTTTTATAAATACACACTATATTTTATAAATGAGTAGACAATTGTTTCGTCTTTTACCAAGACATTATCAATACTAAATTTAGAAAGAATACAAATTGATTACGAAGGTACAATAAATAAATTATGCAGTTAACAATTTTCACCCCCCCACTTAAAATTGTTAACTGCATAATTTATTTATTGTACCTTCGTAATCAATTTGTATTCTTTCTAAATTTAGTATTGATAATGTCTTGGTAAAAGACGAAACAATTGTCTACTCATTTATAAAATATAGTGTGTATTTATAAAAAGGTTAAGTGTTTACTTCATACCATAGTGGATAATACGCAAAAAGTTACGGATTATATTAGAAAAATATATATACATTTTATAAGACGTCGACATGTAGGTACATATATATTATAGATCGCGCCTTTGTGAAAAACTAGCCCTTGTATATTTTCTTTGTTTATATTTTCGGCATTAACTATAATAATAATTTCAAGACATATTGGTATTGTTTTACTAACTATGTATAAATATTATATTTTTTTGAGCTTTTCGCTCACGCGGTTTCGATGGAGAGTCCAGCATTTACGAGCGAATATCTAAAATTCGTATATTAATTTTATTATTATGCGTTTCTCTATACAGCTCTACATATTATAAATTGTGACCAATAAAAATTAAGTAATCCATGCAATGACTACGATGACTTACATCTCTAATATATAAAAGGAAGACGTGTGTGTTACAACACTTATAACTCAAGAATGGCTGTACCGATTTGAATGATCTCTGATTTGTTGGATTCTTCTCCGCTCGGATTAAACTATAGGCTATTAAAACATCTTACAAATTCACGGGAAGAAACAATATGAAGAAAATTATTTACGCCATACATTTTTAATTTCAAAAATAAAAACAATATGGAGAGTCCATACGCTATTAGCGCCCCCACGTCGCCTGTTGCATTGTGCTAAAATAATCCGTAGGTTCTGCTATATTAAGAACCAAATTACTATAACTAATATGAACGAAATGTGTACTAATATTTGTTTACTATAATTCGGTAGTTACATGGCAATAGGTTGTATCTCACTAAAACATAATTTTACAGGAGAGCAAAAACAAAGTTTGCAAAACAGATATTTCAGCCAAATTTCGAGCATTATATATCAAAATGAAGGTAATTATTATTTCTACAAGATAGATGTAACATTCTCTTAATAATTTCTTCTAGAAGATGTATGTAACATTCACTAAATAATTTCTTGCAGTTTAAAAATATTTGAGTTTTTTTGCCATGTTGAAGAAAACAATCTTTCTACATGTCAATAAGTGACGTCTTTTCTCTCTTTATTCTGACTATAAGGAGACATATCCTTTTGCCACATCAAATATTACACTATTTTGAGCATTTTATGGAACAAACTTGAAAACGCAAAAAATGCGAGATACAACCTATTGCCATGTAACAACCGAATTATTCGACTAATATTTATGTATCGATAGATATTCTGTCACATAAATGTGGACGTGCACAGATTATATTTGAAATTGTATTTTATTTTTGCAGATAGAAAATTATTATTGAACCAAAAATTGTGCTATTAAAGATGAAAATAAGAATGTGTTCATGTAGGTAGTTCTGATGCAAGATTGTGTAGTGAAATTTGCAGACAGAGAAGAAAAATTACGAAGAAAATTATTTACGCCGTACATTTTTAATTTCAATAAAAAATGCAATATGGAGAATTATACAAAATCAACAATGAATGATAATTTTTCTATACATTCTCAAATTAGAATCGTTATCCATACAATTTAACATCTGTAGTTCTGATATTTCAATTTTTAAAAAATCATGGAAAGAATTTTTATAAATTTTAAATGAATAGGTAAAATCTACCAAAAAAAAAAATTATTACCTACATACATAATTATATTACGTACTGTAGATAATTTATAAACAAATCTGAGTTAAGTATAATTGTTCAACATAAATTGTTCATGTCGGCCGGTGTGGCGCGGAGCTCTTTCCTTTGAGTCACGAGGTCCCGGGTTCGATTCCCGGACAGGGCAAAGGGAAGAATGACCTTTTTCAAATTGTCCTGGGTCTGGGTGTTACATATATATGTATTTGTATATAGTGCATTGTATATGTGTGTATCGTCGCGTTAGTACCTACCCATAATCAAGATTCATCTAAGTTTGGGACTAGCTCGATGTGTGTGAATTGTCTATGTAAAAAAAATGAATGTAACTTTCGCAGTTTAGCGGCCCCACCCGTTGTCGAGTACTTTTTTTCCATAGAAAAGGTAATATTTTTGAAACTTGAAAATTGTTGCCATATGTAGAATTATTTTAATTTGCCGGCAAAAAAAATCCACTTCGAAAATTAATTTCCTAAAATTCCGTACATATTACTCGACAACGGGTGGGGCCGCTCAAGTTTCATACTTGCGAATTATTTTTCCTATAAAAGAATTTTTCAAAAATTTGGTGACAAAAAAATAATTCACCATATGGCAACAATTTCCTCAAGTTTCGAAAATATTACTTTTACATGGAAAAAAGTACTCGACAACGGGTGGGGCCGCTAAACTGCGAAAGTTCCAAATGAATTATATTTTTTTACACTATACCTTCGATGACACACTTTGACAATTACGGGAGTTTGTGAAGATATTAATAATATTAATCATTCATAAAGTCAGTGGGAGAGGGCAGAAGATAGGGCAGGTGTCGAACATGTGTTGAAAGGCTAGGTTTGGAGTGGCCAGAGGTCCTGGAAGCAGCGGTGGACAGTTATCTCTGGAGGAGATACTTAGGGGCAATGGGTCCCCGACCGAACTAGGACAAGGGGAAGAAGATGTATGTATGAAATCGTTCATTGATTCTTAGGCGGTACGAAGTTCGCCGGGCCAGCTAGTAGTTTAATATAATATCTTGTATTCATTAATTAATTTATTTAAGCATTCACGTTATGCACACATTTTTGACAAGCATAAAAAATATAAACACAGCTCAAGGAATGATGTTTTGAAATAAAGATAAGTATATAATTTAAAATATATTCAATTTAAATTTAATAATCAAATAAAACAATATAAAAAATTATATAAAATCCATTTTTATTAATTATTAGACGAAATAAAAATTATTGAGAAATTGACACAAAAGCTATCACACACAGCGAGCCGAATCGAGAAGTGATTCTTATTCTGTAAATAAGAATTTAAAAAACATTTAAAAAAATTGAATTTGTATCTTAAAGTACATGCACCTTTTCTTACAAATAGCTCATTATAGGTGAATTGCCAGAAAAAAAATCCTATTCTTGATAAATACCTGTTTAGGTAATCCTACAACAGCATATATAATAATATACATAATTATATAAAAGTAGTTTCAATAAACCTACCAGATCAATGTAGAAAAAAATAATTGTTTAACGGGCTGTTTCACCACCTCTGGATAAAGTTCTAGATAACTATCCTTAGGATAAATTTATCTACAAGATAAACTGAAGCGAGCGTTTCAACACCTACAGATTTCTTACGGATTGTTATCCGCCAGATAGCAGTGGCAACGTTGTAATTTCATGTGTTTGTTGCATGAATGTATGCACGTAGGTAGGAATATATCGTGCGTTGCCTAGGAATATATCTAGGCAACGCACATGTAAACAAATTTTGACAGTTTAACACTATCTAAGACTTATCCGCCGGATAACTTATCTAGACCTTTATCTATAGGATAGCGCTGTCAGGGAGTCGTGAAACGCATTTTTCGTTTTATCCGTTAGATTTGTGTTGGATTGGCTATCCGGCACTTTATCCAGAGGTGGAGAAACAGTCCGTAAAAAATTCAACTCCATTGGTTGGATTTGAAATATTGTAAAATTTCTCCGAAGTGTTTTGATCAAACCATCTTTTTGTCTGCGCCACAGTCAAAGCAACGCAACGTAATGAAATAGTGAAATAAATTGAATGATATCAATCAATCAAGAAATATAATATAAGCCAATCAACCCATTCCTGAGTGATTTATGTATAATATAAGTAAAAAATGTAAAATGTATGATAAAAACATTCGCAATTGAAGTTATTCAGATATATCTTTGAAAGAATTCATAATAACGTTTATCATACATGACGACACGTCGCGACGCCGACATTCGACATAATTTTCAACATTAATGTCGATGTCATCTATATAAAAAGCGATGTTTAATATCGGAACTATCTTACCAGCTTGATTTTTTGTTTTTATGTATTGTCTGTCCAATACAACTTTCAGTTCTTGTTAACACGATAGGGATGTTATGGTGCGTTGAACCAGACGATATGTATAAGCAAATATTCCTTAAATGATATAACGTTATTGAAAATTTACAAAAAAGTGTTTATTCGAAATTCAAGAAGGCCTAATAAATGGAAAATGATAAAAAGTAGTACTATTTAAAAAACTGCTATACCACAAAATTAGCTTCACACAGACTGCGGGCTACACTGAATATTTGTTTACATTCATGATATAAACCAATGTGTGGTATAAGTGAGTGGTTAATAAGCACTATTCAAATCCCTTTAACACAATTGTAAAAAAATATATTGAGTAATTAAAGTACTAAACTATAAGAATATAATCCTTTTTTTAAAAGGCGATAAACTTCAGATAATGGAGTTTAAATCATTTGAAACAATAAAATGTTCAGGCGGTTAAAACGGCTGACGATATTTTGGTAGCTTTGCCTCATATAAATTAGTTCGTGTAAGTGTTAGATTATGAACTCAATGTCACAAGGTTTCTCTCTTCAAGGATTCATTTCAGTCACGCCACGCGGTACGGAGTCGATGGATATTAACGGCTGTATTTAATTTTGGGGAGGATTTTGTCGAGATTAGCCCTTCAGGCGAACCTTGAGCTCTTCCATAAGAAGAATTTGCATAAAGAGTATGGATGACACTAGAAGTGACATTCCTGTAACTTCCATAATTGCGAGAGGGTGCAACCCTTAATGTGTGGTGTATACACTGTGTATGCAGACTGACGCCTGGTTCAGAAGCTTAATACCTTGATGAAATTAGAATGTGAAGTGTCTAAGAGTGTATACCTACCGCTTCGATATTCATTTGGAGTCCTTCTTTCTTAATGACGCTTGATTTCATTGGACACACTTTAAACGAAAATATGAGCTGGGATATGATTTTTGTGAACCAATATCGACACAACTATGTTTGTCGTACAGATACTTACTATTGACACTACGGTCGACATAAGTCTCGTGTTAAACCATCATGTATTCTAACCCTTAGCTTTTTGTACATACCACAACCCCAAAGTTTTACACACGCGTGTAGACATACAAACCTAATAAATGATTAGGCAGTATTATATTTGTCATCCGCAGAACAGATTCATACTATATATGTACATACGTAGTACCTACTGGTACTAATATGTAATAACAAAGTGATTTCAATGTGGAATATAACGTTTCCTTTCCCCGGATCCGACGCTGCTTCTGATTGGCTTTTTTTATTTTTTGGGCGTCGGCATACTGGAGCTTAGTGTAGAAGAATAATTTTAAATCTATCTGTATAATAGAGTGTGCTTATGTAGGTACAGCTGAGTTGCTTTCTGATGGAATTGCACGATTGTAGGAAATGAGAGCGGATCTCAATAAGCGATTTCATTTTCATATGATAGAAATGTAGGAAAACCTGGGTATAGGTAAGTATGTATTATAGTCTCGTATCTGTAGAGGTTGCTAACTTTATTTGAGGATTATTGTTGGCAGTCTAGAGAGAGGAATTATGATGTACTTATGTTTAAGGGAATTTGGTATTTATGCTTGTGCCTAGGAAATACACTAGATTTTTTTTAAAAAATAGATGTGTGAGTGAAGTATCAAATTAGATTATCTGAGGTAATTAATAGGGCATAATTTAGTCCAATATGGTAATATTAGAATAACACATCTTTAATTTATATTTATTCGATTAAATATGATTTGTATGCTATCATCTTCACATCGTTATTCCAACATAATTTCCTGCACACTTGAGATGGATGCTCCATTAAACGGCGCTGATAAAATCATCTGACTTATATCCTTGTGCACCTATTCTAAAAGTAGCATTTTTATGGAGTCGGGGAGAATAAACTGTTTGTCATTATATAATATGTATAGTTAGTGTTTATTATCTACTTAACTTGAAGATTTGTAGGAGTTGTTGTGAATATGCAGATTTAAAATTGTATTTGTATATAAACCGTATGCCCATTACCAATGAAGCAATACTTAATGTTTATATACACGTAATAGTTAACTTAACGTATTAACGTTACGTACGTACGTACCCATTACCAATGAAGCAATACTTAATGTTTATATACACGTAATAGTTGACTTAACGTTAACGTTACGTACGTTACGTACGTACGTACCCATTACCGATGAAGCAATACTTAATGTTTATATACACGTAATAGTTAACTTAACGTATGAACGTTACGTACGTACTTTTCATTAGTAAAGTACGTATTCCAGCCAATAAATTAATAAATAAAATATTTAGGAACAAATATTTGATTTGAAAATTCGCAATCGATTCAATTAGTAGAACTCTTACGTTCACTTCAACTTTAGCACTCTCGAAAATTTTGTAGTCAAGTGTGTATCTTACATCATCAATTATTAGCAGCCAATTAAAACTTATATTACGAGAGTTGGTGCAATTTTTAGTTCGATTTTACTTATACGGCATAATTTAACATTTATAAAACAAATTTAATTCGATGATATTTTTATATGTATGTATACTTAGATGTGAGTGGTTTTCTTTTTAGTTTTGTCGTTTAATGTTTTATGGAAAATATTTAATTTAGATTTATTTAATTATAATTTAGAAACAAGACCCTTGAATTCATAGCGGTTCTGCACTAATCAAGTAACTTCACGATGTGACGTTCCTAATATTCTGTTGTCGATGTCATACGAACAGTGTATTGCGAAAAATAATCTTACAAGGCTTTTGAACATTGTAAATTGACTGTTATTATACTGACTGAGATAGGTACGTAAGCACAGTATGTGATAAGTTTTAACTTAGGGCAGAAGACTCGAATCAAAATCTTAAATGTTCATCACAAAGAAATTGCAAATATATGCTCGGAATGAAAAGAAAAAAAGTTCAATTTGTACATAATTATGATTGATGTTATGAATATGCTGGCTACTCCATTCAACTATCTTACTGCATCATACATATATAAAGAGAGGCATTAGGTAGTTCCACTGTATTTTTGAAACCTTGAATAGGTACCGTATTGTTCTAGGACTACGCAGTATATATAATTCTATGAAAATGTTTCGGTCCTGTTTCATTACAACTATATAAATAAGTACACACGGACACTTTACCCTCATCTCCATGCTACGGCAGAAGTCGGGAAGTTAGTTTAAGTAATTATTTTGAAAACAGAATGCTTGGATGGTTCCATAATTAAATCAAAATAATAGATAATATTCAAAATTATATTATTACGTAGTCTGGGTTCAAGACCTCAGGCATTTTTCAATACAAGGCATGTTGGTGCCTACTTGAAGTGTAGCACAGTGTAAAATAATTGTGAGAAATAAATAACACGTATGCCATTAAAATAAAACGATTTAAACTAAAAAAAAATACGAGGCAAATGATTAGTCAATCTTTTAGGATGAATACGTGCTGAATGCACTGAATAAATGTGCAGTATAAACTGAATGAACTTAATGGCAAGATGTGTACATGAATAGGAGCTCGATCTGTTCTGCCTCTTAGTAAGGTATTGTTTATTTACGGACAATATATATGTTTATGAATGAAATCATAACCTATTCCCACTTAAATAGGGATTATAGAGATCTCAAGAAAATCGGAAAACAATGTTTCATAAAGATGAAAATACCGATTGTTTAAAAAATTTTCCTTCATTGCAGAGTTCGTCGGCAGCCTGTAGGTAGAGTCTCGGACTCATGAACAAGACGTGCGCGGTTCGTATCCAGGTGCCAGCAAATTCCTTTTTCACGACACAATCTTTGAGCTTACTGCGAGTTTTAGGTATACAGTTGTATTTGGGCTTATTACAAAAGCTCAGATATATTATATGTATATTGAAAAAAAAATGCATATACGGAAATTAAACTTCTTTGTCGTTTCTAAAAGTCTTGCACTGCCGATGGACTAGTATTGAAATAATGAAAACCCGCATTTTTTTTTAGCTGAGGTTGAGCAAAAAATGAAACTATTTTTTTGGATCTACGTGGTACTAGATTTTCATAGTGAACATTTGTATGTACCTTCATATTGTACATACAGATGTATTTACATGTAATATCGTCTTAAATAATATGATTCCAATCCCAGACAGGATAATCTCCACGTGATTATACTTGAGGTTCTCAAGTTTATTCTATATTCTGAAAACTTATACAGAATAGCGAACTTTAATTTTATGAAATACTAAGCACATAGTGTTCAAAATCCTTTGAATACTTTATCTTTTTTATTAATAAATCAATGTTCAAATGGTTATAGAATTTATATCATATAATATGGTAGGTAGGTATACCATTCATGAGAATTCTTCAACATTTTCAAAGGTAAACATGATGTAGACATGTAAACATGTATGTAAAGGACAGGTAAACTCATTTTTTGTGATAATCTTTGTCTACACGTGAAACTAAAGTTGGGGAAAATGAATAAGATAAAGTTATTTAGTATATAACATCATCATTTTAAAAGGGCAGCGCCTACTATATACCTCGTGCAGTAACTGGAGAAATGTATTTCCTAAACGACACACAAATATGCATTAAAAGGATTTAATGTCGCACAGCAACGAGAAAAAGTTCCGTGAAGCACCCAGCAATGAATTGGTTTCCCACTCTTTTCCCTAAAGTTTTTTTTGTACAGAGTGGACAACTTACATGCAGCTGATCTGCTGGCTACCCCACTTGTGGGATATGCCGTGATGGTATTGTAGTAAGAAATATCCGGTAAAAGTTCGAAGGGAGCATAGGATCCAATAAAGTTTTAGCTAGAATTTAAAGCTACATGTGCCAAAATACAATTTATGAATTAAGTACCTATATTTATGTAGTTATATAGTAGTTATTTTTTTTAAGGAGGGGGAAATCCATTATGAACACCTAGCGAATTAGGATGTGCCGGACTCCTACCGTCTAAAATCACCCCCTTTTCCCCTTCCACAGTACTCAGTTAGTGTACCTGTCTCTCGAGTTAACCATGAGCAGTATAATTTTAGTTTAATTTTAATAATTACAAATGTTTGGAGTTTGGAGAATGACAGGTTACCTGTTGAAACCTTGGTCGCGCCAATGATAATTTTTAGTGGTATTAGTAAAGTTTTTTGACTCTAAACATTCGTAATTATGTTTAGAAACTACCAAAACGTTACCGCCAAATCAACAAATAATATAATTTTAGTAAACTGAACACATTAAAAAATAATATCTTTTCTATTAAAGCACGATTTGTGAGTGACATTTAATAGAAAACGTACATCCTCAAAGGAATATGAGTGAGTTGTCATTATATAATTTAATATTTCCACCATTTTCTTATTAAGAATATGGTGAATAAGTTAAGATGGTTTGGGCACGTGGAAAGAATGAATGAGGACAGAATGACCAAGAAGATAATATATATTTGGCTGAGAGGAATGGTGCTCGGAGACGTGGACGTCCGAGGATCAAATGGCAAGATCATTTTAATCAAATCCTACAGGACGGTCACGTGTTGAGTACATTGAACAGGAGAGCATGCATGAGGAATTGTATGACAGTGACGGAAGCGAAAGATGTATGCAAGGATAGAAGGAAGTGGCGCTCGATCCTTTCTGCCTATCCCGCGAGGGAAGCGGCGTGATGGTATGTATGTATGTAATAATATGTTGGAAGCAACGCTTCTAAATATCTAATGGTTTATCGATTTAGTATATTATCAGAAATGTCGAGTGAAAAATTAATTTTAGTAAAATTACGTGGGTTGTATCTCATATCAAGTAATTCAATAAACCTTTAATCTCATTTATGCTCGCCGCAGGATTTTGGTTCGATGTGTAAAATTTTCGATACAAAAATAATTTATTAATCATGTTAGCAGTACAGATTCTACGAAATATTTCATAAATTCATAAAGTACTCGGAGATGTGATGTAAACAATGCAAAATAGTGTAAATCACAAATTAGTTGCGAATTGTAAACTCATAATTTATCGCTTTACTTGGTGATAGATTGCTTACTTTTGAATGTTGTTACCGCCAAATATTTTGTTTAATATTCATATTCAGTGTTAGCAAGATGTTACCAATAAATTTTAAAGTGTTTCATATTTAACAATTCATTAAAGTATTGTCTCAATCTGGTATATCCGGGTTAGTTGGAAGACATCGCATTTTAGCGATAAACTCGCCCTCTGTACATTGAATTGTATAAATGATATTTTCTATGTTAATTTGTATTATTGTAAACAATGTACAGTGAAGAATAAAATAAATTGAAGAATAAAATAAAAATTGCTTCCACTACATTGATACAACTTCTCACATATGCATGCCGACTTCTTTTTCTCAACACGGCTGTCCTTGAGAATTTGATCCACGTGATCCAGCCACATAGGGGAACTCGGGGCAAGACGGAATAGCGGGGTAAGATGAGGTACTGGGATAAAAGTGGAACCGTGCCGAGCAGCCCTGAATGCTGGATGACATTTGATGCTCTCTTCGGACCCCCCACTAGTAACAAGGTTAGATCAGCAGTGGTTGCTCGCTCCGTGATGCTGTGATACTAAACGTATTTTTCGCATATTTTACGGTATTTTACTTAATTTTGTTGATAGTGTCATTGAAGATAGTATATCGTGAATCAGATTGTTTGACATTTGATAAACAAGATTTAAATATTGAATTTTATAGGAAGATATTCGATTATTAACTGGATAAAAATATAATTAATTATTTAATTAATTTATTAATTGATTAATATTCTTAACTATTCCGTCTTGCCCCACGAGTAGGGGCAAGACGGGATATTTATGCTTTTTTTTAAATTGAAGTATTTATTATTTCTTAACGTTTATGTGATTCATTTGCTAGATTTAAGATCAAAGTTTGTGTCAATAGACTTTTTTTAAAGAATTTATACAAAGAAACGTGTTTTTTGACATTTTAGCTTAACGTTCCCGTCTTGCCCCTAGTTCCCCTAGTTCTCGGACGTCCGTGCTTTCTCACGACCCTCTCATTCAGATATATTAATAAATTGATATCATCTAAAAAAGTGAGTGTGCATTAAAATTTGACAAAAAAACCCACGCAATCTTTTGAGTAAACCATACCTATGAAAGTTTTATAAAAACGCTTAGAAATACCTTTGAGCTATCTTATATTTATATATTTTCTAAAATTAAAGAGTGATAGAATAGTAAACAAAGAATAATTTTTGAAAGCTTATTTTTTTATAAAAAATCATAATATTTGTAACTAAACCGATATAGTTTGCGAATGTTTCTAACACCTAATTTACCTAACAATTAAGACGAAATTGCAGTTAATTAATTTTGCACAATGCACGTTGTTAAAAGCGCGAATACTCGACATAATTGCGAAACTTTGTTTACTACAGATAACCAACCAATACCAGTAATGTTTTGAATATTTACTTATAACATACATAATAATATTGTTATTTTGATATGCCACTAGTCAAAACAACAAAATTCTTCCCTCGTTCGTTTAACATTTGGAATTTATGACAGGAATTTACTAGGTACAATAATATTAATAATCGTAATAAAATAGATGATATTTAAAATATTTCATAAAAAGTGTTTGAATGCGCACATAACAAAAATAAATAGAAATGTTTACAATTGATAAAAATATTTTTGAAATGATAAATTTCTTTAAAAAATAATAAGGTGTATATAAAATTGTCCGATCTGATAAGAAGCAACGAGCTACATAAAGGACCGCGAGTAACTGATGTCGTCAAAAGAGTAGTAAAGTTGAAGTGGTCATAGGCTAGGCACGTTGCCTAATTCAATCTGATCAAAGATCAGATTAGATAAACAGGGTTGTAGAGTTTAGGGCTTTGAGAAAACATAAGAAAAAGAGGAAGACCTCCCACGCGATGGTCTGGTGACATTAGAAGAATCACTGGTGATTGGTTACAGAAAGGAAAGAGACGCTTGGAGAAAATTTCATATTAGGGAGGCCTACATTCAGCAATGGACAGGACAGGCTGTATATGTAATGAAGTTTGTATTTACTCTTTGATGGTAATTTTATAATCATGTTTTATGTCCTTATGTAATTATTTAAATAACTAACTCAATTATGTTTCGTGTACACTACTTACTACTACTAAAGGTTTTATCCGATAATTAAGTTTAAACAATTTTATACATAAAACAAAGGCTTCCTTTAGACTTTACCCAAATAAAATGTTATCAAACATCAGATATTATTATTATTGATAACTTAACTTAAACCCGGCTTCTAAAAATCTCAGAATAAAGATTGACTTAAAAGTGTTGGCAACATAATATAATTTATTTAGTAATAATTTTGCAAATACTCATTTGATTTCTATGCAACTGAGTTATGAGTCCATTATTCAGGTGATACGCAGTGTTAAGATTATTATTAAACTGTGATTTCTTCCACCATTAAAAACTTTTTTGTAAAATGACCAAAGAATAACGAGTAGGCTTTTCCATTATTCTACATACCTTCACATTGCTTTTTAAGTTTCTGTTATTACATAAGGTAATTATATACAATTTAATTATTGTGATATATAATTTTTCAGTGGACTTTGCGCTCCAAGAAAACATTAAAGAAAGAGTAGCAGTTAAAAAAATCCCAGGACTGCGGTTTTGGCTATCTGCCCCTTCAGGCCTGCCCAATGGTCCGACTGAGGATAATTTTAGGCTGCGGGTCTCTCTTCAATATACAGAAACGAACACACAAGAAATTCAAGGTTTCACAGAAGTCATTAGCTTTACTATTGCTTGTCTGATAAAAGCAGCAAGATATTGACATACATATTTACAAACGAACTCGAATGCTTATGCGGGGTGTATTCACGCAATACATGTATCATATAATATTTACTAAGATGGGAAGGGAATAATAAAGGAGTGTATGTACGATTATAATTATTAGCTAAATTTACATGTTCGCACGACATTGTTGATTTTATAGTGTTTATAAACTCTTCCATAATTTTTTAGCTTTTGACTATTTTTAATAATTTCCATATAAGTATTTAAAATATTTAATGAGTCAACTTTTATGCAATAAATAACTGTTAGTTGTATGTAAGCTAAGTAATTTATATAATGTGATTGCTGAAAAAATTGAAAGGGATCATCTTCAATGGATTTATTGAAAAATGTGCTTAAAATATTAGAGATAATTTTGTACTACTTTGAGATTTTCGCTCATAACTTGGTTGTTTTTTTTTTAAAAAAAAAACAGTTCTATTTTCTCTATTTTAAAAACAATACAATACTGAAAAGATTTACATTAAATAATATCACAATGAAAACCTACTTAAATAAATTTACATAAGTTGATATACTTGTCCTTGGTGTACTGCTCGACAGCTCTCTTTCGATGGAGGCTCAGGTCTCCAGAACGGTCAGTTCAGCTTTCCACTATATAAGGCGGCTGAATCACGTCTCTAGATTTCTACCCGAAAGTGCCATTAGGGATCTGGTGACAGCATTTGTTGTTTCAAGATTGGACTATTGCAATGTTGTTTATGCTGGACTACCTCAAAGCCTTCACAATCGTTTGCAGCTGGCGTTCAACAGTGCTGCGCGGCTCATTTTCCGTGAGGGCAAAAGATGCCACATCACTCCCCTCTTAGAACGACTACACTGGTTAAGGGTCGAGGAAAGGGTGACATTCAAGGTGTGCCTTTTGGTCTACAAGGCTATTAACAAAATGCCACCATCGCAATTTTATAGCCTTTCCGATAGGAGAGTTTGGTATTTTGTTTGTTCTGCTACAAGGGGGGTAAAAGAGTAAATGTTGTCGAGAACGATTAAACGTAGATACAAAACTCACTCAAAATAAAAAAAAAAATGTTTTAAGACATTTTACATCTTCAATTCGGTGATGAAATATGCCACCCATCCTGAATGTCTAAACTTTTATTGGTACGGAGAAGACGAATTTTTATATCTTTAATCCAGCGATGATATATGGCTCTCATCCCGAATGTCTTCACTTTGTCAAGGAGAGGATGATTTTCTTGTATATTACATGTTGTTGTTCCGCTGGTTACCCCTCTTGTGTGAAATGCTGTGATGGTATGACTGAAAAAACACATCTGTTTTTGTTTAACGTTATCATCCGATTAAATACAATAAAAAAATAAATATATGAAGTTTTCTTTTGAATATTAAAGTTGTGTAACTATATTTTATTTTGTCAATATTAGATTCTTTTGCTTAATTAAACAAAAAAAATGTTGTACATGTTTATTTTATATAAATATTAAATTTTCTTCTCTTTTCAACATTTACTTGGAATAATGAAGGATTTATGCAAAACATAAAGCCGTACACGGATTAGAACCAAAAAAATCTATCAAAGAGACGAATATCTTTTTATCATAAGAGACACGTGTACAAATAAAGATTCGTTTCCATGGTTAAATTCAGAGAATTTTAATTTAATTTGCCGCCACGTCCGTTTCGTCTATTGCTCTTTGACTTTTATTCACTACCGAGATAAAGAAGAGAACTGAAAAAAATGGAGCGTAAAGCCAATTTCCTAAAATATGTATAATAACTAGAAATGTGGATAAACGGATAATTTATTTTATATCGGATGTTGGGTGATATTTTAAAATGATAAATCGGATATTTAGCCACAGTCGCGACTCCTACGATGATCTTAATTCATAAGTTTTATTCTCGCGTAGCGCAGGACTTTTTTAAGCTTCCAGTTAATAAACATGAAAATGTATAATTATTCACTGGAACACTGTATGGGTAGTAGTAATTTAATAGGATTAGAAATTAAATAAAAATCTGATGTTTTTTTTATTGAGATAAACGTCTTTCGTCTTACAAGGACATTGTCAATGTCAGAAAATTTGTGTAAAATTGGATAAATTTTGAAAATGTTTTTCGTAACGTGAGTTCGTCGGTAGCCTGGAGGTAGAGTCTCGGCCTCGTGAACAAGGGGTCCGTGGTTCGATACCAGGTGCCGGCAAACTCCCCTTTCACAACACAAGCTTTTAGTAGCTTACTGTGAAAGGTGTATAAGGTTGTATTTGGGTTTATAACAAACAAAACCCAGATACATCTTTTTTTTTTTTTTAAAAAAAGTTATAGCATTTCCCACAGATAGTGTAACCAGCGGCATAGCTGCGTGTAACGAACATTCAGGTCGATCTCTTTGTGTCATAAGAAAAAATCACCCAGGATGAGTGAAGTACTTCATCGCTGATCGAAATAGGACAATCGAAACTTATTCTTTGCCAGAAACTCCACAAAGCACAACTTACCAATTTTTTAAAGGTTTTTATGTCGAATGAAGACATGCACATCTCAAATGAGGTTTGACATCCATTCTGAATGTCTTAATATTTTGTTGGAACGGAGTGGACAGCTTGCATTTTTATTACATGTCTGCTGGCTAACCCTTTTGTGGGATATGCCAATATGGTATAATGTAGTGGTAGAATATTTATATCAAATATTAATATTCATCGTTTCATTTATTTGCACATTCATATTATGTAGGATGAATTAGGTGAATACGTAAAAAGCGATCGAACGAGTTCGAAAAAATCTGGGATAGCCGTTCATATAAATAAAGTTTAAAAATCTGGGATAGCCGTTCATATAAATAAAGTTTAAAAATCTGGGATAGCCGTTCATATAAATAAAGTTTAAAAATCTGGGATAGCCGTTCATATAAATAAAGTTTAAAAATCTGGGATAGCCGTTCATATAAATAAAGTTTAAAAATCTGGGATAGCCGTTCATATAAATAAAGTTTAAAAATCTGGGATAGCCGTTCATATAAATAAAGTTTAAAAAGATAAACGACATTTTTTTTATATCAGATTTGCAACGTTTTCAGTGTTGGGGACATTGGTAGTATGTAAATGTACTATGTAAATAATAATCATATTTTTGTTAAAGGGAAATTACGCCAAGTCAATTTTTGACAAATTGATTGGTCATCTTGTCGACATGTCTATAATGAGAAATTAAAATGAACCAAGTTATTATTTATAAATTCCACTTTCACAGATTTTATTTGATTTTTTCCGTGAAATTTGCATAATTCTTTTAAATAGTAGGATGCATTATTTTAATTTTATTTATTAATCAAGCAAAACATACATCATATGGCACATAATATTACAAAATATAACATTAAATCAATATTTGACCAATTTATATTACTTGTAAAGGCTATTGTAGTCGTTTATTATGTGTATAAATAAACAAATATGTACATAGTGTTGCTGTATACACTACACCTTTTGGATTGTATATTCATCTACATTTGTGGAGTGTTTACAGTAGGTACAAGACACATGCCCTCTAGTGAATGAATAATATGTACAAGATCGATTGCAGCACCCTCTATGTGTTGATTACATAATTACCGATAATTCTTAGAATCCTAGATCATTATCAAAATATTTAATAAAAACCAAATGTCACACATCCATAAATGAACATTGTTTTGTGCACTGATGTCACATAAAGCTTTCTTAATTCTTAAAAAGCACATGTCCATCAAGGGCATCTTCTGAATAAATTTAAAATAAGTTAACTCAAACTTTGAAAATCTGTTTTCTGGAAACTGCCCTTTGTGCTTTAAACTATCGATATTATTTATTTATTTATTCATTTATTCAGATATTCACGGCCGAAGCATTTTATATGTAAAAAACTAGTATACATACAATACATGCATACAAAAAATATTTTTCTTTTTAAAAAAGACACAAAACAATTAATTAGACAAGAAAATTGAAAAAAAAAAAACATTATGTTGGATAAACAAGATTTTTACCACTGCTACTATACTTTTATATACACAGTAACACAAAGTAAATGTAATCAGGTACAATAATATATTGTTATTAATTTTTGGTTAGAAATTTTATAGTTATGTATGTTTTGTTGCTGAATTTATGATATAAGAATAACCCTATATCCTTCAAAGCACGAGCTCTGCTCAATTTTGAAGGAACAAATAAAAGAAAGATATGTGTTTAAATTATTATTTTATATTGATTGTTTATTGTTTGAAGTGTGTATTTTTTACTGAATAAATATATTTGAATTTGAATGTATATAAATAACTTACATACTGAAAACTGATATTTTTTTACATAGTGTGGTTTCCCTTTGACAAGCAGATATGTAAAGTGGTATGAAATATAATTTTATCGATCTGTAGTAATAGTTCATCCCTTAATCCGAAACGAATAATAATTCTACTTATGGAAATCATAGCAGCGACGTTAAATCTGCTGTATAACATTTTTCGTTACTGGGATCAGAACAGAGATGCAATAACAGTAAAGAAAGAAGTCTAAATAAGAGCAGGTAAAACAAAGCAAAAATGCACTTTATGAATTTTTCTCACCTCTTTCACATGTTTCAAGAGCAGAGCTCCTATATCATTTAGACTGTGTTTATGTTTTTTTTGCAAGGGAGGGCTCACAGTTTGCCAGAGGTACTCCCTTAATGACCCTAAAACCCTTAATGTCCCTTAAAAATAATATCTCCTGGTGACGGGTAGCAAGTTTAAAATAGTGGAGGACATATCATGTTGTCAGAAATCTTAATTAAAAGTGGATGAAGTATCTGCTAAAATGGAGACAGAAAAATCAAAACGAAAACGTAGGAAAGCTTTAATTAAAATGAAGAGATGATGATGATTGTTATGATGATTATAATATATTGGTGGAAATCGGATGTGAACGGTCAAGATCGGAGAAATGGAGGAGATCTACGTCTAATAGTGAATGAGAATAGTCTGAAAAGAAGAGGAGGGTGGAGAATCATCCGAAGAATATGTCGCTAGACCATGTGTTCTAGATTTCAGAAGCATACTTCTCTATTTCTTAGATGTCTGGATAAGCAAGATGATTTAATTTTTTATCGAAATCTTTATTGATATAAGGATCAGATCTTTTGTAGGGTTGTAGAGTGGAGACTCCAGTAAAAAAGATTTATTGAATGTAATTGGTTATGGATTATCCAGGACAGAAAAATTATCTTTGAATAAATAGAAATAATAGTGCAAGTTGAGAATTTTTAAAACAGTGAAAGTCACAGTTATAAAAAATGTGATTTAGATCATTTCTACCCTTACGATTATTATTATTATTTATGATTGATCCGATAGACTAGGAGGACCGAAGGGTAGGTAGATTGTTTGGTTGGTTAGGTGGCGCTGGCGGAGCTATAAACGAGATTTCAATATCCTCATGTTATTATTATTATTATTGTAGGCGGGGTCCATTCCATCATTTCCCAAGCAGCAAATTCCCCGCTTTAACTCTAAATAAATATTACATTTACATACATGCGTCTGGGAAACACCACTTTCATATATATAATAACAACATAAATATATGCTACACGTAGGTATTTAACATACTATTACATACATGTTACACATAGGTACTTAATATGCAAAAAATATGGTAGGTATTGTATGAACATACATAGGTATTTCACAAAAGATCTTTGATTTTTTTATATACACATATTTAGTACTATCATACAGAGATGATTCGGCTTGCCTTCTGTGCGGCCTGACTACTATTGTGGATTATTGCGGACTCTGGAGAGTTCGGAGATACTTAAGACAAAGGCCCCATTATTCAAGAGACGTTAAGTTCTAATAAATTGCCCTTGCGATGGTTTTCCACTAACTGGCGCTTTTCAAAAAAAGTTTAAGAACCTACAGTCATATGACAAATATTTGTATAAGTGGAGTCCTTTTTCTGGAGGTCTTTCTCCTTTTTCTGTAAGCTTTCTTATATGATAAAAAAGCAGGTATTTGTAAATCATGAAATATATTAGAAATTTAACATCTTTAATCCAAGGATGAATTTTGTCATCTACCTTGAATGTCTTATATTTTTAAATCTATTAGGCATTTTGGTCCTTTGTGAACATTTAAAAGTAAACTGTTTAACCAGTTGACTGCATCACTGGCTGCTTCATGTAGCCCTCCCACAATCAAATTCAAAGCCATACAGAGGACATTCCACAATATGATTCATTGTTTGGCGTTTTGAGCCGCATTCACACTCGAAAAGAACAATCTGTATATTCTATGTGTGATTTAGATACTTTTAATTGGGCAACTGGCTACCCCACTTGTGGGATATGCCGTGATGGTATAGTAGTAGTAGTAATTGGGCAACATTATTTATTTATTTAAACATACACGGCAATAAGCCTTTTACATGTTAACAAAATACATACGTAGACACAACAATGACATAAAATATATTAAATAATTTATGTTGTCGAAGATCAAACAGTAATCAGGGACTACTATAATAACAATTGAGACAATAAACAAAAGAAGTAAAAAAATATCATTAAAATCAATAGATACACTATAAATACTTTCAATGGAATAGGAATTTTAAAATTATTCAATAAATCAAAATGAACGAAATCAATACCACATAACAATAATAATTTTACAATATGATAATAATAATAAAAATAAACAAAAATAATATTAATGATTAAAGGAATACAAACTACAATTACAAATTAAAATAAATTCATGAATAATAATACAATAATCTTACTAAATTTGTCTAAAGTTATCATGTTTAAAAAGAATATTGAACAACAAAGCGATTGGAAGGACCATCCATTTTGAAAATAGATTATTGAAAATACGTATAATCGAGATGTAGGGTACATTTTTAGTTCGTTCACGTGTATGTGTTTGTTCATATATCCTCAGTAGACGCATTGAGCAGACATTATTATTTTATTTTCTTTTACTACCTCATGGTACATAGGTCCATGTTGTGATGGTTTTATGAATATTTTGACAGTTCAATCATGATTTTGCAATTTTATGGGTTTTCCTGCAGGATTTTGGTAAAAATTTGTCAATAAAAAAATTCGAAGAGGTCTACCAGGATGTGATGGTTTTATGGATATCTTGACAATTCAATCATGATTTTGCAATTTTATGGGTATTTTGAAGGATTATGATGAAAATGTGACAAAGAAAAATCATGTTTCTTCTTCTTCTCTACGTGTCCTGTCGAGTCCCCCCGACGTTGACGACCACTTGGGAGAAATCCTTCCTTTTCCGGACAGAACGAAACAGCTCCTCCACACCTCTCATCCCGGTCCACTCCTGAATGTTCTGGAGCCAGGAAAACCGCCTTCTTCCAACCCCTCTACGACCCTCAATCTTCCTTTCTATGAACAGTTTTAAGATGGTATATTTTCTCCTCTCATTATGTGACCAAAATATGAAATTTTACGGAGATTGATTGTTGTTAACAATTCTCTATGAGCATTTGCTCTACGTAATACTTCAACGTTACTTGTCATGTCAGTCCAAGATATTCTCAACATTCTTCGGTGGATCCAAATTTCAAACGCCTCCAAGCGGTTAATGTCCTTGAGGGTCCATGCCTCGACACCATAAAGTAGAATTGACCACACATAACATTTAATAATTCTTTGTCTATCATGACTGGCAAAAATATTTGCACAAGCATCACATCTGGCTAGATATGTCAAATTTTTCATCAAAACATTTTTACCTTAATCTAGGATTTCCCAATAAACCTCAAAATCATGATGGAACTGTCAAAATATTCATTAAAACCACATCATGGTTCACCAGTAATCTTTCAAATCTTTCAAAACACCCATTATACCGCAAAATCATGAATTAACTGTCAAAAATATTCATAAAACCATCATTTCATGGTAGACCTATCAAAAATTTTCATAGAACTGTATTTATCAAAATCGTTTAAAATATCCATTTTATCGCAAAATCATGATTTAACTGTCAAAAATATTCATAAAATCATCATTTCATGGTAGACCTGTCAAAACTTTTCGTTGAAATATTTTCATCAAAATCTTTCGAAATCCCCATTTTATCGCATAATCATGATTGGACTGGCAAAAAATTCATAAAAACTGGTAGACCTGTCAAAACTTTTCGTTGAAATATTTTCATCAAAATCATTCCAAATACCTATTTTATCCCAAAACCATGATTGAACTGTCAAAAATATCCATAAAACCATCACTCTTGGTAGATCTGTCAAAAATTTTCATAGAAATAATTTTATCAAAATCTTTCAAAATACCCATTTCTTCGCAAAATGAACTGTCAAAATATTCATGATACCAACATTTCATGGAAGACCTGTCAAAATTTTTCATCGATGCATTTTTATCAAAATCCTTCAAAATACCCATTTTATCGCAAAAATCATGATTGAACTGTCAAAATAGTCATTTAACCGTCACATCATGGTACACCAGTAAAAAATTTTTTTTTTTTTTTTTTTTTTTTTTTTTTTTTTTTTTTTTTTTTTTTTTTTTTTTTTTTTTTTTTTTTTTTTTTTTAAAAAAAAGATATATCTGGGTTTTGTTATAAACCCAAATACAACCTTATACACCTTTCACACTAAGCTAAAAGCTTGTGTCGTGAAAGGGGAGTTTGCCGATATTTGCAGTTTGTTTCATCGATACTTTGTTATCTTAATCTTTCAAAACACCCATTATATCGCAAAATCATGATTGAATTGTCTAAATACTCATAAAACCATCAATTCATGGTAGACCTGTCAAAATTTTTCATTGAAATGCTTTTTTTTTAAATCTACCGAGATACCCATTTTATCGCAAAATAATGATATACCTGTCAAAGTTTTTTATCGTAATATTTTTATCAAAATACCCATTTTATTGCAAAAATCATGATTGGCCTGGCAAAATATTCATAAAACTTGGTAGACCTGTCAAAATTTTTCAACGAAATATTTTTATCAAAATCTTTCGAAATTCCCATTTTATCGAAACATCATGATTGGACTGGCAAAATATTCATGAAACCAACATTTCATGGAAGACCTGTCAAAATTTTTCATCGACGCATTTTTTATTTTGATAATTATCCTTCAAAATACCCATTTAACCCCAAAACCGTGATTGAACTGTCAAAAATATCCCTAAAACCATCACTCTTGGTAGATCTGTCAAAAATTTTCATAGACATAATTTTATCAAAATCTTTCGAAATCCCCATTTTATCGCAAATTCATGACTGATCTGTCAAAAATACTCATAAAGCCTGGTAGACCTGTCAAAATTTTTCATCGAAATGTTATTATCAAAATCTTTCTTCGCAAAATCATGATTGAACTGTCAAAATATTCATAAAACCTGGTAGACCTGTCCAAATTTTCCATCGATACTTTTTTATCAAAATCCTTCAAAATAACCATTTTATCGCAAAATCATGATTGGACTGGCAAAATATTCATGAAAACTGGTAGACCTGTCAAAATTTTTCATCGAAATGTTATTATCAAAATCTTTCTTCGCAAAATCATGATTGAACTGTCATAAAACCTGGTAGACCTGTCCAAATTTTTCATCGATGCTTTTTTATCAAAATCCTTAAAAATAACCATTTTATCGCAAAATCATGTTTGGACTGGCAAAATATTTCATCGACGCTTTTTTATCAAAATACCCATTTTAACCCAAAACCATGATTGAACCGTCAAAAATATCCATAAAACCAACACTCTTAGTAGATAAGTCAAAAATTTTCATAGAAATAATTTTATCAAAATCTTTCGTAATCCCCATTTTATCGCAAATTCATGACTGATGTGTCAAAAATACTCATAAAACCTGGTAGACCTGTCAAAATTTTTCATCGAAATGTTATTATCAAAATCTTTCTTCGCAAAATCATGATTGAACTGTCAAAATATTCATGAAAACTGGTAGACCTGTCAAAATTTTAATCGATGCTTTTTTATCAAAATCATTCAAAATACCCATTTTATCCCAAAACTATGATTGAAATGTCAAAAATTTCCATAAAACCATCACTCTTGGTTTTATTTTTCAAATATTTTCATAAAAATAATTTTATCAAAATCTTTCAAAATACCCATTTCTTCGCAAGCTGTCAAAATACTCATGAAACCAACATTTCATGGAAGACCTGTCAAAATTTTTCATCGATGCATTTTTATCAAAATCCTTCAAAACACCCATTATATTGTAAAATCATGATTGAATTGTCTAAATACTCATAAAACCATCAATTCATGGTAGATCTGTCAAAATTTGTCATTGAAAAGCTTTTTTTTCAAAATCTACCGAGATACCATGCGTCGATGAAAAATTTTGACATGGAAGACCATGAAATATTGGTTTCATGAATATTTTTGACAGTTAAAATCATGATTTTGCGATAAAATGGTAATTTTGAATGATTTTGATAAAAATTAAAAAAACGTTTCAATGACAAATTTTGACAGGTCTACCAAGATGTGATGGTTTAACAAATATTTTTGCCCCTGAAATCATGATTTATATTGTGATTTTGCAATAAAATGGGAATTTAGAAGGATTTTGATAAAAATGCCTCGATGAAAAATTTTGACAGGTCTACCACGTTTTATGAATATTTAGCCAGTCTTATCATGATTGAGCGATAAAATGGGAATTTCGAAAGATTTTAATAAAAATATATCCATGGAAAATTTTGACAGGTGTACCAGGTTTTATCAAATATTTTGACAGTCCAATGATTTTTGCAATAAAATGTGTGTTTTGAAGGATTATGATAAAAATGCATCGAAAAAAATTTTGATAGGTCTTCCATGAAATGTAGGTTTCATGAATATTTTTGACAGTTTTATCATGATTTTGCGACAAAATTTGTATTTTGAAGGATTTTGATAAAAATGCATTGATGAAAAATTTTGACAGGTCTACCATGAAATATTGGTTTCATGAATATTTTTGACAGTTAAATCATGATTTTGCGATAAAATGAGTATTTTGAAGGATTTTGATAAAAATGCGTCGATGAAAAATTTTGACAGGTCTCCTATGAAATATTGGTTTCATGAATATTTTTGACAGTTAAATCATGATTATGCGATAAAATGTGTATTTTGAAGGATTTTGATAAAATAGCATCGATGGAAAATTTTGACAGGTCAACCAGGTTTTATGAATATTTTGACAGTCCAATCATGATTTTTGCAATAAAAAGTGCATTTTGATTCTGATAAAAATGCGTCGATTAAAAATTTTGACAGGTCTTCCATGAAATGTAGGATTCTTGAATATTCTGTGTTTCTATCTAAAAATCATAATATGTATTTGCGATAAAATGGGAATTTCGAAAGCTATATTGATGAAAAATTTTGACAGGTGTACCAGGTTTTATAAAATATTTTGACAGTCCAATCATGATTATTGCAATAAAATGTGCATTTTGAAGGATTCTGATAAAAATGCGTCGATGAAAAATTTTGACAGGCCTTCCATGAAATGTAGGATTCTTGAATATTCTGACATGACAGTCTATTATGATTTTGCGATAAAATGGGAATTTCGAAAGATTTTGATAAAAATATATTGATGAAAAATTTTGACAGGTGTAGGGTAACGTATACAGAAACTGGCCTGTGACAGTTACTGGCCACCTATCCCGTATTTAAAAAAAAATAAGGTATTGTTCAATGGTATGAGTTTAAATATTTATTAGTGTGGTACCACTGTTTGTCTATGATATGTAAACTCCAATGTCAAGTCTTTTTACCGCCATTTCTCGTGTCATTCGGCGAATGTTTGCATGCTGTTCTACTGTATCAAATTTTTTGGTGATTTGGTTAAGAAATTGATAAGGATTGGGCCTCATTTTGAAGGTTAGTATCTCAATTGTTTTATTATGGATTTGTGATAACCGGCAAATGATATTGTTGTAAAAATCTCCGTAAATATTGTAATGTGCATTATGATCAAAGATTTTTGTTGACAATTAAGAAAGGTGGGGTGGCTAGTTACTGTATATGAAAATATTGAGTTACACTATAACTGGCCACGGGGGCTAGTTTCTATACTTTTTGGTTTTGATGAAAAATGAGGTTTATTATTCTTTATATAGAAAGAGCTTAAGATTCTGTGTTGTTTGGCAAAATTTTGACAAATTTCGTTCATACTATATAGAAACTGGCCCAGATGGCCAGTTACTGATTTTTGAGTGGCCAGTTATTGATTATGTTTTTTTCTCAGGACCAAAATGCTAAGAAAACGCCAGTACTCTGAAGATGCCATGAAAAATGCATTGAAAGAAATTGAAAATGGAAAGTCCATTAGAGAGACAGCCAAAAAATATGGCTTACCCAGGAGCAGCATCCAATTTAAACTTAAAAACCCCAATACAAAATTTAAATCTGGCCCGGACCCAGTTTTAACCAATGAAGAGGAGGCGAATTTGGAAAACTGGGTTCTGAGTTTAGCGAAACGCGGGTTTCCTAGAAAGAAAGAAGACATCCAAATTTGCGTGGAACAATTTCTTAAAAAAAATCCACGAAAAAACTCATTTATCGATAATAAGCCTGGAAACGGATGGTACAGGGCTTTTTTAAAGCGACATCCCACCATTATTGAACGAACGGCAGAAGGAGTGACACATGCCAGTGCCTGCGTAAGTGAAGCAAATATACGATCATGGTTTACAGAAATTAAAAAATACATCGAAGATCATGCACTGCAAGAGATTTTTGAAGAGCCCAGTAGAATTTTCAACGGTGACGAAACAAATTTTCAGATATGTCCTAAGAGCGGAAAGGTGTTGGCAATGAAAGGAATGAAGAATGTTTTTGACATCGAACGGTCAGCTAAAGAAAATATTACTGTGATGTTTTCGTTTTCAGCACAAGGAACTGTGTGTATACCAATGGTAATATTTCCATACCAAAGAATACCAGATAAGATTGCAAACACCGTACCAGATACATGGGGGATCGGAAGAAGTGACAATGGTTGGATGACGGCCCAAGTATTTTATGAATACATAGCAAATGTTTTTTACAAAAATCTTGTCAATTTAGGAATAAAATTTCCAATCGTTTACTTCGTCGATGGCCATAAAACCCATTTAACCCTAGAAGTCAGTGAGTTATGTTCACAGTTAGGGATACATCTTATTGCATTATACCCTAACGCAACGAGAATACTGCAACCAGCAGATGTGGCTGCATTTCGCCCAATTAAAGCGGGATGGAAAAAAGCTGTAAGAGAATGGTTCTCCAACAACAATTATAGTTTGAATCTAACTAAATCACATGTTGGTCCCATTCTCAAAAAAGTTCTGGAAGCCACAGTTAAAGAAGAAACTCTCAGAAATGGATTCAGAGCAACCGGTTTATACCCATTCAACCCAGATATCATTGACTTTTCCAAATGCCTGAACACCAATAATCGTCCAGTTGATGCTTCTGTAGTTGCTGGTGTAGAAACACCAGTGTCTAAATGTATTCAACAAATGACTTACGATGACTTCAGCCATATTGTAGGACAAAATATGATGAAAAATATTTCACAACTACAAGAAAATAACAATGAATCTGAGGAAATGAACATTCTACATAAATTATTTATTTTTTTCAAAAAAAATGAAGCAAGTCATGCCCCTGTCCCTATTGACTCTTCCAGTATGGAATCAAATATAATATTAGATGATCAGACTGGAGCATTAGTTGTTGAAGAAAAAGATTTAAGTCAATCTTGTACAGACACCTTTAAACAACACTTGTTGAAAATGTGGCCAAAATCTCCCAAAAGAAAAGGGAAACGCAAAATTGAAAGAATCCCTTATGCAATTTCATCAGAAGAGTATCGTAAAATCAAAATAGCTAAACTTGAGCAGAAGCAAAATGAAATAGATGAAAAAGAGAATAGGAAACAAAATAGGCTTCAACTGAAACAGAATAAAAACATCCAAAGAAAAGAAAGGATGACAATAAAAATTAAAAACAATACAAACAATCCAATACCTTTAACTTCGGTAAACACGCCTACACCTTCTACTTCAGTAGATAGGTATAAAAACTCTTCGCCTTCCTGCTCTGTTGAACGAACAGATTGCAAAATTTGCAAAACAAATGTTGCTGAAAGCAGATTTTTAGTTTGCATGGATTGCAAATTTAAATTTCACGAAGTATGCATCCCAAAAATTCATAGAAATCATGTACCAGAAGAAGAAGAAGATAATTTCTTGTGCCATAATTGCTTCCTCGTTTCTTCCGACTCCTTCGACGATGATGAGCTTTTTAATAATGTTCAAAAATCCTTACAAACATATGCATAATTAATAATTCAAGAGTTTTTCTGTTAACACTGTAGAAATCCATTTTTAATTTTATTAAATAAAGTATAAATTTTATTTAATAAAATTAAAATATGCATAATTGATATTCCTTTGTTTTTGTATTATATTTTCCATTGATTTATAGCTTTTTGTTACTTTTTGAACTTGAAATATATTAATGGCCAGTTACTGTACATGTTCTGGCCAGTTACTAAATTTTAGGGCCAGTTACTGTACTTTTTTATATGTTTTTGTTCAATGTTAAATATATTTTTATTCATTAAGACAAACGACTTTAATTCTATCCTAATTCATTATTGAAAGATCAACCTTGTTTAATTTGGTTAATTAATTAATCTTGTGCAAATTATTTAGAAAATATAAGCTATTTTTTGTGCGTGATCCCTTAAAGGGCCAGTTACTATATACGTCACCCTACCAGGTTTTATAAAATATTTTGACAGTCCAATCATGATTTTTGCAATGAAATGTGTATTTTGAAGGATTCTGATAAAAATGCGTCGATGAAAAATTTTGACAGGTCTTCCATGAAATGTTGGTTTCGTGAATATTTTTGACAGTTTTATCATGATTTTGCGACAAAATTTCGTTACCTTACTTTGAAAAGGTTCTATCTATATAGGGAATTCTTTATATGATAGAACCTTTTCAAAGTAAGGTAACAATTTGTATTTTGAAGGATTTTGATAAAAATGCATTGATGAAAAATTTTGACAGGTCTACCATGAAATATTGGTTTCATGAATATTTTTGACAGTTAAATCATGATTTTGCGATAAAATGAGTATTTTGAAGGATTTTGATAAAAATGCGTCGATGAAAAATTTTGACAGGTCTCCTATGAAATATTGGTTTCATGAATATTTTTGACAGTTAAATCATGATTATGCGATAAAATGTGTATTTTGAAGGATTCTGATAAAAATGCGTCGATGAAAAATTTTGACAGGTCTTCCATGAAATGTTGGTTTCGTGAATATTTTTGACAGTTAAATCATGATTTTGCGATAAAATGTGTATTTTGAAGGATTTTGATAAAATAGCATCGATGAAAAATTTTGACAGGTCAACCAGGTTTTATGAATATTTTGACAGTCCAATCATGATTTTTGCAATAAAATGTGCATTTTGATTCTGATAAAAATGCGTCGATTAAAAATTTTGACAGGTCTTCCATTAAATGTAGGATTCTTGAATATTCTGACATGACAGTCTATTATGATTTTGCGATAAAATGGGAATTTCGAAAGATTTTGATAAAAATATATTGATGTAAAATTTTGACAGGTGTACCAGGTTTTATAAAATATTTTGACAGTCCAATCATGATTTTTGCAATAAAATGTGTATTTTGAAGGATTCTGTTTTATAAATGCGTCGATGAAAAATTTTGACAGGTCTTCCATGAAATGTTGGTTTCGTGAATATTTTTGACAGTTAAATCATGATTTTGCGATAAAATGGGTATTTTGAAGGATTTTGATAAAATACCATCGATGAAAAATTTTGACAGGTGTACCAGGTTTTATAAAATATTTTGACAGTCCAATCATGATTTTTGCAATGAAATGTGCATTTTGAAGGATTCTGATAAAAATGCGTCGATGAAATTTTTGACAGGGGATCCATGAAATGTAGGTTTCTTGAATATTTTTGACAAGTCTTTTATGATTTTGCGATAAAATGGAAATTTCGAAAGATTTTGATAAAAATATAGGTATTGATGAAAAATTTTGACAGGTGTACCAGGTTTTATAAAATATTTTGACAATCCAATCATGATTTTTGCAATAAAATGTGTATTTTGAAGGATTCTGATAAAAATGCGTAGATGAAAAATTTTGACAGGGGATCCATGAAATGTAGGTTTCTTGAATATTTTTGACAAGTCATTGCGATGATTTTGCGATAAAATGGAAATTTCGAAAGATTTTGCGATTAAATGGAAATTTCGAAAGATTTTGATAAAAATATATTGATGAAAAATTTTGACAGGTGTACCAGGTTTTATGAATATTTTGACAGTCCAATCATGATTTTTGCAATAAAATGTGTATTTTGAAGGATTCTGATAAAAAAGCGTCGATGAAAAATTTTGACAGGTCTTCCATGAAATGTAGGATTCTTGAATATTCTGACATGACAGTCTATTATGATTTTGCGATAAAATGGGAATTTCGAAAGATTTTGATAAAAAAATATTGATGTAAAATTTTGACAGGTGTACCAGGTTTTATAAAATATTTTGACAGTCCAATCATGATTTTTGCAATAAAATGTGTATTTTGAAGGATTCTGTTTTATAAATGCGTCGATGAAAAATTTTGACAGGTCTTCCATGAAATGTTGGTTTCATGAATATTTTTGACAGTCTATTATGATTTTGCGATAAAAATTTCGAAAGATTTTGATAAAAATATATTGATGAAAAATTTTGACAGGTGTACCAGGTTTTATAAAATATTTTGACAATCCAATCATGATTTTTGCAATAAAATGTGTATTTTGAAGGATTCTGATAAAAATGCGTCGATGAAAAATTTTGACAGGGGATCCATGAAATGTAGGTTTCTTGAATATTTTTGACAAGTCTATTATGATTTTGCGATAAAATGGAAATTTCGAAAGATTTTGATAAAAATATAGGTATTGATGAAAAATTTTGACAGGTGTACCAGGTTTTATAAAATATTTTGACAGTCCAATCATGATTTTTGCAATAAAATGTGTATTTTGAAGGATTCTGTTTTATAAATGCGTCGATGAAAAATTTTGACAGGTCTTCCATGAAATGTTGGTTTCATGAATATTTTTGACAGTCTATTATGATTTTGCGATAAAATAGGAATTTCGAAAGATTTTGATAAAAATATATTGATGAAAAATTTTGACAGGTGTACCAGGTTTTATAAAATATTTTGACAATCCAATCATGATTTTTGCAATAAAATGTGTATTTTGAAGGATTCTGATAAAAATGCGTCGATGAAAAATTTTGACAGGTCTTCCATGAAATGTTGGTTTCATGAATATTTTTGACAGTCTATTATGATTTTGCGATAAAATAGGAATTTCGAAAGATTTTGATAAAAATATATTGATGAAAAATTTTGACAGGTGTACCAGGTTTTATAAAATATTTTGACAATCCAATCATGATTTTTGCAATAAAATGTGTATTTTGAAGGATTCTGATAAAAATGCGTCGATGAAAAATTTTGACAGGGGATCCATGAAATGTAGGTTTCTTGAATATTTTTGACAAGTCTATTATGATTTTGCGATAAAATGGAAATTTCGAAAGATTTTGATAAAAATATAGGTATTGATGAAAAATTTTGACAGGTGTACCAGGTTTTATAAAATATTTTGACAATCCTATCATGATTTTTGCAATAAAATGTGTATTTTGAAGGATTCTGATAAAAATGCGTCGATGAAAAATTTTGACAGGGGATCCATGAAATGTAGGTTTCTTGAATATTTTTGACAAGTCATTGCGATGATTTTGCGATAAAATGGAAATTTCGAAAGATTTTGCGATAAAATGGAAATTTCGAAAGAATGTGATAAAAATATATTGATGAAAAATTTTGACAGGTGTACCAGGTTTTATAAAATATTTTGACAGTCCAATCATGATTTTTGCAATGAAATGTGCATTTTGAAGGATTCTGATAAAAATGCGTCGATGAAAAATTTTGACAGGGGATCCATGAAATGTAGGTTTCTTGAATATTTTTGACAAAACTATTATGATTTGCGATAAAATGGAAATTTCGAAAGATTTTGATAAAAATATAGGTATTGATGAAAAATTTTGACAGGTGTACCAGGTTTTATAAAATATTTTGATCAATCATGATTTTTGCAATAAAAAGTGCATTTTGATTCTGATAAAAATGCGTCGATTAAAAATTTTGACAGGTCTTCCATGAAATGTAGGATTCTTGAATATTCTGTGTTTCTATCTAAAAATCATAATATGTATTTGCGATAAAATGGGAATTTCGAAAGATTTTGATTAAAATATATTGACGAAAAATTTTGACAGGTGTACCAGGTTTTATAAAATATTTTGACAGTCCAATCATGATTATTGCAATAAAATGTGCATTTTGAAGGATTCTGATAAAAATGCGTCGATGAAAAATTTTGACAGGCCTTCCATGAAATGTAGGATTCTTGAATATTCTGACATGACAGTCTATTATGATTTTGCGATAAAATGGGAATTTCGAAAGATTTTGATAAAAATATATTGATGAAAAATTTTGACAGGTGTACCAGGTTTTATGAAATATTTTGACAGTCCAATCATGATTTTTGCAATGAAATGTGTATTTTGAAGGATTCTGATAAAAATGCGTCGATGAAAAATTTTGACAGGTCTTCCATGAAATGTTGGTTTCGTGAATATTTTTGACAGTTTTATCATGATTTTGCGACAAAATTTGTATTTTGAAGGATTTTGATAAAAATGCATCGATGAAAAATTTTGACAGGTCAACCAGGTTTTATGAATATTTTGACAGTCCAATCATGATTTTTGCAATAAAATGTGCATTTTGATTCTGATAAAAATGCGTCGATTAAAAATTTTGACAGGGGATCCATGAAATGTAGGTTTCTTGAATATTTTTGACAGTCTATTATGATTTTGCGATAAAATAGGAATTTCGAAAGATTTTGATAAAAATATATTGATGAAAAATTTTGACAGGTGTACCAGGTTTTATAAAATATTTTGACAATCCAATCATGATTTTTGCAATAAAATGTGTATTTTGAAGGATTCTGATAAAAATGCGTCGATGAAAAATTTTGACAGGGGATCCATGAAATGTAGGTTTCTTGAATATTTTTGACAAGTCTATTATGATTTTGCGATAAAATGGAAATTTCGAAAGATTTTGATAAAAATATAGGTATTGATGAAAAATTTTGACAGGTGTACCAGGTTTTATAAAATATTTTGACAATCCTATCATGATTTTTGCAATAAAATGTGTATTTTGAAGGATTCTGATAAAAATGCGTCGATGAAAAATTTTGACAGGGGATCCATGAAATGTAGGTTTCTTGAATATTTTTGACAAGTCATTGCGATGATTTTGCGATAAAATGGAAATTTCGAAAGATTTTGCGATAAAATGGAAATTTCGAAAGAATGTGATAAAAATATATTGATGAAAAATTTTGACAGGTGTACCAGGTTTTATAAAATATTTTGACAGTCCAATCATGATTTTTGCAATGAAATGTGCATTTTGAAGGATTCTGATAAAAATGCGTCGATGAAAAATTTTGACAGGGGATCCATGAAATGTAGGTTTCTTGAATATTTTTGACAAAACTATTATGATTTGCGATAAAATGGAAATTTCGAAAGATTTTGATAAAAATATAGGTATTGATGAAAAATTTTGACAGGTGTACCAGGTTTTATAAAATATTTTGATCAATCATGATTTTTGCAATAAAAAGTGCATTTTGATTCTGATAAAAATGCGTCGATTAAAAATTTTGACAGGTCTTCCATGAAATGTAGGATTCTTGAATATTCTGTGTTTCTATCTAAAAATCATAATATGTATTTGCGATAAAATGGGAATTTCGAAAGATTTTGATTAAAATATATTGACGAAAAATTTTGACAGGTGTACCAGGTTTTATAAAATATTTTGACAGTCCAATCATGATTATTGCAATAAAATGTGCATTTTGAAGGATTCTGATAAAAATGCGTCGATGAAAAATTTTGACAGGCCTTCCATGAAATGTAGGATTCTTGAATATTCTGACATGACAGTCTATTATGATTTTGCGATAAAATGGGAATTTCGAAAGATTTTGATAAAAATATATTGATGAAAAATTTTGACAGGTGTACCAGGTTTTATAAAATATTTTGACAGTCCAATCATGATTTTTGCAATGAAATGTGTATTTTGAAGGATTCTGATAAAAATGCGTCGATGAAAAATTTTGACAGGTCTTCCATGAAATGTTGGTTTCGTGAATATTTTTGACAGTTTTATCATGATTTTGCGACAAAATTTGTATTTTGAAGGATTTTGATAAAAATGCATTGATGAAAAATTTTGACAGGTCTACCATGAAATATTGGTTTCATGAATATTTTTGACAGTTAAATCATGATTTTGCGATAAAATGAGTATTTTGAAGGATTTTGATAAAAATGCGTCGATGAAAAATTTTGACAGGTCTCCTATGAAATATTGGTTTCATGAATATTTTTGACAGTTAAATCATGATTATGCGACAAAATTTGTATTTTGAAGGATTTTGATAAAAATGCATTGATGAAAAATTTTGACAGGTCTACCATGAAATATTGGTTTCATGAATATTTTTGACAGTTAAATCATGATTTTGCGATAAAATGTGTATTTTGAAGGATTCTGATAAAAATGCGTCGATGAAAAATTTTGACAGGGGATCCATGAAATGTAGGTTTCTTGAATATTTTTGACAAGTCATTGCGATGATTTTGCGATAAAATGGAAATTTCGAAAGATTTTGCGATAAAATGGAAATTTCGAAAGAATGTGATAAAAATATATTGATGAAAAATTTTGACAGGTGTACCAGGTTTTATAAAATATTTTGACAGTCCAATCATGATTTTTGCAATGAAATGTGCATTTTGAAGGATTCTGATAAAAATGCGTCGATGAAAAATTTTGACAGGGGATCCATGAAATGTAGGTTTCTTGAATATTTTTGACAAGTCTATTATGATTTTGCGATAAAATGGAAATTTCGAAAGATTTTGATAAAAATATAGGTATTGATGAAAAATTTTGACAGGTGTACCAGGTTTTATAAAATATTTTGACAATCCAATCATGATTTTTGCAATAAAAAGTGCATTTTGATTCTGATAAAAATGCGTCGATTAAAAATTTTGACAGGTCTTCCATGAAATGTAGGATTCTTGAATATTCTGTGTTTCTATCTAAAAATCATAATATGTATTTGCGATAAAATGGGAATTTCGAAAGATTTTGATTAAAATATATTGACGAAAAATTTTGACAGGTGTACCAGGTTTTATAAAATATTTTGACAGTCCAATCATGATTATTGCAATAAAATGTGCATTTTGAAGGATTCTGATAAAAATGCGTCGATGAAAAATTTTGACAGGCCTTCCATGAAATGTAGGATTCTTGAATATTCTGACATGACAGTCTATTATGATTTTGCGATAAAATGGGAATTTCGAAAGATTTTGATAAAAATATATTGATGAAAAATTTTGACAGGTGTACCAGGTTTTATAAAATATTTTGACAGTCCAATCATGATTTTTGCAATGAAATGTGTATTTTGAAGGATTCTGATAAAAATGCGTCGATGAAAAATTTTGACAGGTCTTCCATGAAATGTTGGTTTCGTGAATATTTTTGACAGTTTTATCATGATTTTGCGACAAAATTTGTATTTTGAAGGATTTTGATAAAAATGCATTGATGAAAAATTTTGACAGGTCTACCATGAAATATTGGTTTCATGAATATTTTTGACAGTTAAATCATGATTTTGCGATAAAATGAGTATTTTGAAGGATTTTGATAAAAATGCGTCGATGAAAAATTTTGACAGGTCTCCTATGAAATATTGGTTTCATGAATATTTTTGACAGTTAAATCATGATTATGCGATAAAATGTGTATTTTGAAGGATTTTGATAAAATAGCATCGATGGAAAATTTTGACAGGTCAACCAGGTTTTATGAATATTTTGACAGTCCAATCATGATTTTTGCAATAAAAAGTGCATTTTGATTCTGATAAAAATGCGTCGATTAAAAATTTTGACAGGTCTTCCATGAAATGTAGGATTCTTGAATATTCTGACATGACAGTCTATTATGATTTTGCGATAAAATGGGAATTTCGAAAGATTTTGATAAAAATATATTGATGAAAAATTTTGACAGGTGTACCAGGTTTTATAAAATATTTTGACAGTCCAATCATGATTTTTGCAATAAAATGTGTATTTTGAAGGATTCTGATAAAAATGCGTCGATGAAAAATTTTGACAGGTCTTCCATGAAATGTTGGTTTCGTGAATATTTTTGACAGTTAAATCATGATTTTGCGATAAAATGGGTATTTTGAAGGATTTTGATAAAATAGCATCGATGAAAAATTTTGACAGGTCAACCAGGTTTTATGAATATTTTGACAGTCCAATCATGATTTTTGCAATAAAATGTGCATTTTGATTCTGATAAAAATGCGTCGATTAAAAATTTTGACAGGTCTTCCATTAAATGTAGGATTCTTGAATATTCTGACATGACAGTCTATTATGATTTTGCGATAAAATGGGAATTTCGAAAGATTTTGATAAAAATATATTGATGTAAAATTTTGACAGGTGTACCAGGTTTTATAAAATATTTTGACAGTCCAATCATGATTTTTGCAATAAAATGTGTATTTTGAAGGATTCTGTTTTATAAATGCGTCGATGAAAATTTTTGACAGGTCTTCCATGAAATGTTGGTTTCATGAATATTTTTGACAGTCTATTATGATTTTGCGATAAAATAGGAATTTCGAAAGATTTTGATAAAAATATATTGATGAAAAATTTTGACAGGTGTACCAGGTTTTATAAAATATTTTGACAGTCCAATCATGATTTTTGCAATGAAATGTGCATTTTGAAGGATTCTGATAAAAATGCGTCGATGAAATTTTTGACAGGGGATCCATGAAATGTAGGTTTCTTGAATATTTTTGACAAGTTTTTTATGATTTTGCGATAAAATGGAAATTTCGAAAGATTTTGATAAAAATATAGGTATTGATGAAAAATTTTGACAGGTGTACCAGGTTTTATAAAATATTTTGACAATCCAATCATGATTTTTGCAATAAAATGTGTATTTTGAAGGATTCTGATAAAAATGCGTAGATGAAAAATTTTGACAGGGGATCCATATAATGTAGGTTTCTTGAATATTTTTGACAAGTCATTGCGATGATTTTGCGATAAAATGGAAATTTCGAAAGATTTTGCGATTAAATGGAAATTTCGAAAGATTTTGATAAAAATATATTGATGAAAAATTTTGACAGGTGTACCAGGTTTTATGAATATTTTGACAGTCCAATCATGATTTTTGCAATAAAATGTGTATTTTGAAGGATTCTGATAAAAAAGCGTCGATGAAAAATTTTGACAGGTCTTCCATGAAATGTAGGATTCTTGAATATTCTGACATGACAGTCTATTATGATTTTGCGATAAAATGGGAATTTCGAAAGATTTTGATAAAAATATATTGATGTAATATTTTGACAGGTGTACCAGGTTTTATAAAATATTTTGACAGTCCAATCATGATTTTTGCAATAAAATGTGTATTTTGAAGGATTCTGTTTTATAAATGCGTCGATGAAAAATTTTGACAGGTCTTCCATGAAATGTTGGTTTCATGAATATTTTTGACAGTCTATTATGATTTTGCGATAAAATAGGAATTTCGAAAGATTTTGATAAAAATATATTGATGAAAAATTTTGACAGGTGTACCAGGTTTTATAAAATATTTTGACAACCCAATCATGATTTTTGCAATAAAATGTGTATTTTGAAGGATTCTGATAAAAATGCGTCGATGAAAAATTTTGACAGGGGATCCATGAAATGTAGGTTTCTTGAATATTTTTGACAAGTCTTAATAGATTTGTCATAATTGTCATAAATGTCAAATCATAATTGATTTTGCGATAAAATGGAAATTTCGAAAGATTTTGATAAAAATATAGGTATTGATGGAAAATTTTGACAGGTGTACCAGGTTTTATAAAATATTTTGACAATCCAATCATGATTTTTGCAATAAAATGTGTATTTTGAAGGATTCTGATAAAAATGCGTCGATGAAAAATTTTGACAGGGGATCCATGAAATGTAGGTTTCTTGAATATTTTTGACAAGTCATTGCGATGATTTTGCGATAAAATGGAAATTTCGAAAGGTTTTGATAAAAATATAGATATTGATGAAAAATTTTGACAGGTGTACCAGGTTTTATAAAATATTTTGACAATCCAATCATGATTTTTGCAATAAAATGTGTATTTTGAAGGATTCTGATAAAAATGCGTCGATGAAAAATTTTGACAGGGGATCCATGAAATGTAGGTTTCTTGAATATTTTTGACAAGTCATTGCGATGATTTTGCGATAAAATGGAAATTTCGAAAGATTTTGCGATAAAATGGAAATTTCGAAAGATTGTGATAAAAATATATTGATGAAAAATTTTGACAGGTCTTCCATGAAATGTTGGTTTCATGAATATTTTTGACAGTCTATTATGATTTTCGATAAAATAGGAATTTCGAAAGATTTTGATAAAATTTTATTGATGAAAAATTTTGACAGGTGTACCAGGTTTTATAAAATATTTTGACAGTCCAATCATGATTTTTGCAATGAAATGTGCATTTTGAAGGATTCTGATAAAAATGCGTCGATGAAAAATTTTGACAGGGGATCCATGAAATGTAGGTTTCTTGAATATTTTTGACAAGTCTATTATGATTTTGCGATAAAATGGAAATTTCGAAAGATTTTGATAAAAATATAGGTATTGATGAAAAATTTTGACAGGTGTACCAGGTTTTATAAAATATTTTGACAATCCAATCATGATTTTTGCAATAAAATGTGTATTTTGAAGGATTCTGATAAAAAAGCGTCGATGAAAAATTTTGACAGGTCTTCCATGAAATGTAGGTTTCTTGAATATTTTTGACAGTCTATTATGATTTTGCGATAAAATGGGAATTTCGAAAGATTTTGATAAAAATATATTGATGAAAAATTTTGACAGGTGTACCAGGTTTTATAAAATATTTTGACAGTCCAATCATGATTTTTGCAATAAAATGTGTATTTTGAAGGATTCTGATAAAAATGCGTCGATGAAAAATTTTGACTGGTCTTCCATGAAATGTAGGTTTCATGAATATTTTTGACAGTTAAATCATGATTTTGCGATATAATGTGTAATTTGAAGGATTTTGATAAAAATGCATCGATGTAAAACTTTTACAGGTCTACCAGGTTTTATAAAATATTTTGACAGTCCAATCATGATTTTTGCAATAAAATGTGTATTTTGAAGGTTTCTGATAAAAATGCGTCGATGAAAAATTTTGACAGGTCTTCCATGAAATGTAGGTTTCATGAATATTTTTGACAGTCCAATCATGATTTTTGCAATAAAATGTGTATTTTGAAGGATTTTGAAAAAAATGCATCGATGAAAAATTTTGACTGGTCTACCAGGTTTTATGAATATTTTGACAGTCCAATCGTGATTTTGCGAATAATAGGGTATTTTGAAAGATTTTGATAATAACATTTCGATAAAAATAATTTACAGATCTACCACGTTTTATGAATATTTTGCCAGTCTTTTAATGAACTTACGATAAAATGGGAATTTCGAAAGATTTTGATAAACATATGTCGATATATATCGATGAAAAATTTTGACAGGCTTACCCTTTTTTTTTTTTTTTTGGGTGGGGAAATCCTCATGGACACCCTCTTGGGTAGTGCCGGACTCATACCGGCTTAAACCCCTCCCGACTTCTAGACTGCGCGATTCCCGCTAACTTGCCTTATCACACAGCCTTTTGGTCTTTCAGCTTCTTTGCTCCATTCTTTCATAAATCTCCTTTTCTTTCATTATGCTTGTCATGTAACCTGTGATCTCATCCCACATTTCTTTTCCCTCCAGCGTCTTTTGAACTATGTTCTCCGGGTTCATGACTCCCACTCTTTCTTCCAAGTTTTTTCTTTGTGTAGTCCACTTTGGGCACCCAAACATAGTGTGCTCTGCGCTGTCTATTTCCTCGCAGTATAAGCAGTTCAGCCTGTCCCGCTTGCCTATCCTGGCTACGTATTCCATAAATACCCCATGTCCGGTAAGGCATTGAGTGACATAGTAGGTAAGGTGTCCGTGTTTCCTAAGAGTCCAAGATTCGACACTCTTTATTAATCTATTTGTCCACCGGCCTTTATGACTTTCGTCCCATTCTTTCTGCCAGCTTTCCAGGGTCAATTTCCTTAGCTGCTTTCTTAGTTCGGGGCCATCCTCCTCCCTCCTCCTATACAACTCCTTCCGTTCCCTCGCTAGTAAGTGTAGGGGAATCAAATCTGCCAGGACCATTGCCGCATCCGTTGAGATTGTCCTGTATGCCATGCTACATCGAAGGGCCATTGTTCTCTGTGTGCTTAGTATTTTATCTTTATTTGATTTGCTGTCCATAGCTTTTTCCCATATTGGGGCTGCATATAATACTATTGACTGAACCGCAAGGGTCAGTACTCTTCTCTTGTCCGCCTTTGGACCGCGTGTATTCGTTAGGATCACCCCCATTGCCTTGGCAGTTTTTTGGGCTTTGGTACACCCTATCGATACCTTAATTCGCAGATTGGGTAACTCCAAAATAGCTACTTTACAGGGCGGACAAAAAACTAAATATTTTTGTTATGCATATTATTATTATTATTTTCCTTATTCTAAAATATCTACATGATGTAGATACATGTTCGTAACACAATAACCATGACATAATTATGTTTATAATGGTTTTGTAGCCTTTCTTTGGAGTTACCTAATTTTCTGTGATAGATTTTGTAAAATAAATGCTATAATTGATGGAGTTACCCAATTTGCCTATAAGTATTGCATACTGTTTGGTCTCATAATAATGTTATTTTTAAAGTGTTTTATATGAAAATCAAATTAAATTGAAGTAATATATATAGGATAAATACTTCAACATCATCATCATCATCATCAACGCTCCTCTCGGGAGGACAGAGCAGAAACCAGCCTCCTCCATTCAGAGTGACTCTGTGCCAATTGCGTCACCTCTTTCTACGATATTTCCTGCGCTCTGCTGTTGTCGTTATAAGAACGGTGTATTGTGAAAGAGGGAAATCACGGGCTGACGAATCCTTGCGGACGGAAGACCGGTGCTCTTTTTGGCCAATTAGCCTTTTCAGGATATTACCCAGCCTGGAACATCGTCTATCCTGTATCACGGAGTTGAACATAGTTGAACAAAAAAGTTGCACTTTTAGCGATATACTCGTTGATAGCTAGACAAAAATAATGAAGAGTGACAAAATGTGAAAATAATAATTCGTGTGGAGCATTATTTTAGATATCGTGGTAGTCCTGAGTCCATTTTCGTGAAGATATTTTCAGTCTCGTTTAGATTATTTAAGCAGACAATATTTTTTGGGCCAAGGCTTTTCTTCCTTTGAGGCAATTAATTTTATTTATTCATTCATTCTTTACTATACATTGATCACAATATATACAATTTTATAAAAAAAATGCATTCAAATTAGGTGTGATCAATATACAGAGGTCGGTTGCCCAATAAGAGACTCTTACGACTTGTATTATGAGATAGCTGAAGTCCAGTATCCGATCAAAGTGTCTTGCCTCTTGCACACTGATGCCCTCTCTGTATATCTCAAGATTTTAAAATCCGCCAAAAGAAATTTTATTATTTTATAAGTAAATGCCTTAATATTACGTGTTATATTCTAAAAATATTGTACTTGGCACAAATCGTCCCACAAGGGACGGGTTGCCGTAATCTTATAAATAATAATAATAATATACAGAGGGCGAGTTTATCACACCTCTTTTTGATTTTTTAAATTTGAATTTTAAATTTTTATTACTCCATGATTCATCCTTTTTCCAAGAGAAGTCTCAGAGTTTTCATCAGAATCTAAATGTTCTGAATATGGGACTAACGAGATGTTGACTCTTATGCTGCCCTTCTCTGTTGCAATATTATGATCAATAGCATTAGCCTGTGCATCTAACAATATCCCTTGTGTCGCATTATTATCTAAATTATTATCATCAGTAGGTATTTATATTTTGGATTTCTGCAAGATTACCACTATCAAGTAATATGATGGGCCAATTCCATTATAAAAATTCGAATTGTCTTTGATAAATTTGTAGAAAATCATGATTTCTGGGATTTGTTTCACTCATAAGATTTTCTTCACTTCTTCAATTTTCAGTTACTAATTTAACCATAGTCTTTAGTCTGCTATTCATCTATAAAATGATGAGTAAACATTTCACTTTTGCCTGACGATGAGAGCGGAAGCTCTTGAAAGCCGGCTCGCAAAATAAATAATGTCAATAGTGGAATAACTATATATCGTGTTTCATTTTAAAAATTATTTATATGAACTTCCACCAAGAACCATCGGTCAAGAAATTAAACTTATGATAAGTAGGTAATGTATGTAGATACACGTTCAGTTCTTCGGATTTTGAGCTTATTTACAAATAATCATGATTCAACAAATCCTAATATATCAAAAAATGAAGTCGTTTATTTAAGTATTAAAACCTAGATTTTTTATTTGACTAAAAAATAATAACATAATATGTGTTAAAAAACAATACAATATTAGTAAATCAGCTTCAAAACTTGTGCGCAAACATATCCAGTAATAATTAAATTCCACGTAGTAACTCTTGCAAAAGTTGCATTATTTAAAATGTGAGTACCATACATATTAACTACATCACATAAGGAGCAAATGATAAAAAAAAACTTTAAAAAATTTAAGAAAATAAAGCTGATACTTATGGTTACAGTTATCTAACATTTTTTTACAGGATAAGATATCCAAAACCACTTTTTTGTAAAATATTCCTAATACACAACCTACCTCTCGCAAGTCTCCATACAGAATGGTGGAGTTACCCAATTTGCAGCGTTGTAAATACTAACATTGGAGTTACCCAATTTTCTTGAGGTGTTTTTTAGGGCATTTGTAATAAAGTTGGATTCTTCAAATTTACCTAGCATGTGTGTTGGAATACAGTCAACATTATGGCATCATTAAGTCATTTTGTCAAAAAATGGAGTTACCCAATCTGCGAATTAAGGTATCGCTATGTGTTTTGTGAAACGCAATCCAGAGTCCAGTTGTACTCCCAAGTATTTAACCGCTTTTGCTGGTCTGATATTAACTTCTTCGCATTTGAACTCAATTTCCTCCTCTTTTATTTGTCTGTTGAAGACGATGGCTACTGTTTTTTCCGGAGCAATCTCCAGTTTTTGTCTACACATCCATAGATTTATAGCCTGTATTGTTTCGTTTGTATTTGTGACCAGCTCTTCTTTATGCCTTGCAGTTATGGAGATGGCTAGATCGTCCGCATAACAGATTAGTTCTACTCCTAGTGGGACTTCTATTGTCATCACCTCATCGTATAGAACATTCCATAGGGTTGGTTAAGACCGAGTACTAAGGTACTAAGGTACCGACCCCTGTGGGACCCCTCCTCCGGTTTCCAGTGTTGTGTTTCTATCTAATTGGACTGTTCTATCTGTTAGGTAGTCGATTAATGCATTCAACAGGTGTTTTGCAATTCCTCTTTCTTTCAGTTTAGAGACAATAATTTGCCAGGATGCCGTGTTAAATGCATTTTGACGTCCACGAGCACTAGTGCATTCCATTTTCTCCTCCCTATTCTTGCTTTTTCCGCTATGTCTATGATGTGTTGTACAGCGTCAACCGTAGATCTTCCCTTCCTGAAACCATATTGGTTTTTGTTCAATTCTCCCGTCCTGGCTATTTCCTCCTGTAACCTGGTGTTTAACATTCTCTCATACGCCTTCGCGAGAGCATTCAGGAGACATATAGGCCTATACTTACTTGCCTCCCGCGGGCTCTGCTTTGGCTTATCGATCAACACTAGTTTGGCTTTTTTCCAATCCTTGGGGAACCTGCCTTCTTTCAGAAGTCGACTAAATAGGATTGAGTAATATTGGGCGTTTTTAACTATCGACGTTTTCACAACTTTGGATGGCAGTTCATCTGGGCCTGGTGCTTTACCCGTCTTTATCTTTTCTGCCGCTTTCTTTACTTCATCTTCCGTGATCAGGATATCTTCCTTTTCTCTTTCGTTTACGGTCTCCTTTCTTAACTCTTCGCTCTTTGCAACAATGAATAAGCTTTCAAAAATTTTCTTCCTTTCATCTATGGTTAGAGCATTCTTAGGGTTAGGTGCCTGTAGCTGCCTTTTGACTATTTTATATGCATCTCCAAAGACGTCTGAGTTCAATTCATCACATAATTTTTTCCATGCTGTTGCTTTAGCCACCATTAGCGCAATTTTCAGCTCTGTTTTGGAAGTTTTGTATTCGTTTTTTAAGATCTCTCTTCTCTCTTGATACTTGCATTTTTGGAATGCTCTTCTCTTCTTTCTAGTTTGCTTTATTTGGCTTTGTAGCGTTTCATTCCACCAGTACGGTTACTTGTAATTATCATCACACCTGATTCTGGGGGTATTCTCTTTGTAGGCTGCAATTAATGCCTTTTCACACTCTGCGGCGTCCACATTTCTGTCTCTGATCTTTTCTTTAAAGGTTCTATCCATAGCTTCCAGGTTTGTTACTCCGTACACCGTCTTAGAACCGCTTTTCTTTTTCTGGTTTTCTATTTTGGTTATTATAAGTTTATGATCGCTCATTGATTCTTCGTCTTCGAGTACACTCCATGCTGGATTATCTTCCAATACTTTATTACAAACGATAGTGAGATCTATGTAAGACTCTCCATTTGGTCTGACGCATGTTGGAGTTTTGCCGTCATTCAGTATATATAAATCCATGGATTGGATCCACTCCAATAGCTTCTTGCCTCTGTTGTTAGTTATATCCCCTCCCCAGTAGACATGTCTAGCGTTTAGGTCTCCAGTGACTATGATCTTCATTTCCTCTCGTCTCACTCTGCTAATGTCTTGTTGGATTCCGAGCAAAACATTTTCATATTCCTGTGAAGTGGTATATTTGTTTGGACTTATGTAGACGCTGTATATTATTATATCTCTAGTTTCCAGGCACACTAAACATTCTCCAGTGCGGTACTTCATAACCTGGTATTTGTTACTGACATTCACTAGCTTAGTATCACATGTTTCTCTAATTTTGAATGATTTTGATAAAAATGAAAAAAACGTTTCAATGACAAATTTTGACAGGTCTACCAAGATGTGATGGTTTAACAAATATTTTTGCCCCTGAAATCATGATTTATATTGTGATTTTGCAATAAAATGGGAATTTAGAAGGATTTTGATAAAAATGCCTCGATGAAAAATTTTGACAGGTCTACCACGTTTTATGAATATTTAGCCAGTCTTATCATGATTGAGCGATAAAATGGGAATTTCGAAAGATTTTAATAAAAATATATCCATGAAAAATTTTGACAGGTGTACCAGGTTTTATCAAATATTTTGACAGTCCAATGATTTTTGCAATAAAATGTGTGTTTTGAAGGATTATGATAAAAATGCATCGAAAAAAATTTTGATTGGTCTTCCATGAAATGTAGGTTTCATGAGTATTTTTGACAGTTTTATCATGATTTTGCGACAAAATTTGTATTTTGAAGGATTTTGATAAAAATGCATTGATGAAAAATTTTGACAGGTCTACCATGAAATATTGGTTTCATGAATATTTTTGACAGTTAAATCATGATTTTGCGATAAAATAAGTATTTTGAAGGATTTTGATAAAAATGCGTCGATGAAAAATTTTGACAGGTCTCCTATGAAATATTGGTTTCATGAATATTTTTGACAGTTAAATCATGATTATGCGACAAAATGTGTATTTTGAAGGATTTTGATAAAATAGCATCGATGGAAAATTTTGACAGGTCAACCAGGTTTTATGAATATTTTGACAGTCCAATCATGATTTTTGCAATAAAAAGTGCATTTTGATTCTGATAAAATGCGTCGATTAAAAATTTTGACAGGTCTTCCATGAAATGTAGGATTCTTGAATATTCTGTGTTTCTATCTAAAAATCATAATATGTATTTGCGATAAAATGGGAATTTCGAAAGATTTTGATAAAAATATATTGATGAAAAATTTTGACGAAAAATTTTGACAGGTGTACCAGGTTTTATAAAATATTTTGACAGACATGATTTTTGCAATAAAATGTGTATTTTGAAGGATTCTGATAAAAATGCGTCGATGAAAAATTTTGACAGGTCTTCCATGAAATGTTGGTTTCGTGAATATTTATGACAGTTAAATCATGATTATGCGATAAAATGTGTATTTTGAAGGATTTTGATAAAATAGCATCGATGAAAAATTTTGACAGGTCAACCAGGTTTTATGAATATTTTGACAGTCCAATCATGATTTTTGCAATAAAATGTGCATTTTGATTCTGATAAAAATGCGTCGATTAAAAATTTTGACAGGTCTTCCATGAAATATTGGTTTCATGAATATTTTTGACAGTTAAATCATGATTTTGCGATAAAATGGTTATTTTGAATGATTTTGATAAAGCTGCGTCGATGAAAAATTTTGACAGGTCTTCCATGAAATGTTGGTCTCATGAATATTTTTGACATTTAAATCATGATTTAGCGATAAAATGAGGATTTTGATAAAAGCGTCGGTGAAAAATTTTGACAGGTCTTCCATGAAATATTGGTTTCATGAATATTTTTGACAGTTAAATCATGATTATGCGATAAAATGTGTATTTTGAAGGATTTTGATAAAATAGCATCGATGAAAAATATTGACAGGTGTACCAGGTTTTATAAAATATTTTGACAGTCCAATCATGATTTTTGAAATAAAATGTGTATTTTGAAGAATTGTGATAAAAATGCGTCGATGAAAAATTTTGACAGGTCTTCCATGAAATGTTGGTTTGATGAAAATTTTTGACAATTAATTCATGATTTTGCGATAAAATGGGTATTTTGAAGGATTTTAATAAAAATGCGTCGATGAAAAATTTTGACAGGTCTTCCATGAAATGTTGGTTTCATGAAAATTTTTGACAGTTAAATCATGATTTTGCGATAAAATGGGTATTTTAAAGGATTTTGATAAAAATGCGTTGATGAAAAATTTTGACAGGTCTCCCATGAAATGTAGGTTTCTTGAATATTTTTGACAAGTCTATTATGATTTTGCGATAAAATTATATTGAAAAATAGATTTTGATAAAAATATATTGATGAAAAATTTTGTCAGGTGTACCAAGTTTTATAAAATATTTTGACAGTCCAATCATGATTTATGTAATAAAATGTGTATTTTGAAGGATTTTGATAAAGCTGCGTCGATGAAAAATTTTGACAGGTCTTCCATGAAATATTGGTTTCATGAATATTTTTGACAGCTAAATCATGATCTTGCGATTAAATGTGTATTTTGAAGGATTTTGATGAAATAGCATCGATGAAAATTTTGACAGGTCAACCAGGTTTTATGAATATTTTGACAGTACAGTCATGATTTTGATAAAAATATATTGATAAAAAATTTTGACAAATGTACCAGTTTTCATGAATATTTTTGACAGTTTAATCATGATTTTGCGATAAAATGGGTATTTTGAAGGATTTTGATAAAAATGCGTCGATGAAAAATTTTAACAGGTCTCCCATGAAATGTTGGTTTCATGAATATTTTTGACAGTTAAATCATGATTTAGCGATTAAATGTGTATTTTGAAGGATTTTGATGAAATAGCATCGATGAAAATTTTGACAGGTCAACCAGGTTTTATGAATATTTTGACAGTACAGTCATGATTTTGATAAAAATATATTGATAAAAAATTTTGACAAATGTACCAGTTTTCATGAATATTTTTGACAGTTTAATCATGATTTTGCGATAAAATGGGTATTTTGAAGGATTTTGATAAAGCTGCGTCGATGAAAAATTTTGACAGGTCTTCCATGAAATATTGGTTTCATGAATATTTTTGACAGCTAAATCATGATTTTGCGATTAAATGTGTATTTTGAAGGATTTTGATGAAATAGCATCGATGAAAATTTTGACAGGTCAACCAGGTTTTATGAATATTTTGACAGTACAGTCATGATTTTGATAAAAATATATTGATAAAAAATTTTGACAAATGTACCAGTTTTCATGAATATTTTTGACAGTTTAATCATGATTTTGCGATAAAATGGGTATTTTGAAGGATTTTGATAAAAATGCGTCGATGAAGAATTTTAACAGGTCACCCATGAAATGTTGGTTTCATGAATATTTTTGACAGTTAAATCATGATTTAGCGATTAAATGTGTATTTTGAAGGATTTTGATGAAATAGCATCGATGAAAATTTTGACAGGTCAACCAGGTTTTATGAATATTTTGACAGTACAGTCATGATTTTGATAAAAATATATTGATAAAAAATTTTGACAAATGTACCAGTTTTCATGAATATTTTTGACAGTTAAATCATGATTTTGCGATAAAATGGGTATTTTGAAGGATTTTGATAAAAATGAGTCGATGAAAAATTTTAACAGGTCTCCCATGAAATGTTGGTTTCATGAATATTTTTGACAGTCCAATCATGATTTTTGCAATAAAATGTGTATTTTGAAGGATTGTGAAATGCGTCGATGAAAAATTTTGACAGGTCTTCCATGAAATGTTGGTTTCATGAATATTTTTGACAGTTAAATCATGATTTTGCGATAAAATGGGTATTTTGATGGATTTTGATAAAAATGCGTCGATGAAAAATTTTGACAGGTCTCCCATGAAATATTGGTTTCATGAATATTTTTGACAGTCCAATCATGATTTTTGCAATAAAATGTGTATTTTGAAGGATTTTGAAAAAAATGCATCGATGAAAAATTTTGACTGGTCTACCAGGTTTTATGAATACTTTGACAGTCCAATCATGATTTTGCGAATAATAGGGTATTTTGAAAGATTATGATAATAACATTTCGATAAAAAAAAATTACAGATCTACCACGTTTTATGAATATTTTGCCAGCCTTATCATGAACTTGCGATAAAATGGGAATTTCGAAAGATTTTGATAAACATATATCGATGAAAAATTTTGACAGGTGTACCAGGTTTTATAAAATATTTTGACAGTCCAATCATGATTTATGTAATAAAATGTGTATTTTGAAGGATTTTGATAAAGCTGCGTCGATGAAAAATTTTGACAGGTCTTCCATGAAATATTGGTTTCATGAATATTTTTGACAGCTAAATCATGATTTTGCGATTAAATGTGTATTTTGAAGGATTTTGATGAAATAGCATCGATGAAAACTTTGACAGGTCAACCAGGTTTTTTGAATATTTTGACAGTACAGTCATGATTTTGATAAAAATATATTGATAAAAAATTTTGACAAATGTACCAGTTTTCATGAATATTTTTGACAGTTAAATCAAGATTTTGCGATAAAATGGGTATTTTGAAGGATTTTGATAAAAATGCGTCGATGAAAAATTTTAACAGGTCTCCCATGAAATGTTGGTTTCATGAATATTTTTGACAGTTAAATCATGATTTAGCGATAAAATGAGGATTTTGATGAGGAGAGATTGAGGAGAGAATAAAAGGACGCTTTTGCGTCGTTGAAAAATTTTGACAGGTCTTCCATGAAATATTGGTTTCATGAATATTTTTGACAGTTAAATCATGATTTTGCGATAAAATGGGTATTTTGAAGGATTTTGATAAAAATGCGTCGATGAAAAATTTTGACAGGTCTCCCATGAAATATTGGTTTCATGAATATTTTTGACAGTCCAATCATGATTTTTGCAATAAAATGTGTATTTTGAAGGATTGTGAAATGCGTCGATGAAAAATTTTGACAGGTCTTCCATGAAATGTTGGTTTCATGAAAATTTTTGACAATTAAATCATGATTTTGCGATAAAATGGGTATTTTGAAGGATTTTAATAAAAATGCGTCGATGAATAATTTTGACAGGTCTTCCATGAAATGTAGGTTTCATGAATATTTTTGACAGTTAAATCATGATTTTGCGAATAAATGTGTATTTTGAAGGATTTTGATAAAAATGCATCGATGTTAAACTTTTACAGGTCTACCAGGTTTTATGAATATTCTGACAGTCCAATCATGATTATGCGAATAATAGGGTATTTTGAAAGATTTTGATAATAACATTTCGATAAAAAAAATTTACAGATCTACCACGTTTTATGAATATTTTGCCAGTCTTATCATGAACTTGCGATAAAATGGGAATTTCGAAAGATTTTGATAAACATATATCGATGAAAAATTTTGACAGGTGTACCAGGTTTAATAAAATATTTTGACAGTCCAACCATGATTTTTGCAATAAAATGTGTATTTTGAAGGATTCTGATAAAAATGCGTCGATGAAATTTTGACAGGTCTTCCATGAAATGTATGTTTCATGAATATTTTTGACAGTTAAATCATGATTTTGCGAAAAATGTGTATTCTGATAAAAATGCGTCAACGAAAAATTTTGACAGGTCTTCCATGAAATGTAGGTTTCATGAATATTTTTGACAGTTAAATCATGATTTTGCGAAAAATGTGTATTCTGATAAAAATGCGTCAACGAAAAATTTTGACGAGCTTCCATGAAATGTAGGTTTCATGAATATTTTTGACAGTTAAATCATAAAGCGATAAAATGTGTATTTTGAAGGATTTTGATAAAAATGCATCGATGTAAAACTTTTACAGGTCTACCAGGTTTTATGAATATTCTGACAGTCCAATCATGATTTTTGCAATAAAATGTGTATTTTGAATAACAAAGTTTCGATTAAAGTTTTTTACTGGTATACCATGATATGACGGTTTTAATCAAAATCGATGGGTATTTTGAAAGATTTTGATGATAACATTTCGATGAAAATTTTTGACAATTCTACGAGGTTTTATGAACATTTTGACAGGTAAATCATGATTTTGCGATAAAATGGGTATTTTGAACGATTTTGATAAAAACATTTGTATGAAAATTTTTGACAGGTCTACCATGAAATGATGGTTTTATGAATATTTTTGACAGTTTAATCACGATTTTGCGATAAAATGAGTGTTTTGAAAGTTTTTGATGACAAAGTTTCAATGAATTTTTTTTACTGGTCTACCACGATGTCAAGGTTTTAATGAATATTTTGACAGTTCCATCATGATCTTGTGGTTCAATGGGAAATCTTAGATCTAGATAAAAACGTTTTGATGAAAAATTTTGGCAGGTCTACCAAGATGTGATGGCTTTACAAATATTTTTGCCAGTCCAATCATGATTTTGCGATAAAATGGGAATTTGGAATGGTTTTGATAAAAATATTCAATATACATTTTGATCACTATGTATCAAAATACCCACATAATAGTCACATCATGATTGAACCTCCAAACATATTCATAATTAATTTGACTGTATCTTGTTTAATTGACCTCTCCGTTATATATTGTGATCAATTTGCTATTGCAGGACGCCTCTGTTGAGGACGATAATAAAATAACGTTTTTGCAAACCGTCTATATGAATTTTGACCATTTTATATTTGATTACAGACTTGAAAAATCAAAAATTAAAATATATTCACACCATTTCAAATGTGTAGCTTTCCTTATCAGTTTTTTAATTAACACCTACTCCAAAAGATTTAAACATAAAATGAAATTATACCCACCTTTTCGATGTAGCAACATATCTTTCATTTACTAGAATCCATTTATTTGATTGCTATGTATAGATTTCTCTGGATAATGTCACAATGTCGGAGTTTTATTAATTATTATTCGTTATTTGCAAACAGCTTTTTTTATTATTAAAAATATGCTTTTGAGAAAAAAGATTTTATGTAGGTATTGAAAAGATCTTATTATTTAAACATCTGAAAGAAATTGAAAAAGCTCGTCAATATTGATTTAAGACAATTTTCATTTCATTTTTGAGAGTGGATGGAGTTAATTAAAATTTAAAATATAATGACAATGATGTACTTGGTAGGAACGTTTCATAATAAAAAAATATTTTTACAATGAACTTAATATTCTTCGTGGGGTCTCGATATTTGTAAAACGTTCCGTGTGGGACATTTTATATCTTTAATTCAACGATGAGGTGTGCCGCCCATTCTTAAACTTTTGTTGGCACGACAAGGGCGACTAGCACGTTTGTTACATGCAGTTAACCCCCTTGTGGAAAGTGGTATGATGATGGTAAGAATAAATGAATATTCTTTTGTTGTGAATTTGCACTTTAAGCACTTTGCAAGCTATGATATGCATTTCTAGACAAGTTCAATAAACAAGATTAAAAAAAGCCTAATTCGGGAAAAGTGGCAGCAGAGAATTTAAGTAGCAATCATGTACTCGTATTTACATAAACGAAGGTATTCACATTCTCATTAGATTTAATTAGTATTATTAATAGTATTATGGAATAACATAGCAAGCCACTCCAACTAAAACTGAAATACTTGACTAGTTTTGTGTTGAGTCAACAGCTGCTGTTTGGGTTTTGAGTTTTATTGTGTGTTACTGTGAATTTTTCGGCTTTAGTCAATCAATAATTTTAGCAAAGCAAAAACATAATTTTTCAACTAAATTACGACGAAAAACTCGTTCTATGGTTTTGCTTCTTGATACATTGTTGCATTTAACTATTCATAAACATTGCAGTGAAAATAAAGCATAGGCGTAGACGAAATACCATTTCAATTTCTGATGGGCGTAACTAGAGTGCGAATAAAGCGGATGTTAGGGGTTGGCTATGTCTGTCTGGAAATCAGTTAAATTACATAGACGCTGCCTATACAAGTACAACAGATAGGTACATATCTACAATAAAGGCAGGAGCTATTAGGGTTATACAGCTTGTACTTTTGTCTCAAATTATTTCATTTTAATTATTTATGTACCTAATGCTTGTTAATTTTGTATAGGAAATTAATAAAATCAACCGGATGCTGTTAGTCTGTTCGGCAACATCATTAATCGCATTAACTTATCAACTTCTGAGGAGTTTTATAGAGGACAAATACCTAATAGGACTACCATTTTTTTTTCTGTATGTTTTCAAGCGTTCTGTCAAAGGCGAGAATTCGTAAAAAAATACGAATGAAACATTATGGTTCATAATAGCGATGAAGTTTGAAACCCATATTGATGATTGTCTTAGTTTTTTATTTTCATGGAGAGGAAGATATTTTATTTGTTTATTAAAAAAACACAAAAGCATATAATATTTAAAATACTTAAATCATAATAACATAGAATACTAATTATACACTTTATTTAATTAATAATAAAATAAATTAACATAACATAACATAACATGTATAGACAATTCACACAGACCGAGCTAGTCCCACACTAAGATATGAATCTTGTATTATGGGTACTAACACGACGATACACATATATACAATGCACTAAACACATATACATGTAACACCCAGACTCTGACCCAGGACAATCTGAAAAAGGTCATTCTTCATTTTGCGCTGGCCGGGAATCGAACCCAGGACCTTGTGACTCAAAGGCAAGTGCGTTAGCCTCCGCGCCACACCGGTCGTCATAACTATTTATAGTTGAAACATAAAATGAAACATATAAAAGGTATATTTCACCTGCAGGTAGACGGGCAGGCAGGCAGGTAGACCGGCAGGCAGGCAGGTACTGTCATCGTCTGTCAAAATATTATTTTCATTTTTTTGTTTAACATGTTAAAGGCTCTGATGATGATGGTGATGATTCTGGATGATTTTGTTTTGACGCCGTTTAACAGTCCCTAGACCGTCTCAAGTACGCCGGTGAAGAGTGCAGTTTTTAATTTGCTTCTGAAGCTGGTGAAAGTCTGATTGTCTCTCCATTGAGTGTATTGCATTGTACAATTGTGCCATTGCACCGGTAGCCGATTCCACGTAACCGGCCCAACAACACCAAAAGCCCTATTTTTAGACTTTAAAAGAAGTTAGACTTACTGGCTCTATTCTAATGGTCAAGTCAAGGGGGCAAAGCTCTGTGAGGCGCGATGGTGTCATTTTTTTATACCTTTGTAGACTAAAAGGCATGTTTTCAATGCAATGTAACCCTTTCCTCTACCCTCAGCCAGTGTAATCGTTCCAGGAGGGTGATGTGGCATCTTTTGTGTAAAAGTGAATAAATATACATATATGTTATATTATAATATTTATTATACATAAATATTATAATATTTATGTATAATTTTTTTTTGAATGTTTATGAATGAGAACTGGAAATAGTGTCATAGGCTTTTCATAATATTATTTAGTATGTCATGCGTTACCATAAACTATTATTAGTTACCAGATGGCGTTTTATATAAGTCATTTTCAATTAAATGTATTATCCTAGTTTATAAGAAAAGTATTTAAAGATTAATTTGATATTTATAAATAATATTTAACGTTTAATAAATAATATTTATTGATATTGTCCCGAAATTTGATATTTCCTAGAAGTTTATTTTGGAAAAAGAATTTAGCTTTGCAAATCTAAATTTGTTTACATTGAGTCTTGCCACCCATCCTGAATGTCTTCATTTTATATTGGCACGAAGAGGACAGTTTGCATGTTTCTTAGATGCAGCTGATCTGCTGGCTACCCCACTTGTGGGATATGCCGTGATGGTATAGTAGTAGTAGTCATTTGATTTCGTTTCAAATAAATAGATTAATAATAATAATGCACAAGCCAGAAATTTGTTTTTGTTGAGATTTTTGTTAAACTCCTTTTTGTCTATTTCTTCACGTCGCATTCCTTGTAGGGGAAGCGGAAAAGGCAGAAAACCAATTCAATTCCTACACATTTTTTTCTCTTACTCTACATTCATGGAATTATCACGCACGTTTTCTTACTTCCTGAGAAATGTACGATCATTACATAAATTATAGAAAATATTTATTCATACTCTTTTGTTTCACTCATCAAGCATTTGTTTATTCATCTACTAATCATATTTTTTTAATTTATTAAATTAAAATTGTATTAGGAGTTCATAACGGTAGAAAAGTCTTAAAAATTGTAGCATCCTTGTAATTCATATTGATTTGTATCGTCAGATTTAAAACGCTAATACTTACAAAGTACACAGCTCATCCTGGATGTACGAGTGTTCTGTATAGTTGTAGCAGATCTGATATCGTGTTGTAAGGTGATTATTATTATCAACAGTATTACTTCTGCACAATACAAACAACTCCGGTAGTTATAAAATTGTTAAACAAATGTTATAAGGAGAGAGGTTTATATTGCATCACATTGTTGCACTTGCCATTTAATTGAAGTGGATATCATTAATGAATTTCAAAAAAATTGCTTGTGTAACGTTAAAATTCTTATTTATAGATGAAATGAAGATTGAATTTAACTTTTTAGTCATTAACTATTACATACATATTGCGGAGTAACCAACCTTTTAACATTATGTTAACCCTCCTATACACGAGATTTGTCTCTATAAGGAGGATGTTTAGTTAAGTTTTTATCAAATAGTCTATGTATTGATTGCCTATACCTATCTGTATTAATTGATATTAATCTGTATTAATAGATTGAATACCTATCTGTATTAATTGTTATGTTAAAAAAATAAATAAATAAAAAAATTACAATTTTTTAAAGTTTTTATTATTGGTAAAAATATCTGAAAGAAATCACTTCATCATGATCTTCTTCATCTCGCCACTGCTTATAATATCTTCCAAGTTTTTAAATTTTGTATTGTTTTGTTAACACTACTGACGATGTGCAAAAAGAATAAATAAATAAAAAAACTGTATTATTGTTAAGTCTCCGGCAAAAAAATAACGTATAACATCGTGTTTGTATTGAAGAAGTTTATTTCTTTACATATGAAAAAATCACGGAAACTGAAACGTCCTGAAAAAATGTTGAACTATTCATAATACAAGTTATTACGCTAATGATTGATCGATGTTTGGTACATCTTCAATCATGTGAAATATCAGGCTATCAGAAGCGCTTTAAGGTGATGCATCATTGTACTTGGAGAATGTATCAATGTTATCTTAGTAATGCATCACAACATTATTATTATATCCTGATATCATACATTAATATTGCTAATACCAGTACTTGACGATACTACTAGTATTGTATACATACAAGGCATTATCTCTATTCAATCTAAATGCGAGACTGGTGTAGATATGTACAGGGCCTATATGCACGGAACTGTTGGAGCAGGAAAAGGAAAGGTCGTAAATTGTGACAGTGAAAAGTAACAACAAATAAATTAGATGTGGCTTTCGTAGGGTTTAGAGGGCTGTGATATCTCTTTGTTCCGCAAAATTACCTTTACTCCGGTCGATATAGTCGTCATTATACTTTGTTTTAGTTAGTTAGTGACAAATATGTTACAATGGTACAATAAAATGACAAGTAGCTATTAACTTTACTTTTCGAGATAACGCAAGGGTTCATAATTTATATACCTACTTCTCTCAATATCTTTATGATTTACTTCTTCAAAGAGAATGGATTTGTAAACGTAGGTATTGTTTTAATATGCAATGTTATAAATAAGGACAGGTAGATATGTTTTTGAAAACTATTATGTTTATGTCTTTTTCTTCTCTCTCCCTCTCTCTCATTGAATACATAATGATCGTTTTTTGGGCATTTAATGAGCTCATCGTCACGTGTTATACCTAGGATACCCGCGCTGCTGAAGCCTGCCACCGCCCCTCAACGTGCCATCCTTTGTGAAAAAAAACGACGTACAATTTTTTTATTATTTGTCATTGACTTCTCCATTTGGGAATATTCCTTGAAAATTCATTCAGCAGCACAGCACTCTCCTCAATTGGGGAAGACAGCGAACTAACTTCGTGTTACAAACATACAAGTTTAATGTGTGTCTTCTCGCGCCAACAATAATCAGATATTCGAGACGGTTGGCATAGTCATCGTTAGATAGACACATACTTCAATAAGACCTATACCGTCTAAATAGTGAGACCTGTTTCCAGGTCAATCAATCACAGACATTTGCTTTATGAATATTTGGTGATTTGTGGTTTAATCCTTGCCTAAAGCAAGGCGTTATCACCACTCGATCTCAATGTCCTAGTATACACTTACCTATCACTTGCAGAATAGGTTGCATATTACCAGGAATACCAGTACGCACCAGTTTCTATACAGATACTCGTGAACCAGGTACTATTTACTCAGTACTCGTTATAGGTATCCGGTACTATGAGTATCCGCCACATGTAATACGTGACATTACCGCATTAGGTAAATGTAATTGATCTTGATGATTGATTTGATTAGATTTGCTACTAACTTTAATTGGATATGGTGGAATGTACGTACCGGCTACCAATATCGAACAAGTAATATTATAATTAATAGGTGTGAACATGTCAAGAATACTCTACTATGAATACTTATGGAAATGGACCAGAATGTAATCTACTTGTGAAATTAATTAATTCAGCAAGATATTAGAAAAATGTTGACTCTGTAAAGTGGATGGGAAGATTGGATTTTTTTCATTTGTATCTTAAAAATACGTTTATATAATATAAACTGTCTCTATTTTCCTATTAAAGATAGAAAATAATGAAATTGGCTGTTATTTAGAATAGACGAAATTGCATCATTAATTTATTTTCAAGTTACCGACTTACTAATAAATATGGACCGTAGACGGCAAACGACAATCATCCAAAACTAAAACATTTTTTGATCTAGTTGGTGTTTCATCGCTTGTATTGTTTGAGTTTATTGATAAGATTGTCAGAGATTTCTTTGCCTATATTGTACATGATTGCGATTTGGAGAACACTTAGAGGTGGTCGGTAGTCTGATGGTAGAGTCTTAAACTTATATTCTAGAGATCGCAGGTTCGATTCCTACTGTTGCTGACTACTCCACCTTTTTTAAAGTCTAGGATATTTTAAGTATTACTTTACTGTTCATTACATGTTAATGACATATATTTATCTGTGTATTCAAAATAAAAAAAATAACTGACAAATTAAAACCATTATCATACAAAACTTATTTACTGCTAGCTCTCTTCTCTCCACTGCTGGATATAGGTCTATTCAAAACTCTTCTACTTTTTCCGATCTCGAGCAATACGGACCCAATGCTTTCTCACCTGAACGATATATCGTCAGCCCATCTTTGTTGGGGTCTTCTTTCACTTTTTTTGTAAAAATAATATATCCTTAAAATATTAAGTTTTTACTAAGAATTCATTAAAAATTTATAGGTATAATACATATGAATTCTTTTATATAATAAATAATAGAGATGTATGTAGGTACTTATTGGAAGATATCTGTGTTGTGTTTTCAATTCCTTGTTAGTTTCGCGGTATCAATAACAATAGAATTCCCAGTGTTCTTTAGAGTTGTTGATATATACAAGATCTTATTGGCTTTTGTATTCTTGTGAAATATAAGGTAACTGAGATAAGAGAGCAGTGAAATGGATATTATTAAATTTAGTGAAAAGTAACAGGTAATAGTTAAAAAAAAATACCAAGAATAAGAGGTATAAAATCATTTTTAATGAATTTATATGTGTGGAGGAAATCTTTGAATAGCCGGTGTAAAAATCTTCTAAAACTTCCATAAAAAACAATTTTTAAGTTTACAGTTATAGAATCCTTGGCAATGAATACATTTTTTACGTGATTCCGAATTCATTTAACGAAAATTGTCTAGTTTTATTATTATTAAAAGACTAGTATACGTTGCTCCTTCACTCTACAGAAAAACAATGGACAGTGCTAAGGACGGAAGAGGATGGCGTTGAGCGATATATTTAGCAGAATATGATGACCCTCAGCTATGGGAAAATGAGATTATATTATTGTGATTAAAACTTTGACAAAAAGCGTGATTTATATAAATGAACATGTCTATGCTGTGCACTTGAGTAGGCAGGCGGATGCGATGCATTGGCATGTATAGTTGGAAATCGATGCCAGTACAATAAAATGCTTGTAATAATACCGTTGCCTAGGAATTACATACTTCGTTTGCCGAGAGAATCTCAGTGTATACGATATACGATACTTACATTTAGATTACCGCGTACCGAGGAAGGATGTATGCACGTTCATTAAATACATACCTAATAGGAAATACTATACATTAGAGATGCAACGTATATTCGGCATTTATTCGTTATTCTGCCTATTCGGCAATATATTTATTATTCGGCCGAATACCGAATATTTGGTATATTTTATTTATTTATTTATTTTATTCTTCACTATACATTGTTTACAATAAAACAAATTAAACATTTATCATAGAAAATATCATTTATACAATTCAAGTTACAGAGGGCGAGTTTATCGCTAAAATGCTATGTCTTCCAACTAACCCGGTATTATTCGGTAGGTATTCTGCCGAATAGTTTAAATGTAAAACTGGAAGGAACTAATAGGTTGTAGATTGTTGCTATTTCATTGTCAGCTGCAGATGCATAATTTTATGAATTCTCAAATACATAATTAATTAATTAAATTTGATATGGAGTGAAAAAACATAATATTATTTTTGTAATTATTAAAGTTGGAACGCAAAAATTTCGAAAAAATGTACCGCGCTGCAAGTCTAATACTATGTCTATGATATACCTACAAGAAGATGCGCGGTCGGGAGTACCGCCCGCTCTCGCCATTGTTTTGCCGAATGTTCGGTTATTCGGCACATGATCTTGCATAATATTTGGTATTCGGCAAATATACTATTCGTTGCATCTCTACTATACATACATACGTTGCGTTATTTGTTCAAGATTTTCCACGCAACGTTTCACAAAGGGTGTATCTGATATAAATTGAACCAACAAATAGGTAACCCCAGATACTTGTACATACTATTGTTACATTACGTAGTTTGTTGTACTAAACCTTTGAGTACAGTGCAATGTTTTATTAAACAACAAGATACTACATATTATCTATATCATTAAGTTTCCTATAATGTTTCATATAGAATAAACTTACCTATTCTAGTTTACATTTTACGTGGCAGCTTGATTCAGATATATCTAGTGTTTAGATTTTCTGCACAGAAATGTTAAATACTAGAGTATTAATCCAACTCCACTCAAACGTATTATACAATTCTAATACGGGATATACGGTTCTAGGGCCATTCACGAACCTATCAGTAATCTGAGTTTTGTTTGTTGATGATTGGTGAATGTTTAATATGTATGATTAATGTAAATCCGTGCATATTCTATAATAGTGTTGAATTATTGATGAATCGCTTTACTACATCAATAATAATTGAATTACAATTGTTTCCTGTATTCTGTTTGTGAATTTGAGTATGCTATTACAGATAAAGTATTAACTTGGTATAATATGGACGTACACCTTGGTAATTTTAATCAAATAAAAAAGTAATCAGCACTTATTTCAAAAAAGTAAAATGAAATAAAATATTAAATTTAAAGTAGGTGCGTTAACGTTGTGAAAATTCATTTTTATATGAGTTTTAAAATGTTAAATCGGCAATTAGAATTTAGTCATCATTAATTGACTAAATAATAATACGTGAAAATTAAACAGTGTTTAGTTTTACATTTAAAAACTCATATTGATATAAAATATATAAAAAATAAATGCTCCAGTTTCATATAACAATGAATTTCCATCAAGAAAAATCGGTGGGTAAATGATTTTTTTAAAGTTATCTTATGTAGATTATAACATACCTATAGAGTGTAATTGTAGGCTCAATTTATTATAATTACATATATAACTTAAAAAAACTTATATGATTTGCTAAAAGACAAACTTTTGATGTTGTATGTTTTATTTTCAAGTAGCCGTCCATTATTTAAATATACCTTCATCAGTTTGCAAAAATTCATTACTTTAAAAAATATTGTAAATTTTTTCTCTACATTTGTAAAGATATTTATTGAATATTTTCATTTAGCCTACAATATTTTTTCTTTTAGTGTTTATATCTGGGGCCGTAGACAAACTGTACTTAGCGATCGACTACTGGAGAACTTTTCGACAATCTACCTACATGTACCGTACACTGAGAAAAGGTACATCTCCAAATTCAATTGATATTTCACAATAAATTGTTTTGCTCGCCTTACCATTGATATAATATGACATAAAGATCAAATTCAACATTACGTAACATTAAATCATTTTGCGTTTACCGATAACTATACTTCCCAACGATATGTTCGGCACTTACCAATCTTTTAGTTACCCAAACATCCGTGTATGGCGCTAGTTGGTTTAAAATCATTGTCAGGTAAGTACATTATGGCTTGTGAAATTGCCACACGCATAAAAATACATTATGATTGACGAAACGTATTTCAATAGTACAATATTGTTTTATTTATTTGTAGTATTTTCGTTATTATACAAATAATTAAATACTTATTTATTGTTTTTTAATATAATGAATACACTAGAATGGTTGTAAAATGTGTTATATTTTGATAAAAAAAAAACAATACTTTGGTCATTATTAATTATTCTAATGGCAACACTAATATTCGATGACATTCGTCGATTTTCCGTTCGGTGTTTTGTTTGTTAATTTCTGTCAAACCGTTTTCGTATTTCGGTGTTTTTTTATAAGTGGATTGAGGATAATTGTTAAAATATGACAGTGCAAAACATTTAAAACAAGATCCCTCATAATAGTGCATTATGGGATGAAAAAATCACCTGTCATGGAAATGCAAGGTTGTAATTTCTTCTTATTTACTATTATTTTTGTATGATTTAAAGCATTAATGATTTTGATATTATGTTTTTACTTTATAGATGAAACGCAATGTGGAAAATAACGTGGAATTACAGAATGAAAGTGCACCATCAAGTAACCATTTGGTGAGCAACATTGTTCTAACCTTGAGTGCTTGTGGATGGACTAATTAGGTTATTTTAATTTAATGAATATTTTTTGCTTTACAGATTACAGGATTTAATGTTAAAAACCATGTGATGAAATGAAAGTGAAACTTCAACCATCAATTTGGTATGTAATATTGGACTAACATTGATTTTGTTTGTGAATGAACTAACTTTATTAGTTATCATTTGGTTTAATAAATCATTTTTGTACTTTTAGACTGTGGAGGAAACAAATGAGGTTGTGATTGAGCATATACATTGAAGGAGACCCACCGTCCACCTGGATAGTTCAGAAATCTGGGGGCTTACATTTATCCGACTAAATTTCTACACTAACAAATTTGTCCACACAAGTGGTGCCATAATATATGTTAAGATCAAAAGCATTTACAGCTCAACAAATAATGAATCTTTATAAAGTCCAGTCCATGATGAGTTGGTATGAGATGTTTAATTTGCAATAATTGTTTTATCAACAAGCCAAATTTTTATTGACGATTAACTAAAATTTGTACTTTACAGAATGTTGCAGAACATCAACAAATTGGTGAAAATGTTGCTTTGGATTTGGTGTCACCTACATCAACATCAAAAGTTTGTATACTTCAAATCCTGTTTTTTAATTTCAATTCTTTTGTTTACAAAAATAACTTTTAGTTATATATATTATTTTTAATTTTACAGAAAAAAGGTCAAATGTAATTATCAAAAGGCTAGTAGAAAACAAATTAGTAGAATTGGGGCATTCATACTCAAACAGAAAAAGTCAACTGTCAGCATGAAAAATTTTTGTTCCCATAGAAAAAAGTTGCAGAGAAGAATGCCAAAATAAAATAACTCCCGTAGAGCAACAACGTGGTATGATTAGAATTTTTATTTTTTTTATTTATTTTCATATAATGAAAACAAAATTGTTTTTGGTTTTACTACGATTTATTTGTTTAATAAGTTACCAGGTTTCGACCTATGAGGTCATTGTCAAACTAAATTTACTATAGGCCGTGTTGTTACTTAAATACTATGTCTTATTAGGTAGGTATAACAATATATTCTTAGAGCTAAGGTTTTATATAATGCAAAAATTATTGAGGGAAATTCAGAAAGAACAGTTGGTTGTGTTGTATATCAATATAATGGAGTTTTACAAAATCAACGTCGACTCAATCAATTTATTTATTTTGTTAATACACTTATTACAAACAAACAGCTATTACAGATTATATAGTATTACTTGAATATTGTATGGTTTGCAAGCCAGTGAAGTTTGTTAAATTATTTTACACCATATTATCAACACTATGTTCCAGCTATGTTCCAACAACAAAAATAAATAAAAACAAAATGCACTCGATTGCACCGATCGAGGCAATAACAATGAAGACAAAAAAAAACATTCAGTCGTGAAATGAATACGCTATTACAAAAAAAAAAACACAAGCAATGACTGATGCTCAGGGGGGGGGATCAGTCCTCTCTGAATAAAAACTGGGGGAGGGGAGCCTCACCACATTCAAGACAATCATCAACCAGAACCCTGAAGAGATCTAGAAATAGCACCTTTGAATTTTGGCAATGATGAAAAGTAAAATTCAACATCCCTGAAGAAAGAGTTTTAATTTCTGCACGACCTTTGGAAGAATCCTATAATACTCGTACGATATATTTATTATGTCTTTATAAATTGTCCTTATTTTTATATTTTTTCAATTGAAATTTTTAATAAATTATTATATTACATAAGAACTTAATAGAAAGAAATCATTTTAATTTCCTTGCTACTTTTTTAACTTATATATTGATCACAATGTTTATTTGTACAATGTGAATAATTATTCTAATAATATTATTATTTTTGCTAGATTTTTCAAATAATAATTATAGTGTTATTAGGAAAATAGATCACATTTTACAACTAAACGCGATTAATATTATTGGACTTTTGACAGCTAAGGTCATGTATAGGTACCTACGTAAGTATGACAAGTAAATCAATTGATTCGTACCAACGATTCGTTGTGCAGCGAACTTCAAGTTGATGACGTCACTGTGAAGAAGTTGTTGGTAAATGTACCAATGAATTATTGGTTGCGAAGTCAATAGATCTGTACTAGTGAATCGTTCGTACGAACTCTGGTCCTAATTTGATAGTACGTACCAATGATTCGTTGTGAAATTTCGTTAGTATTTTTCTCAGTGTATAATTATGCGTTATTGTTGCGGTTATAGTCGAAAATTCGTGTTTGTAGTCGATCGACTAATTTTATTTGTAAATTTATTTTGGTATACATATGTGTTTATTTATATATTTATCTATATATATCTTAAATTATTTAATTTTGTTTTACTTATTTATTTATATATTATTATTATTATTTGTTTTTGTTTAATGGGTTAGTTGGAAGATATTGCGCTTCAGCAATAAACTCGCCCATTGCACAAAATTATTAATTCCATTGTTGTGATACCATGTTTTTTGTTCTTCTTTACATATTGATTTTGTGCAATAAAGTTTATTATTATTATTATCATCTCATATCTCATTTATTAAACAAAACAATATTTGATTCTACATTTTGAACACAATATAAGATTAACAATAAAATTTAAAAATAACATTAAATAACAAAAACCATAAAATATTAAAATAAATTTATGTATATTCAAAATGTAGAACCCCAAGATTATTCGAGTTGATTCTTCCATGATGTTCTATGAAATAGTACAATCATGGGAGATCACTTACAGAGCTACAGGGACAAAAACCTTCTTACTATCCTGGTGGACGATAGAAGTACGGCCTTCTGCATGCTGTATTTGAGCCTGTCATCTACTCCCAGTTTTCTGAGATTGTTTGACAGACTCTTAGGTATTAAACCATTCACAGACAACACTATAGGCACGATGATTGTGGTAGGTGTTCTCCACATATCTTTGATTTCGTGAGCAAGATCAAGATATTTTATTATCTTATCTTGCTCAGCTTTATTTAAATTTTCATCGTGCGGTATAGTGATGTCTATGATGTATGTTTTACGGCATCTGCGATCAACCAACACAATATCTGGTCGATTAGCTAGAGTAGTTCGATCAGTTTGTATTGGTCGATCCCAGTAGAGTTTAGTGTCATTGTTTTCAAGTACCGATACTGGACAATAATTTATTATAGTATGGTAATTTTGATTCCTGTTCAATTAATTTAAATTTCAAAGCTAAATTTTGATGTAATATTTTTGCTAATATAATATGTAATATTTTTATATTTTTGCTAATATAATATGTAATATTTTTTATTATTATTATTATTATTATCGACAAGTACGGTTTGTCTAGGGCGTCTTATATTCAACTGTAAGCCGTTTGGGTATCTACAATGTGTGATCTAATATCGCTTGTTTCTTATTGTGTTTTATTATATTTATATTATTTTTCTGTTCATAAGAGTTTATTTTTCACAGACATTCTCAATTTATTAAGTTGTTTCAAATCTTCAAAATCAAGAACTTTGTTTAAAAGCATAAAACAATGAATCTGAAATAATGAAACTATTTATGATATCTGAAACATTAGTTAATATATATAATCATATCAAAAAGTCATAAATAGTTCATGCTTATTAAGAAATCATATTACATTTCAAAAGTTTTCTGTACTTAACTTATTTTACATTCACAGATCTATTTAATTTTTAAGTTTTTAATTTTGTCGAATAAATGAGGATGAAGCTAATAAACTTTAAAATAATTTTGTAAAACCTGTATTATAGAGAGAGACATCAGTATGTATATAGATGTTGAAAGTATTACGATATAAAATTATATGATAGTGTAAATTTAACACATGAAACTACCATATAAGGCTTAGAAGAGACAACGTCACCTTATTTGGTAGTGCCCTGGACGGGACTTATCTATACACTCTTCGCGTACAGTACAGAAGAGAAAAATTACAAAATTTTGATGTGTGTGGAAGCTGTCTAGGAAGAGGCCTAGGAGAAGAATTGAATATAAGGTGTTGGTAAAATTCTTATACAAGTTGATGAGATAGTGAAATATTTCATATTCCTCTAACAAATTTAAGTTGGTGAGATAGTGAAATATTTCATATTCCTCTAACAAATTTAAATAAAAAATGTTGACACAGGGATGTGAGTAGAACTTTGCTTAAATACAAGATGTCAAGATTAATAGTTGTAATGACAATTATTTTTAAGCTCCTGCCTTCCCTTAGAGAACATCCTGAGTCAGACATTACATCTACACACGATTGCTTTTTCATAAGAACTTTAGAATATTAGAAAGCTGAATATAGTATCAAGTTGTCTACAATTAGTTAGTATTACCTACCTACGAATTAAAATAATAGCTGCAAAGCCTTGAATCTGTTATTTTGCTTTCAAAGTCATTGACATAGAAGATGTTCTTGATTATATATTATATTATTAAGTACTACGAAATAGAAACGACATAATAATTATATAACATTTTATAGTGTGCACTGATTCTAATGGATGTATAACATAGCATGTAATTAATTTAATAAATTTTGGGATAATTTCACAAATGCAGCGTTATTTCAGATTGTAAATTGATATCAATTATTATTTATGAAAAATTCTGTCCAATCATCTCATTACGGCGTCCCTCACAAGTGGGGTAGTCAGTGGAACAACTGCTTATAATAAAGATGCAATTCGTCCTATTGATGCTAAAAAAGTAAGGATATTCAGGATGGATTTTATACCTCATTACTGAACTGAAGATGTTAAGTGTCTTAAAACGCGATGTTTTACCAATACCTGCCTTTTACAAGGAAAAAACGCCTGTGAAAAAATGGGGGGTCTATCTTTTACCGGGGGCTACATCGGTCAATATTAAAATAATACAACAATATTGTTTCATGTCCAATAGAATGTGGAATATATTCGTTATTTTTTGTATTATTTTTTTAAAGTACAACGATTTTGATTTTTTTTAACATTAAAGTACATTCACATTGAACACAATTAACATACAGACGTCGAGTTTATCGTGCAAGTGTGATTTCTCCTAACTAATGCAAATAAATAATTTCCTTTTATTTGATGAGTTATCACGTTAATAATTGAAAATGACAAATCTATCAACATATTATATCCTATTCGAAATCTCTTCCTCTTAGTGTCAGTAATGGCAGAAAGCTCTTTGGTAGACTACCTCAATAATAGTAATTAACACATTATTAATGAGGAACACCTCACAAAACACTACAATAAATTATTATACGTAAATACTCGTAGGTAAAACAATTACACTGCCTTCATATTATATCACATTGTGTAATATCAAATAATAAATTCTCCCTTACAGACAGTTGTTGTTCATGCAAAGTGCGTGAAAATTATTTCTGGAAATAAATGGTGTAAATATCATTTTGACACTTTGAATAAATGAAATACTTTACACAAATATAATATTGTGTAGGTATGTATGTATATATATTATTTATTCAAAATAAAATGGTAAGCTTTTGTCACTCCATATAATGATATAATGAACAGTTACTACCACATCGCCTATTATTCTCTATGAATATTTAAAACCATTTTAAAAGTTAATAGAATTTCAATTTCATTTTGAAATTCTAAGAAACTTTTTTATGGTAAAATACTCGTAATTAGTTCGTCGACTCTCCCATTTGTAATGGATGATGTACTACTATAGTTATTCAATGCGCTATTGAATTCATATCATTTTTCGTTTCGTATTTTATTTTCAATTAAATACTCTCATTGAAAAAAGAGACAATGTTAGTAGTGAATAGAGGGTAAGAGCTTTTGTCGTGATTTGTTGACAAGAAGTTGAATTAATGACAGATTGTGTAACTGTTTATTAAGATATTTATCTATTTTTATAACATCATGGCATACCTAAGAGTCGTGTGGCTAATGAACTCTAAAGACAGAGACAAGGAAGATACACAAGGTTGAGAGATAGAGTATCTGCAGATGTGCCCGTTTGAGGATTAAACGGCAAGATTATGTTGACCATTTGTCTACCTAGGATCACCAAAAAAGATGAACATGTGTTAAGGACAATGAACAGGACAGTATGATATCCGTGTACATAAACGTTATAAATGTGTCTAAAATATTTAAAACAAACTTTCTGATATTTTAATCACCTTGTGAATTTCATCCACTTAAAAAGTATAAAGAAAGACAGTATTTTGACATTATGTAGTATGGAGTTGAGAGATGATATATTTCAATCATGTTTCCACCCCAACACAATAGAGAGAAATACCTACCCCATGATCTATGAGACTTAAGCACGATATAAAAACAGCATTTTACCATCAGTAACCCGCACTATTACTTTCATCCCCCTCTGTTGATAAGGGATGTTGTCTTCGGTCGATGCATAATTAATTTGTTTTTAGTCTGATGCAATCCCTTTAAAAGGACCGCATATAGGGTTGCCAGGATACTACTTAGTTTGGGGATAAGTACCTGAATTTATTATTATTATTACTTATCCTCTTGTTATGGGGGGATGATTGACGTTGTGCACTTTGAACAATGCGCTCAAGGATATTAGGTCTTCATAATGTGCGTTAAACTGCATCAAATACTACATGTTTTAGATAGTAGTATTAAAATAATTGCACTAAAATTGAAAAAAAGTGCACACTTTTCCATGTTGCACTTATGTACTGATTCATAAAAACACGATTATAATATTTTTTTCATATGTCAAGCTGTGTATATTCATTTTATCAAACAACGTTTCCATCTTTTCAATATTGCATTTATGTTGTCAATTAAAAATAAATTTAAGGTATTTCAAGGTAGGGGAAGATCGAGGGCCGCAGAGGGGTCGGCAGAAGACAGCTCCCCTGGCTTCGAAACATTCGAGAGTGGACCGGTGTCAGAACCGTGGAGGAGCTGTTTCGCTCCGTCCAGGACAGGGAAGCTTTCTCTCAAATGGTCGTCAACGTCGGGGGGGGGGGGGCCGGCAAGACACGTGAAGAAGAAGAGAAGGTATTTCAATTTTAATTGTTTAAGTATTGTTTTAATTTTTTTTATATAAATACATATTATACATGTCTCAGGCATTTCTCACATGTGAATTTTCATAACATGAAAATTAGACATTCAGAATTGGAAACATGTATAATAAATTGCTGAACTGGAGATGACAAATGTCTGATTCTGTAATAAAATAACGTGAATATTTGCTAGTATGAATTTTCTTTTTGATTGAAAACCGTATATGTGAAAAAGTTTAAATGGAGAGATAGTTGCAGAAGAGCTGAAGGTAATTCCTCTAATACTAATAATAATATTTATATATGGATCCTGTTAGTAAATAAATAAGGATTATTTTGAGACTTTTCAATGGTGTCTTGTGAGGGATTTGCATTTTATATTTAAACACCATTATCATGTTGTCTCTAACAGAATTAAACAGATCATTTGAATATATCTTACTGCTCATCATAGGGGCTTTCTGGATTAAAATAAATCAAACAAACAGGAGACGAAATAATAATGAATAAATCTACCGCCCTCGTATATCTACGAGTATAAATGTACAGTATTATAAGTGTCCTTATTTAAATATATATATATAATGAGTTACAATCCACTGGATTGGTCTGCAACGAGTTTGGTTTTTCTTCTCCATTCGTCTCTATTCTCAGCCAGTCTTTTTAGCCCAACGTATGAGCCACAGTTCATGTCTCTCTTCAGTTGGTCCATATATGCGTCTCTTGGTCGGTCTCTGCCATTTGTCCCCTCGGTCTTACCCTCTGCGATGGCAATGAGTAGTCCTGGATGCCTGATGTTGTGGCCAATCCAGTTAGCTCGTTGTTGGCTGATTCTCTTAAGGAGTTGCCTTTTTTCGCCTACCCTGGTTAATACTTCTTCATTTTCGACGTGCTCCGACCAATGGATCTTGAGCATGCGTCTGTAGCACCACATCTCAAAGGCCGCTAACCGTCCGCTTTCACTCTTGCTGATGGTCCATGTCTCACAACCATAAAGCAGAATGCTCCATACAAAGGCTTTAGTAAGGTTCTTCCTTACGCTTAAGTCAATATTTGGGGATTCCAATATCTTTGATTTTTTGTTAAAGGCAATCCTTGAATAGAGTGATATATATTTAAATTCACTACGCAAAGTCTCCGGTAAAGATCTTTCTTTACCGGAGACTTACATCTTTCTCTCTTTTCTGTTTGTTTTCAAGTATCCAGAAAATCGAGAAATCTTACGTAAAAGACGATTACAATTCAACGATGAGGCTTGTCATCCATCCCGAATGACTTTTTTTTTATTATTGGCACGAAAGAAAAATCTGCATGTTTATTACATGCAACTACTCTGCTGACTACCCAATCGTGCGATATTATGCTGTTGTGGTACAGTAGAGCTATTTTGAAATTACAAGAAAATAAAATGTTTTAAGTGAAGAAGTTCATTCTATTTTATTAGGTACTGAATTTAAAAATAGAATAAAGTGATCCTTTATTAATATTTTTATTTAGAACATATAAAACACTTTCAAATATCCTAAAAAAACATTTAAAACACTTTCAAATATCCTAAAAAAACGTAGTATTGTGACAGTAGGATAGGAAATGAAGACGTGCTGATTGTTGTCCCTAATGCTTTATACATATTGTATTCTGCTATAATCGACATCTTCAGTGATGAAAAGTAAGAGAAGAATATTATTGGGTACTTTTTTGAGATTGACAATGTCCATATAAGACGAAAGACGTCTCTCTCGACAGTAAAACGTATAAGATTTTTTTTTAATTTCGTTACATTATTAGGTTTAAACTACCGTGAATTATTCAGAAATCAAAAACAATATCCGAACTATACGAGTACTACCCTTAATTACCCGAAATAATACTACCCTTATAGGTAATGTCACAGCGAAAAAACAGCTCTTAATTTAGTACCTTATTGTGTAGTTGAATAAATCACTCACTTTTTTTTAATCAAAGGTTTACTTAAATTTCCGTAAGAATTTATTAAACGTAATATATTATTCAACTTTCAGATATGAAACATGTCTTCAATATTATTTTTGAGTTGTTTTACTGGTTAATCTACTTCTTGTTTAAGAGATGATTACGACAGAAAAATAAATAAATCGTCATATTCACAATAAAATAACTTTCTCCGTCAATTATTTGCGTGATAAGAATTATAACAAATTATTTATATTATTATTTCCTAGTTGTAAACTTTAAAACTTTTATTATCAAGTTCAACAATGCAATTCCGTTAACTGAATAGAAAGATTGAAACATTTGTAACCTGGTAAATGCGCAAAAAGTTAGCAGCACCTTTCTCAATACGCTGTTCCGTGTAATTGAACCAATCTATTGCAGGAAACGTTATTCTGTTAACTCGTTACAGTTGTTGTATAGTGCATTTGATTTATTATATACCATTAAAGGAAATATGTCTTTTCAAAATTCATTTTCCATCAGTGTATGAATTTTATTTCATGCGATTTTATTTGTTATATTGTACAAGAAAAACTAAGTATTTCTTTTGATCATGATGATGATAACATAACATAATAGACATTTCACACACATCGAGCTAGTCCCAAACTTAGATGAATCTTGTATTATGGGTACTAACGCGACGATACACACATATACAATGCACATAACACATATACAACTTGAAAAAGGTCATTCCTCACTCTGATGATATTTTAAAGATTATATTTTGTCGGTGACGTTGTGAAAGTTAATTTTCAAATTTGTTTTTGTTTAGTTCTTATGTAGCACTAAAGATGGACTAAGTCCCATCTGCCTATTAAATCCTCCTGCCTCCTCTGTAGGGTTACTCTTGACAAAATCTAAACACGATCTTAATCTTACTCATACGTCGCGGGACTATTGGCCAAAAATACGCGCATACCGATCGCGCAGCAGCGGTAGCGCGGTGTTTTTGACTACAGTCCCTTCGTGCGTCATATGATCAAGATCAAGACTAGATTAAGATCGTATTTAGATTGTGTCAAGAGTAGCCCTGCTGGTCCATAATCCCTACCAAATGTTGGGTGTGTGTCAAATATAATTTTATATTTTGTTTTTTTTTTCTTTTGTTGTGTATTGATGTTTAGCATATATGTATTTTTTGTAAGTAAAATTTGTTTTAACTAGGTTTATCTCAATGTGTCGTGGTTAGATGCAAGAAATCACTTTATAGTGATAGTCTCGCCACTGCATATCGTCCTAGTTCTTTGAAATTTTATATTGTTTTGTTAACACTGTCATGTAATGATAATGTGCAAAAAGAATAAATAAATAAATAAATAAAATTCGTGAAAGTTAACAGTGTTTGTTTTAAAATTAGTTTTTATAATTGATGTTTTAGTTGGATATATTGAATATTGGACGTTTAAGTAATAAATCTTTATTATTATTTATTTTTCAAAGAAATTTGCTTTTCGTTAAATTTTGATCATGTAATTATATTTGTTCAATATGTAAATACTAATCTATATGTCGCTTATGGTGATATTTGATATGGTAAAGCAATTCAACAATAAGTACCTAATATTGACAACAGTAATTTACTATACATTAAAAAGCTTTCTAGGAATCCAGTAAAGGGAGTTGTCATTTGAAAACGATTGTAATATTTTTGGCGTTTTTCAAATAAATTGATTGGAACATCAAAAGATTATTTGTTTATGTGATATTCTTTTCAAGACCCTTACCTTTGGTCGCTCTCATCAGAATTTTTCACTCAACACATTATTTGACTGCTAATCTTGCAAATAGCTTCTGGAGTGACTACATAATTGGCCTCATGCTTTTGTTGACAAAGATAATTCACACATATCGAGCTAGTGCCAAACTAAGATGGATCTTGTACGTGACGATACACACATATACAATGCACTAAACACATATATGTGCATGTAACACCCAGTTCCAGGACAATTTAAAAAAAGGTCATTCTTCACTTTGCTCTAGCCGGGAATCGGACCCGGGACCTCTTGACTCAAAGGCAAGAGCATTATCTCCACGCAACACCAGCCGTCCGTCATTATTTTGTTAAACTTAGGGTATGTTTGTATAAATTAAAATACGGTGTGTAAGTTTTACCAATACTTTAATATAAATAAACAAAAATTAAAAAAAAAAACTACAAGAAAAGCTTTTTTGACGAAGACATGTCAAAACTTATGTCATTTTAATAAAGTACAAGTATAAGCGTAACTTAAATTTAATGTAAGTAAGTATTTTAAACTTTTATGTTAAAAATCTATTTAACCTTTTTCAAAGTAAATGTGTTAGTTGAATGAGCATAATAACTGAAAGTTTCGGATGTACTTAAGGCAAAAGGTTTGAAAAGCATGAAACTTCTACACTATTAAAATATTACTGTCTGCATAGGGAACTTACTCACACACATCAAGGAAGCAGAAGGAAAAGAAAAATACATAAACGTATCCTTATTTTATTACGCATCGGCAAGTCTGAACAAAGGTTTATACTACTATGCGTGGGAGGAGAAAAAATCGTGTTCATGTGTACTTAATAATAATAATAACAACATAAGAGAAAATATTCATAGAATGGGAATATCTTCAGTAAATAATAACATTTATTATCATAGACGAGATATTTACGATCCCCATATAAATATCAGAGTTCGTTAGTATGCAATATTACGTGGTTTAATACGCCCATAGAGTCACTGGGAAAGAATAGGTTTCACACCATTTTATGAAAGTTATCGAGCGCTCTGTAAAAGACAGATATTTATAAACATTACTTATAGGATCCGGGTTGGCTATTTATTTTTTAAATTAATTTCTTTAATAAATTTACATATCAAAACAACAATCAAGATAACTGGTATAAATGAGGTAAAATATATTATAAAGATCAGGCGAAACAACAGATGGAGTAACATTTTGACCTCACAGGGTTATTACGCATATTTAAATGAATATAAATAGCTACATATGCCATAACACTACACACTATTTAAAATTTTCAGAACTTTTCACTAGCACATTAAAATGCAGTAGTATTTTTTATCATTCGGTCTATAATTAACTTTAATATAATAATAATAATAATAATAAAAATCTTTATTGCACTAAAAAATCAGCATAAGAAAATAAACAATTTAAACTAGACAAATAAATTTTGTTCAATGAGCGAGTTTATTGCAGAAGCGCCTCATCTTCCAACTAACCCATAAATAATTACCTCATTCAATTCTTGAAATATTTCAACAGATTTAACAGTTAGCACTTTGAGCTCTGTGCTTTTTGACATCTCGATCATTATTCTCCGTGCGATCGGCGCCAGGTTCTAGAGCTAGTATTAAGTATTAATAATAATATTATACAAGCTTTTACCCATTCGCATTAGAGAAATAATTAGGTGCTTAGTTCTTGTAAAGATGACTGACAAGGCTAATATTACGTTATACAAGTAGGTAGACTACAAACATACTAAATTAATATTATATAGCTATCAATATGGTCTATAAAATAATATAAATTATGCTTTGGTAATAACTAATATAAAAATGTAATGGCTGTATTTATAATATTGGTATGTATTTGTACACCCGTACTTACAATAACGATAAAACGGCTATTCCAACTTTTATGTCTGGCTAAGTGACATGTTACTCAGAAACAATGATTAGAAATTATTTTCAAATATCAATCGTGTTTGGCACATTAAAATAAACTTTAATGTAGAAAATAATAAAGCACTATTGGCGCCTTAAGTCAATTCCTGCTTTCAACCTTCTTCTGTTTAAGTCTCGTTTGTATACATTAAGTGTTGGCACTAAAATAGCTGGAAAGTTATACTCGTATTTAGGTGAAATGCACATTATTGTAAAATATTTTTTTTAATGAAAATTTAGGCAACAAAGCTCAATGTATCGAGGTTACCGGCAAGAGACCAAGAGGAAGGCCAAAGCGCAGATGGCGTGAAGTAGTGAGACAAGACATGAGGAGCTGTGATGTTTCTCATGAGGATGCCTTAGACAGAACCAAGTGGCGTAGCCAAACAAGAAAGGCAGACCCCACCACCATGTGGAACTAATAATTGCCCAAGGAGAAGAAGAAGAATAATGTTTACATGAAAATATTTTTTTTTCGTTTTTTACGAGTGCATATCAGATCCTCCCGACGCTGCCGATAACTATGGAAAAGGCCTCCTGTCCTTCGCAACCCCAAAAAAAACTCCTCCATCAGTCTAGAATATTTCGTATACATCACATCCACTTTCTGACTTATTCTCGCCTTTCCTCAATCTTGCCTTGCATTTTTAAATGGAGTAATTGTTATTTTTGTCCTCGCTAAATGTGACCCAGAAACGAAGCCTTTTGAGATAAAACACAGTTTATACCAACAACAAATATTTTTAGAAAATCTAATTATATTTTCTTACAATTTGAAAGAAGGTGATTTCATTAATTAATTTTTTGCCTTGAAGAAAAATGTAACGGTCAACTTATTCTACGTAGTAACACTGTCAATGTTGTTTTTTTCATTATTTATTTCTTCTATGAAATAAAATATTTTTATTAGAATTTATTAAGTAGACAGAACAGCTGAAAACAGGATAGCTCACATTACTGCAAAGGAGGTACCAGCTGGCTCACGTTCACGTGGAAGACCACCAAAAAGATGAAAAGATAGCTGGTCCTCAGTGTCACAAGAGGGAACAATCAACTTCAAGAGGAAGAAGAAGAGAGTTCGGAAGAGATTGAAAGCTCTGGAAAGCTAGCTCATAACTTATAAACTAATGTGAAAGTACCTACTTAACTAGTGTGTTATGAATTTAAGTTTTATAACAATAAATCAATGCAAGATGAACTTCCTCTAAATATAGTTTTTCAATCATATCGACTAAAAGAAAGTAGAAGTACAATTTTGTTATTTAATGAACATTTTGAAATTCATTTCAGTAGGAAAATTATTACAAAGATTTCACTAACAAGAAAGATGAAGATACATTTTATGCTTGAACTGGAATCAAACATATCTAAATACTACACAGATACTGTGTAAGTATTATTATACTCTTTGATGACGAATAACGGAAAGAGATATTACGGTTGGTATGTCTAAATGATGAGAAGATAGAGGGAAAGAGAAGAGTGAGTGGATGGAGTGGGAAAGGTAAACCAAAGACATATTTATGTGGGGAAACTACTCAGCTTTTCCTTTGTGGAAATCAAATGGCTGCTCTCACTAATATCAGGGTAATATTTAGAAAATATTTAGGAGATATTTATTAATTAAATTATACAGAAACTTTTTCTCCAGTAAAGATGTAACTTCTTTGATACTGGTGGATGTGAAAATGTAAGGAAGAGAATGAGAAAGATGAAAAGTGCTATGGAACGCTAAAAAAATCGTATTTAGAAAGATTGTACAAACTCTGATTTTCTCATTTCATTATTTTAAGTCTTGAGATATGGACACTACGAGAAACAAAAAAAAAGCTTATGGATGCCTTTGAAGTGCCGGCGCAGGCTGCTCCGGATTCCACAGACGGCCATATACTTTCATTTCGCAAAGAGTTAGGATACATAAATAATAATTAGGATTAGGATTAATTAAGAAATAAGTAAATAAAGTAACTAAAAGTACGGAACCATTATTGAAACCCTAAGGAACCACACAACCGGTGGTGTTGAGGCCGGCCGGAAGACATCGTTTCATATATAATCTCGGTATTTGCCAAAGTTTTATTACAAATTAATTCGATATTATTTTGTCGAATGCTAATTTAATTGTTTTGATTGAAAAAAATATAAAATGAAAATGCTTTAAATCGTTATAATGTACGCTTGCAATGATATGTTGGTGAAATCGGTTTCATGTGAATACTAAAAACGTAGAGAAGTACTACGTACGACGTTAAGCTTTCATAAATTAGTAGTAATGCTTATACAACCTCATATATTTTAAAAGCTAAGTAAGCGAGTTCGAGATCATTTTGTAATGTACTCACTACTTCACATTACCTGTCTGACGTCGTTATACTAAAATAAAAGCAAGGATTAAGATTTTCTTGTACCTACCTTTTTTTTTCTTTGTATTCAACCAATTTTGTTTGGAAATGAACTTCTACAACTTGAAATAGTATTTGCTTCGAACATTATGTTAAATTTATACGACTATTTTAAGTATATCATCCATTTTATTTTACCTACATACAACAAAAGTGATACTTGATACATATAAGATTAAAACGGTGATTTCAGGATAGAAAGAAGCTACTTTTTGATAGTTGTCATAGAAAGTTATTTCTATGAAGCAGAGCGAAAAGGTTTCAAATGAAGAAGTGGTGCTTTTTATCTTTGGATATTCTCCAAATATAAATTTTAATTTTCAAAATGGACCAAAGTTCCCACATAACTACTACCCTCAAAAAATCTGCACTGGCTCAAGTGCGCTGAAAGAGTCACTTTTAAGATTTGCCTCAGATTTTTCAGGTCCATTCATAATATGGCCCCATCATACATCTCCGAACTCTGCAGAAAGCAGGTACCAAATCCAAGACAAGCCACCCTTAGATCAGGTTCTGATGCAGGTGTCAGGCTGACGGAAATCAGTGTAAGAGAGAGACCTAATTATTCATTTCGATCCTTAAGCTCGGCTGGACCATCCATGTGGAATGATCTAATTGAACAAGACGTGCGTAAGACAAAGTCTCTTGCTCTGTTCAAGAGTCGATTGAAAACACACAAAGGTGTATAAATGATATAAAATTGTACAGTTTATTGATATTTATATTTGTTAAGTTTTATAATATAATTCTGAATATTTATGTACTAGGCTTAAGTTACTGTTATAAGCACAATATTTTAGATGCGCCCTTGAAGTGGAATTATTCCACAAAACGGCGCACTATAAAATTGTCTAGTTATTATTATTACCCAGCTGGATAACGATTATTACAAAAGTCTAAAAATATACTATTTCTATTATAACTATGCGATGGAATATTTATTTTCTGATTTCTCTAGTAAGGTAATGGTGCATGAAATAATTTTAATATTAAATCTTTCACTGGCTACCCCATTTGTGTTAGATAGAGAGGTAGATACTTAAGTATTCATATTCAAAAGCGTCTTTGTGTTAAAAAGGTTCTAAAATCCATTCGCTTTTATAAAGAACAATTTGCTTGAAAGAATATTAATAAGTCTGTTTTTATAAACATGGTACAAGTATATTTTTGTGCTTAAAATAACATTCAAATTTTTGAAAATTCTGAATATAGATGTAGAACAATGTTTTCATTATTAAATTTTTTGCCTAAGGGATGCATTCATTAAAATAATATTGAATTATAGAGCTTCATTTCAGTGGTGGAACAACTTTTTAATATTGGTCACGCTTTTGCAATAATTTTTAATCGGTCGTAATATTTGAATAATAGATATCATAGATTTTTAATTAGAGTAATGGATGTGTTGTAAAAGTTAAAACTATTTTTGTTTACTTTTTAAGTTTATATTCATTTTCTGAAGTTTTATTATTATTAAGAAAAAACTTCTGAAATCACGACAACATAATCTAAAAAAAGTATTCAGTGTCGCAGGATCGCTGATTTACTAGAAGCAGAAGAAGGAGTTTATTTTTCTGAGTATGTCGGCCGGTGTGGCGTGGAGGTAACGCTCTTGCCTTTGAATCATGAGGTCCCGGGTTCGATTCCCGGCCAGGGCAAAGTGAAGAATGACCTTTTTCAAATTGTCCTGGTTCTGGGTGTTACATGTATATTTGTGTGTATCGTCGCGTTAGTACCTACCCATAATACAAAATTATTATCTGAGTTTGGGACTAACTCGATCTGTGTGAATTGACTATGTATGTATGTGTATGTATGTTATTCTTGCTTCAGTGTCGCAGGATCGCTGATTTCCTACAAGCAGAAGAAGGAGTTTTTTTTCAGTATGTTTCGAATTCTTGCTTATATGGAAGATAAGCCACTGCCTCATTTTATATTTGAATTTATGATAGTAAAGATACATTGAATTTTGGTTTATACAAAAACAATATTGAATTTCATAAACATGACGTGTTCAAAAAACACTGAAGAACATACATATACTACCAAAAAATTTTTTCTTCTTACGCAAAGCAAACACAAAATATATTTTAAAAAGTATGGTTTTGTTAATATTTTCATATTATTCAATAAACTCAGTAAAAAAAGGGAAAACTGGCAATGTGTATGACTTCATTTTGTTCTGTCACATTCAAACTAGAGATCAAATCGTTAAATTTGCTATTGATTTCTAACATTTTTAATTTATCAGCTAAGGTCATCTCATACAGCTCATGGATTTGCTTAACACGAGTGATATATAGGGATTTAATAACCGAATTTGGCCAATTGACTTATTACGTGTTTGGTTAATTGTATTTTCAAACGCTTTTACAGATATTTTCGGAATACATTTGATAACATTTAAACGTAATTTTTTTAATTTTTAAGAAATATTTTATTTAAATATTGAATACTTTTAACACTGAAAGAAATTAAAGTAAAATAAAATTAATTAACTTTAAAGAAGTTAAATCTATGACAAATACTAGACAATAACTTATTCACTGAGTCGGTGTTTAGGTAGTAGAATTCCGAAATAAATTGACAATGTTCTAACAAGAAGAAAGACGTCTCTCTCGTCAAATAAAAAAATAGAATAAAACATCTGTTTTATTTATTAGACAATAATTATTTCAAATTCATTACAAAGTGGAATTTGAAATAAACAAAACATGAAATTATAACATATTATGTGTCGGCTTGCTGTATCTCACTATGAAGTATTTTTTTGAAACTATCGTCAGAGCCTGACAATGATTGGATATTGCAGTTGGATTGTAATTGTAAAGCAAAATAATGCCTAGTCATTTTAGATTTTCTGTTTATGTATGTATATCATTAATGGTTGGAACTCCATTGCCCAAGATCAAAAGACTTGTAGCTTTATTGTCTCAGTCAAAGCTTTACAAAGGCTATTCGGCCATCGGAAATAAGTAAGTATTTAAACCATCAAAGAATCTCCCACAGCCGACTACACATGCATGCAGATTGTCTTCTCGAATTGAAGATGCAAATTTACTCCTTACGTCTTGGTGTAACAATGCTGTTTATATTTGGTTGACTTACGGTTCATTTTAAATAGGTACACTTTTTTATGAATAGATTAAGGTAATATTAGTGAGTGACACTAAACAATTTATTGGGAACTGACTCAGATGCAGAGCTCTAGATGTCGATTTATACCGTATATACCGGACTACATGTAGTTGCATTAAATTCTAGGCCTATGTATGTATAAACTACTACTATGTATATCATCACGACATATCCCACAAGGAAGGTAGCAAGCAGAACAGCTGCATGTAATAAACATGCAAGCAGACCTCTCCGTGCCAATAAAAATCTAGATTTTCAAGATGGGTAGCAAATCTCACCGTTGAATTGGAAATGTTTTAATTTTTTCGAACCCCTGCATTTTAGAGGACATTAGAATTACGAAAAAGTGTGGGAGACAAATTCTTGACGGGTGTTCCACGAAAAAGTTTGATTAAATTCAAGGCCTATGTATATACATATGTCCTATTATTAGTCCTGCTGCGATCACCTTGGCCATAAGCTGTTATGATGGTCTCAGCGCAGGGTGACATTTTTAGGATAATAATATTCTTATAAAGTTTAAAACATTTAGAAAGTTTCGTAACACAGATATTTCAGGCACAATGCTGGTATTTTGAACCCGCGTTTTGAGCCTAATCCTTTGATATCCTGTATATCTGGATAAGTGAACTTTTCCCGGCATTAGACTGTGATATTTCTGTGTGACCATGACTGATCATATAAAGACTTATCTGGTTGTATAATGCTGAGAAGTGTGGATGTTATTATATTATTTCCACATTTATGAGTAAATGGATATTCTTTGGATGTTTTCCAAACACTCTCCCAACTATGGATGATACTGTATATTGTGTGAGAAGTTAAAAAATAGTGAGAAAGTATTAAATGTAGTACGTGAAAATGTACGTTTTGAGAAAATGGAAACTTATGTACCTACACAGCATGCATGCATACATTGTAGCAGTAGCAAAACAGAGTTCCCTGAATACGGCGGGTGGAGTCACATACCAGCCATGGAATAACGAAGATTTAGAAAAAGTGGTTTTGATGATTCAAGAAATATATGGCTAAGATTAAAAGAAGCAGAAATTTATCGTTTCTTATGAGGCGCAAAACAAATATAAAGTTAATAGTTACAGGCTGATTTCTTAGTAAGATCTGTCAATAATGTACAGCTTGCACTCAATAAATGAAATATAGGTAAAATTTACTTGTATTGCATATTGAATAAAATAAAAAAAACCTACGACTTTATTATACTAGTATCAAAATTTTATGGTCAATGTTATCGTCCGACGGCAATTGATAAAAGTTCAAATTAAATTATAAGAAATAAAATATTCCACAGTTACTTAATTGATAGTAAATCTGCTTTCAGGAACTTTCGTTTTCATCATCAGCTAGAGTAATATGAAGAAATAACATTCTAATATTTTCATTGTAATGAAAAAATAAAAAAAGTGATAATGTAAGTTGGTAATAATCAGCATCCATTAATATTTCATACCATTGTGGGTGGGAAAAATTGCTTATAACAGTATTGTACAAATTTTATCTATTTTTATATTTTATTGACTAACATTGACCACATCAACACAAACAACATGGTGTTGGTCAATTTTCCAAAAATGTATTAATTAAAAAGTTTTAAGGTGTTTCTGACTGCCATTGCTAGGCATACTAAAACAGCTTTTCTGCAGATTTTGTTCTCAATGATTCTCGTCGTGTTATCTTCAGTAATAAAGGTTGTGTAGAGATCTCAGTGTATAGACGCTTTAGTATTTTCTATAATATTTCATATCATCTAGTTTTCCGCCGATTGGTATGACGCCATTTATTTAACACTAAAAATATAGATTATCTCAAAAAAACCAGCTATTCATAAATTTTATTTTAGGTGTATTCAACAAAGCAATTATTTATACTTGAAAAAGTCCGAAAATCTGTGTAACATCACGTTTAAGACATTTATTATCTTCAGTATCAGCGGTAAGGTATGCTACCCATCTTTAATGTCTTAGCCTCTGTAGGTCCACCGGCAACCATAATTCCTTGGATAATTCATGAAAGAACGATATTTGAGATTTTAGTACTATTAATTCCTTAGAATAATTAACGCATAACAAGCTGGCGTACCTCAAGTATTTTCTACGTTTTCATAATACTTATGATACTATAACACCAACATATAACGTACCTGTGTTTCTTCTGTTTCCATAACCCCCGAAGATATTATCAAGAATCTTGAAGCTTGTATGCCGCATCCACCTGTAGAATATGCATAGATTCTATATACAACCATCACATACATTTCATATTATACGTCTACCACCACTACTGATGTTAAACTTAGTAGTCTTTTTTATTCTCTTTTATTCTCAAGCATGATAGAAATACTTGCATGCTTGTTGTTGGTTTTTTCTCCCTTTTAATATGCGAGAATTAAAAATATATGAGCTCGCTCTTCCTGTGTACATAAACAAGATTCATATTAAACAAAAAAAACTGATTTCTTTTTCTACTCTGCCGTAGGTAAGGATGATGTAAAGAGGTTATATTAATATTTTACTTTATGTATTTTAATTAGTTTACAATGTAAATATACTAACATGTTTATGTAGGTACTAATATATGTTCTTATATTAAATATTAATAAATAAAGTAAAAAGCTAATATTTAGTAATTATATTGTATGTCTAGGGTAGTCTGAAAGATGTTGTATTATGGCAGTTCATTTTTGCCCGCCCTTTGGCTGCTCATTTTTGGTGCACCATTTTATACTTTTCGATCTGACTATTGGTGTGGGTGGCTAAAAGTCTTTATGGAAATTATTAAAAGATAACATGTTAATAATAAACGAGCAAGACTTCAGAGTTCTGCATTAAAAAAACGTATATAAATATGTGATGAAGGTTCAAAATGTGTGCAATCACGAGTAAATATAACCATAAATTATTTACATCTACCCAGTTAGAGGTGTGATGGTTGACAATTAGGTACTTTATATATTTCAAAATTAAATTTTCATTAAAAAATTGTATATATATTTACATTATTTTCTGCCACTTCGAGGCATCCAGTGCGATGCAAACTTACAATCGACAATAAAGTCATAGAGCAAGTGATGCGATTCAAGTATCTGGGTGTCGAGATCTCCAGCAGCAATAACCTCTTTGACGATGTAAGAGAACAAGCAAACAAGGCTGCCGTCGTGGCTGGGTGCTTGAAGAGTGCTGTATGGAGAAACAAAGACATGCTAAGAGAGAGCAAAGTAAGGATCTATAAGACCTGCATAAGACCGATCATGACATACGGCATAGAATCAAGAGCTGACACCACCAGAACAAAAAGCCTTCTTAGAACCACCGAAATGAAAACTCTACGACCCATCGCAGGTGTAACTCTTCGTGACAGAATAAGAAATTCAGAAATTAGAAGAATCTGTAATGTCGAAGATGTTGTGCGATGGGGCAGAACGAGAAGACGTTTCTGGAGAGATCATGTGGGGAGGGCGAGCTCAGATCGAGTGGTCAGAATTGCAGCAGATGAACACATGACAGAAAACAGACCCCCAGGAAGACCACCTAAACGCTGGAGGGACAGTTGGACATCCACCTCCCAGGACCAGGCTCCGAGAACCACAGGACATAGTCCTAACTGAAGCAAAAGAAGAAGAAGAAGATTATTTTCTGAAATAAAGCATTTGATACTTTTAAAATTTAGTTTATTTAATATCCCTGGGGTGCATGATATTTTTTCAAAAAAATATTAAAGTAATAAAGGAAGTATTTTTTGTTCGTTTTAATAACAAGGTCATTCTAGTTCTTTCCAGTATAAAGTTTACTTTTTTTTATTTATATACATATATGTACCTATATTAAAAAAAAATTATTGAAGCAAAGCTAGTAAAAAAATATGGTACTAGCCTAATTTTTGGTGTCTATTTATTCAGTGTAAAGATAAAATTAAGAAAAATACAATTTACAAAATAATCAAATTGAAGCAAAGGCATAATTTCAAAACAGTCTGAAAGTTAGGTTTTATTTTTAACCAATGTTACTGGTGTCTGATCGCGTTTATGAAACAAAAAGAGCATTAGTCTCTCTATGCAAACATATTCGATTTTTGTGGATTTTAAAATGCCAAAGTCATTAAACCACTATAGATGTTAAATTGCTTTGAATATTTCACGGAAAAATAGCAATGGAAATTAATGCACTCATATAGGTACCTCCGAATTAAATATCTATAAAAAAAGACTGTCGAGAAATAATATATCGATTCTTGTTTTGTTCATTGACCACTTAAAAAGTTTACAGAGAGAAAAAGTAATATAAAGCGGTGCTAACCAAAGATGAAGGTTAGTTTCGACATTTTGTCAATATGTTATGTAACTGAGAATAATTTCTACCAAATAATCCAATCCATCCCTGACGTATTAAATAAAATGAGATTTGTTTAAACCGAATTGAGATTCGTTTACTTCAATTGTTGAAGTTTTCGAAATGATATGGGTGTGGAAGTAACCAAGAATATAAAAAAATATATTGAAAGTTGATAACACCACAAAACATTTTTCTCCGCTAAACATCCCCCATTCATAGATTCACCCTTGTAGCGTAAATCCCAAATTAAATTGGGTTTGTAAAATTGATTCAATTGTAAGCTATGAATGCTTGAATAAGAAAAATATATATTTAATAACGAATATTCATATCTACTACAAAAATATTGGCGATGAAATAACTTATATGTTATCACTTTTTATATAGGATATATTTTCTCAGTATCAATTTTGTTTTACTTTAATACCTAATTATAAATGTGATATTTTTGTTAAGTTATTTATGAATAACTTGTTTCAATTATTAACAGAGGGAAGGCATTTTAAAAAATGCATCAAAAATATCATGCTGTAGGTAGCTATTTTCATAAATCTTTTGAAATTTTTTCACCATTGTTGTCAATAAATGAATTATTTTCTATGTGAAGTCGCAAATATTTTTATAGAACGATTCCTGTGTTTTCAAAATCAACAATCTACTTACAGAATTTATGTAGTAAAATAATGAATTTTTAACACGAATTTAAAAAAAAATGTGTTTCTGTGAAAAGGTTTTATGTTAGCAGTACTAGTACATAAAACGTGTGAAACACGTAAAATAATAATTATAGTACATCACAAATCTATTATTAGTTCTATTACTATCCCGGCATATCCCATAAAAAGCCTAGCCAGTGGAAAAACCGCATGTAAAAACCATAAAGATTGTCTACTGAATGCCAATAAAAAATGAGACATCTAGGATGAGTGGCATGATTGAGATGGATTCTAGATTATAATTGTCTTGAAAAAATCTGATAATTTAGACTACCGGCTTCAAAAGCTTATTATATTTTCTTTAGAATATATATATTTTTCTATCCAAGATATAATATTAAATAACACATTATATAAAAATTGCCTTCACGGCTTTCTTTTGATGACTGTAAAAGTAATAATGTATTATTTTTGAGGGTTCGTAAGACACGGAGGGTTTTCAACATAGAGGTAGACACCACCGGAAGGAAGGATACGCGGACGCAATTCGCACAGCATGGAGTCATTTCCGGTTTCCTGATTGAATGAAGTCGGATGTGTAAGGGGATCTTATGTTGTCAGCACTACTGGTATGTAGACATGATTGCGATGCGATACAGCCATTATCTAAAGTAAAACTTCTATGTGCAGTAGTCGTTGTTTTACGGTTCGTTAGAGTAATTGAAATAAAATTATTTTATCAGCTACTTAAACTTATTGTATAATGAAGATAACATTTTACTATCCATTATACTTCAACAGATTTCTATTGCATTCTGTACCTAGTTACTTCCTTCCTTAGAAGCATATTATTATACTTCTCATCCCCTTTCTTATAGTTAGTTCACTGATGTTATACATATGTAAGCATTTTTTTTGTTGAGCAGTGGGTTCAACTATCTGGAGAGTTGATCATTAGTACTCTTATCTTATAGTATATCAATTTGTAATTATGATATTGTTCATAATGCAAATAATAATTGAATTTTTTTTTCTCCGTGGAACATTTGGCAACGATTTGGTCTCCCGCTCTTTTCCATAAGTTTTCGAGTGTTTTGTAACAAACAGGTGTTGAAAGAAAGGCATTTTACATCTTAAATTCAGCGATGAGGTTTGTTACCTATTCTAAATGTCTTATTATAGCTTGCATTTTTATTGCACGCAGATGGTCTAAACATACAACAATTTCAACGTAATCGGAAGAAATCATCTGCACCCAAAACTGGTTAAACTAAAAAAAAAATTATTCAATATTTTAAACATTTAATAGTAAATAGAGTTAGATCGTAGCAAATATGCCTAGTATTGAAATGGGTGATTTGTTAACCTCAATAAGAGTGTAGGCAAAGAAAACGATAAGATTTCTACATAAAGGGTTTTTCAACAAGGACTTTGTTTTTTAAAACAAAATAAAACAAAAAAATTTGATGAAGATGATTAAAATTTTTATTGAATTACAAAGAGAAAAGTTTGGCAATAATGCATGAAAAATGATATCTGACAAATGTCCACCACGAGCACGCTGACAGATGTCGATTCTTTCATCAAAGTTTTTAATCACTTTTTGGCAAAATGGCGGGACTATTTCGCTAATCACATCACGGATTTTGAGTTTTAAGGCTGCAATCGATTCGATTGGCTCCGTATAGACTCTGTCCTTAACATAGCCCCACAAAAAATAATCCAGTGGCGTTAAATCACACGATCTGGCTGGCCACTTAACAGCTGAGTTTCGTGAAATCATGCGATCGGGAAATTTGGTTTGCAATAAATTGATCGTTTCATTGGCTGTGTGACATGTGGCACCGTCCTGTTGAAACCACATGTCAGTGATATCCACGTCATCAATAATAGGCCAAAATTGAGTTGTCAACATCTTGCGATAGCGTGATCCATTGACCGTTACCGCATTTCCAGTCTCATCTTCGAAAAAAAACGGCCCAATCACGCCTCCAGACCACATAGCGCACCATACAGTGACACGCTGAGCATGCAACGGCTTCTCAATAATTGCTCTAGGATTTTCAGAAGCCCAAATGCGGCAATTTTGCTTGTTGACGTACCCTGACAAGTGAAAATGGGCTTCGTCTGAAAAAATGATTTTTTCAGAAAAACCAGCGGGTTGTTCCTGAATGAATTGAGCGAATCTACGGCGATTTGAATGGTCGTTCGGCTTCAATTCCTGCACCAGTTGAACCTTGTAAGGCTTCAAAGCCAAATCCTTACGCAAAATTCGCCATGTGGTGGTTTTGGATAACCCCAATTGTCGAGAACGTCGAGGAATTGACAAATTTGGATCTGCTTCAACACTGTGGCTCACGGCTGCGATGTTTTCAGTTGAACGACCCGGTCGTACACGCGTTGGTGTTAACACATTTTGTATCGAGCCTGTCGACTCAAATTTAGCGACCAAATTCTTAATAGCGGTCTCAGAAGGACGATTATGTTGTCCGAAAATATCACGAATTTGACGAAATGTCACTTTAGCAGAACCACCATTTTCATAATGGATTTTAATTATTTTAATGTGATTTTCAAGCGAAATTGAATTCATTGCAACAATTGCCAATGCATCCACTACGAATACGTCAAAAAATTAAATGTCAAAACTATCATGTTGCTGGTGTTGCCACAATTAAAAAACAAAGTTCTTGTTGAACAACCCTTTACATAGTCACAAGTCACTTACTATAGTCACAAGTGTATCAAGAAGGAATGTTTCATTTGGTAATTATCAAAGATGAACTTCTGATATAGGTAAATATTGATAATTTGCACGATAAATAAAACATACGAAACATTAAATATATTATTAAGTTGATGAACAGTCGCTAACCAACTTCGTCAAAGTATAGCAAACATTTCAAACAGTTATGTGCTCAATCACGAAATTCAACAAGTACTCGTACCAATGTATATGTACACATATTGCAAAAGTACAAAATAAATAATAATGTGATGTCAAACGGTAAATAATATTCTAACAAATTGACATGTGAACACGACTGTAGAGAAATTGAACTAATAACATTTCATGTTTAATCTTCAATAATGTCTAAGTGTGCACGTGTATACCTCTCTCCCCTTCCGTTTGATGACTCTATCAGTTTTTTTCTATTTCATTTAATTTATATTTTATTAATAAGGGGACACGTTTCTTCCTCATGATTGGCTCTCTTCATAAATTAATTGTTGATTGCAAATTTTTTGTATTGGTGGTATATGCTCCCCTTTTTAAATTTGTAATTGTAATAGTTTTGCTGGTACCTACTTACCTTTTTTAATGTTAAGGTACGCCCCTACCCTAAGCGAAACACAAAAGAATGCGTTGATTTCATACTTGATCTATTTTATTTGCCCTTTTACGCTCGACTCGGGTGTACAGATTTTAAACCAAGCGCCTACGCCGTCTTACAATATTCCTTGCACTTAGGTGTTGTCAAATAGAATATACATTGTGTATTTTGAAAATGGTTTTTTACTTAAACCTATAACGGTTTTGTGTGCGCCAACTATTGAAAACATATCTCTAGACCTCAAGTTTACATGATTACAATAATTCTTAATATTTTGAGATAGGAAAAAAATAACCATGGATTGATCCGTGGAGTCCCCTGCGAAGAATAGGTCTCTCACGTATTGAGACATTTTATAGCTAAATAAATAAAACGTAATAAATACAACAAATGTTTTATTTATTTCGCTATGATTTTCTTCTACTACCTAAACACCGACAGAGTGAATAAGACATTTTATATCTTCAATTCAGCGCAGCAATGAGGTATGCCTTCCATTCTAAATGTTTAAACTTTTGTTGGCATAGAGAGAACGACTTGGATGGTTTTAGTATGCAGTTCATTGGCTACCCCACTTCTGGGGATTGCTGTGATGGTATGAATTATTTTTTTTTTTTTTTTTTTTTTTTTATTTATTGGTATCAATTAAAGTCATAAAATAAACATGGTCCTGTTAAGTCATAAGTTGACTTGTCAACAGGTTCTTAATATAAAACAATTATTAAATTACTTTACAATAATACTTATTTATACATACTTATACATACTCTATATCAATTATATACAATTAAATGATATCATAAGAACTATTTCTATTCTATATTCCATATCTGTGGTGACAAGGTAAAGGGGCATAAGTCAGCTCTGCAGCTCCGAGTCACTCCCCCCCCAGAAATGCAGGCACATGCCATATCCCACAAAGCAATGGTATCGAGGGTAGCCAATGGTACTAGGTAACCCTCGACACCACTACCTGCGAGGCACGGCACATATCCACTAGGGTGGAACGTAATTTTTTTTTCTCGAATTTTGATTTGGAATAGTTGTATTTAGTTGCCTTTTGCCATCAATTGCCTGCATTAAAAATATAAAAATTATCAGACAACGGTAAGAGCCCCCGACAAGACATCGAATATTTACAAAAAGGACAATTTAGGGGCTATTTGCGCGGCCTACAAAACGATACAGAACTTATTAAAATAAGTTTATTTTATTCAAAAACATATTCAAATATAGTTAACTAGCAGTTTCAATCAAATATTTCATCATTTTAATATACTTTGGTACTGGGACAGTTGAGCAAAGTACGGGACAAAGCGAGGGCAGCACGCTTCGATCTACGAATTTGCAGTGTTTCGTTTCAACTAGTGTCGATAATATTGTCTCAAGGTGGAAGGTAGCCCGTCAATTATTTTCACCAGTAGGTATTAGTTGATGTACCTACGTTTTTTAAGTGTATAAATATGACTTCTACAAGGCAAAAGTTAAAATGTCCGATATTTGGTGAAAGTGCAGAGTTCAAGGAGAATATACTACTTACGTATGAGAATGTTATGAAATTCTTTGAATGGGTTCGACAAGACTTAAAAATAAAGAACAACACCACAAAATAACCTACATTTTTGGAAAAGTGCCGAAACAGGTATGAATAAAATCTTCTATTTCAATTGTTACACACAAACGAGTTTTACAGTTACTTAAAAAATATCACTCAAAATGATTTGATTTGTTTGATTTTGTTTGAAATTTGAAGGTAGAAGAATTCAGAGTACAAAGTGCAAAGCTTTTTGACATAGCTGCATGTAAATGTAAAGAATTTGTAAACTGTACTTGTTTGAGAGAAAATAAAGTGCCAAAAGAGGAACAAATATTTTTAGAAGACCAACGCACTAACAGACAAATGGTTTTAGGAAGAACGGATCTTATCAAGAGTAAAAAATTGCAGAAAAGAAGATTACGTGCTCTTAAACAAGAAATCAGGCATAATTCAAATACAAGAATTAAAGAAATTTCCTTTTCTTTATAAAGGCTAAATAGATCAGAAGTTAGTTCTAATGTTGACCTTCCTTCTTGTTCGTCGGCCGCAGATGGTCTAGACACCGCGAACAAAGTGGATCAAAAGCCTATAAAGCTCACGGATGCCAGTCTTCATAGTTTGACGATTGTATGCGATTGATACGGAGTATCAGACCGAGCTGCGGCGGTTATCGTATCATAAATGTTCTATATTCTGCTTCTGATGCTGACTCTGAGGCGCAGTCGACTAACGTCGTGGGCAGGATGAAACTCAGAAGAATAAGACAGAAAGTTTGCGAGCAAATTTTAACAGAAGAAAGAGTAACAGAAATTCCTGACTTATATTTTGATGGAAGGAAAAACCAGACGGCTAAAACTGTTTTAAAAAGATCGAAGAGATTTAAAGTGATTGTACAAGAGGAACATGTTTCGATTATTAAAGAACCAGGTTCTGTTTATGTTGGGTATGTGTTTCCAACATCGGGCAGTGCCAGAAATATTGAAAGAGCTATCCACGGCTTTTTGACGACTGAAAATATATCACCAGAGAGTATAATGACTGTTGGATGTAATGGAACAACCACAAATACAGGGAATGTGGGAGGCGTGATTGTTTTTTTGGAAAATAGACTATCTCAACCATTGCATTGGATAATTTGTCTCTTATACGCCAATGAGTTGCTATTGACGCCTTGTTTTCCTATTTGGATAGCCCTATAGCAGGATCTAAATCATTTGCAGGTCAAATTGGTATAGCATTAAAGATGGTTCAAAACATTTATGGAAGCTCATTAACAGCACTAGTTATTTAACGAACGAATTGTTAGCGATTGTGGACCCTGTTTTATTTCGGAACAGTTACTTTGCTCATCCAGAAAACTTGTTGTTGAGTACGATAACAGATACGCGTAAGCACATTAGAGAACTAGCTGCCAGACGCATTTTAAAAGCTCGTCAAGTGAATAAAAAATCTGTTTCGCGCATGTTTGAGGTGCCAAAAGTGGACTTAAATGCAAGTTCTTACATAGACTTGATAAACTGGCAACAAAATAAATACGAAACCTCAATACTGATGAATATTTCCGATAAGCAGTTACAACATCTTATTGAAAATGGAGGAGAATCGTTTTTGGAGTTAATGAGACTGCCTTACCACACCCAAGCTGTGGAAAGATCAGTAAAATGTGTGATAGAAGCAGCTCTACGTGTATGCGATAAGACAAGAAGATAGGGTTTTGTAAAATCTAATTTAGCGTCTCGAAAGCTCATGCCAAAGTTTGAGACGAAAAAGGATTTTTGTTATGAAAAATGACGTTATTCATACCGACACAACTTTCTGAAACTGTGTATATTTTTAAAATAAATGATTCTATTAACTAAAATATACTTTTATCTTATCAAATAAATGCATAAAATATTAAATTTAGTTAATATTTTGTTAATAGGGTGTACTTAACAAAGCGTCTGTAAAAACTTAAAAATTGAAATTTCAAGTCTATGGCGGGACCTCTTGCTGTTGAGCTAGAACTTCCAAATTACTGGGTGTTATTTACAATTATATAAGGCAACTTTTGCCTGGTATTCCAATTCGATATTCGAAAAAAAATTTTTTTTCATACAAAAGTGTTCCACCCTAATATCCACACCTCCGCGGAGGGAACAACTCAACACTACAAAACCGACCCACGCCCCTTCACCCTGCCACCACAGGTTAAATAAAACGATATCATAGAAAACTATTTCTACGCTAAATCAATAGGTAGGTATAATATAAAATCTTAATAATGTAACACATATTTCAAATTCAAATTATTAAATTACTTTACGGTATATCTTAATAATGTAACACATATTTCAAATTCAAATTATTAAATTACTTTACAATAATTTTCAATTATTCATTCTCTATTTATATTCTATACAATCTCGTAAAAACTATTTGTACTATACATTAATATATCTTAAAAATATAATTTATTATTCTTAATATCTATTACATTTCTATTATTATAATATATTATCAATTATATTGTCCATATTGTTTATTATCCATTGTTTTATTGATATTTTCAAATTCCTCATTTTAGGGTTGTTTTTAATATTTTTAGGTAATTTGTTTATTATTTTCGGTATTAGATACTCTAGTGTTCTACTGCCATATTTATTGTTAACTTTGGGAATAACCAACCCTTCATTCTTAGTAAATCTAGTATTATGAATATGTAGTAACCTATTTCTATAACTATTTTTAAAAATATTAGACAATAACAATTTATGTAATAATATTCCCTTAGAAGTCATAATATTGTTAGCTTTATACGTTTTGTTAGCATCAAAGTGCCTACCTGGGATGGATTTATAGTTGGTGACTATTTTAACTAAAATATTTTGTATGCTTTGTACTTTATTTAGATTTGTTTTAGTTGTGTTTCCCCAAATGGTTATTCCATATCGAATAAAGGACTCTGCTAAAGATAAATAAATTATTTTAGAAATTTTTTTAGGAACAAAATGTTTTACTTTATGAAGTCTCCCGGCTATTGATCTTAATCTATTGCATAGTTTACTAATATGTTCATCCCATTTAAAGTTATAGTCTATTATTACCCCAAGATATTTGTATGATTTTACAAGATCAATTTTATTACAATTACAATTATTTTGAATATTGAAGTGAATACAATTATTGTCATGCGAAATTATACCAGGATATGGCAATGTTTTACTGTGAGGAGTTTTTATATGTAATAATTTAGTTTTCTTAGTATTAATTGTTAAGCCGTAATCATGTGACCATTTAACTAAGGTATTGTAGTCGTCTTGAAGTAATCTGCAAGCTTCTACAATGTTTTCATGGGCCATTACCAACGCGGTATCATCAGCATAGATATAATGTTTAGCATTTTTAAAAATATTTTTTATCATGGATACGTAAATCAAATACAATATAGGGCCTAAAATTGAGCCTTGAGGAACTCCAGATTTAACTGTCTTTATAGTACTTAGTTTGTCTTTTATTTTGACGGTACATTTTCGCTCACTTAGATAATTTATAAAAAAATTCAATAATTTTCCCCTGATCCCAATCACTTCAAGAAACTTTAATAATTTTTCATGGCTAATAGTGTCAAATGCTTTCGAATAATCTATAAAGATTACAAGAACATGATTTCTTTTATTCAAAGCGTTATTTATAAAATTTCCAAAATCTTGAAGAAGAGTTTCAGTTCCTTTTTTTTCTTGGTATCCATACTGACATGGATCGATAATTTTGTTTCTTTCTATGTAAATTTTCAATTTATTACACACATATTTCTCTAGTATTTTTTCAATGGCTGGTAAAATGCTGATTGGGCGATAATTAGAAACATCGTTATGTCGTCCATCCTTATAGATAGGTCTTAATATTGCGGTTTTCAATTCATTTGGTATGTATCCCTCTTCTATGATTTTGTTGATGAGTTTGGTGATAATGGGGGCGATCTGATCCACGTTACTTTTCAAGTCACACATTCTTATATTGTCAAAACCTGGAGATTTGGAATTTTTCATATTTTTAATAATATTTGTGATATCAGTACTGGTTGCGGGTTGGAGATACATAGAATAAGGTGCAGGCTTGTCATTGGTTAGAAAGGTTCTATAATTGCATACATGTAATGTTTGGTGTACTTTATCAGTAAAGGTTTCATTGAAATTTTCTAGTGTTGTCCCAATATCTTCATTTTTTAAAATATATTTTTGTATTATTTCATCACAGTCACTTCTCGTTTTTCTTCCCAGGACAGTATTTATTTTGTTCCAAGTTTTTTTTGCATCACCATAACAGTTATTAAATGTTTGTCCATAAAAAAGTGTTTTCGCTTTTAGTATTAGTTTATTAAGTGCATTTCGAAACCTTTTATATTCCTTTTCATATGATTTATTAGCTGGAGTGTTTTTCCAACGTTTGAACAAGGCATCTCGCTTCTTGATTTCATTTAAAAGATCATCTGTCATCCATAAGTTCATCGGGTTTGGTCTTTTTTTAGGTAATTTCATTTCTGGTACTTTGGATTTTATATATATTTCATTGAAAGTTTCTTTAATTCTAGTATATATTTCGCTTACCGATTTTTCTTTTAACATATTATTCCAATTAATTTTCTTCATTAGATAAGCACATTTTTTTTCTGATATTATATATTTCGAGGTTGGTTGGGAGTTGTTGTTGTTTATACTAAACTGCTCTCTGGGCGATTGAAATTTTATCATTACTGCCACAATGTAATGATCTGCTATTGCACTTTCACAAACACATGCCCGTAAGTTATCAGTTGAATGAGCTTTTTTATTTATACTTCTAACAAAAATATGATCAATACACGATGTTATTTTTTGTCCTGCTACTACTACTTCTCTTGTTATATCACTTATGCATTTAATGAGTTGATTATTTATTAGCATGTTTTCATATTCCATTACAGCATTGTCTTGATCAGATAACAAATTAAGATTAATATCACCCACAAATAAAATATTTTCATAGTCCTTCACTTTATTAGATATTATTTCATTTAATTCATTTATAAAATTGTTTTTATTGAGATTAGGAGGTCTATATATTGCTAATAGGTAAAAGTAAAATTTATCAACGGATATTTTTGCACAAATTATCTCACAATAGTCATTATTACAATCTATTTTTTCAAATGCAAATTTCGATTTTATAAATACAATGATACCACCTCCTTTTCTGTTGGTTCTGCAGAAGCAATGAGATGTAAATCCTTCAATTTTATATAAATCTTGATTATTATAATCCATAGACGTTTCAGTTAGCACAAGCAAATCAATATTTTCTAAACAGTTTTTTAATTGTATATTTAAATGGTCCCAGTATTTTTGAATTGAACGTATATTGACATGCACTGCTACTATACCACTATTGTTATCTAAGTTTAGTTCATTTATCCAGTTGTTGATATTTGTTTCTCTGGAAAATATTACTTCTTGATCTAGGTCTATAAAGTTGTAGTCCATGATTATTTAACGTTAAAATTGTTCAATGCTAGGTATTATAATATTAAAACTCTATTCTTTGTTTGAATAAGTTAGTCATTTTCATATACATAGGGCACATTTTATTGGTTGATCTATGGGCTGTATCTAATTTTAACTGGTTTTTCACATTATTGGTTGAGCAATTTTTGCACGTTGCGACTTCTGAGGTGTTTGTGCAATCCTTAAACTTGTGGTTTCCACTGCAATGGGAGCACGTGTCTTCTTTACTTTTACATGTATTGGAATAGTGTCCAAATCCCTGACACTTGTAACACTGTAGTAAAGGATTGGCATCTTGTACGCCGACTTTTTGCATTCCAAGGTATACTTTCGCATTCTCCAGTAATTTCAACCGTAGTTCACTGTACACTTCTAGGATAATGTGGTAATAAGTTTTATCGTGACACTTAATTATTTTTTTAACCAGTAAAGTTGATGTACCCTTGATCAGCAGGTTTGGGTTTTGTGCCATCATATCGTTTATAATGTTATCAGCGCTATAATCCGTATGTATGTATTTTACTATCATGCAAGGTTTTCTTTTTTCTAATAATTTGAACTTAATTTTTTGTTGCTGGAATTTTTCAGCTAGTTTTTCTCTTTGTGCAAGTTCTTTCACATTAATTAGGACCTTATCATTAGACACTTTCTTGACACTGTTAATTTGTATATTATCTCTAGCCATATCTATATTTGTTCTTATTTTCTTACAAATTTCTTCCACGTCTTCTTCATCATTCTGCTTTGTTATTAAGATTGAATAGGATGGGAGAGGAATGGGCTTTTTAACTGCCTCAGCATAAGATGTTTTTTGGCTAGGCATTTGACTTTGTCGTTGTTCAAGTTGACAAATCGTATGTTGCATGTCTGTCATATGGACAGCTACATGTCCTAAAATACCTTGTAGGGTATTGACATGTTTTATTACAAGGCTTTGTATCTCCTTACTTGACCTTCTGTCAGTGCTGGTGATGTTCTCTATTAGATCACCTAATAGTTCTGTAGCTCTGTCCAGAAAATCGTGTGAGGAAGTAATGTTCCGCATATTATCCATCGTACAAAACAATACAACAAAAGCAGTTAAAAATAATCTGTTAGCAATGCAATTCACAATAGCTAGGTATAACAATCACTTACAATAGTCAGGTACAACGTTTCACTTGGGTTTTGGGTGTAGATATTATTTAATTTACAACAAATGCACACAATGAATTTCTATAACACGACTAACCAAGTTATTGTTATTTTCACACTTTTAACACGACACTCACTTTATTTCTAATATTTGTTTCGTTTTAAGACACGTCTTATCTATTCAGATGTAGGAAAAAGACTGACTAGGAAAAAAACTACCGTTTATTGAATTGAAAATAAACGATGTGAATGAAAGCGTAGGTATTGTTATTTTTTAATATTTTTTTAATACTTCTAATATTCCATCACGGCATATCCCACAAGTGGGGTAGATTATCAGTTTATTTTATTGAAGAAAATCAACTCAAAAGCGATATACAGTTGAGTAGTTGAAACAAGTCCATCTGACATAAAATTTTCAGCGTAACAAGAACAACTTTTGACACGTAGAACATACTTGAAGAAAATCTCATACGAAGAATTTACCGTTTATTAGTTACGTTCTGTATACGAGAATAAAATACATGAATGGCGTCAAAGTGGTGTAACTTTTGTGATGAGCGACGTAATAAAAACATTGTTCTATATAAAATTTCCTTTGGCAAAGTTCTCAGCACAAATCTCGTAATTTGAACTTTATTATAGGTACTTATACCTATCTATTATAATAGCTACAGTCGTCGTCATGACTTTATAAAGTAGTATTAAAATGATAATTTCGTTGTTATGGGTATTGTGTATTGTTAAATAATGTATGCAGACTGCATTACTTTAATTTAACGAAGTTATGATTAAATTTTCTGAGCATTTCAAGGTAATACTCGGCAGTGATTTATGTACATAGTTCATATCATGGATGTTTTGATTCGATCTTAATTTCACTATTTTTTTGATTACAAGTTTGAAATTTTTGAAATTCTATATTTGGATCTGTCAATTTTAAATTGAAAGGGTAGGTAAACGGCATCTAGATATAAAAATGTTTGTTTTTTTTCTGAGATTTAGGTATTTTGAATGTATTGATTGTATCGGCTTTATCTTTGTATCACTTCATTTTAAATAATCTTATAAAATGAATATTTACTATTATTATTGTTTAATATTACCATTGTTTAATATAACGCAAGACCGGTTTCGCGGACTCCTTGTTCGTATAATCAGGTGCATCTGCACAATACGAACTTGATCACAATACGAACTCGGAGTTCACGAAACCGGTCGTGCGTTAGTCATACTCAATAGTAACATTTCACAATAATAATAAATATTAATTTTATTAGATAATTTGTAATGTAATTTTCTAACATACCTGCATTATTTTTTGCACATTTTTTTGTGTTGAGAAAAATACACAAAAATATCCATCCGTTTTGCTCTATTGTATAAAAGGTATTCTTTTTATTAAATACATTTTGATGATTTTGATGAGGATGTAAAAAATTACATTTAATTTTTTTCTCTGTTGGGATTGATATACCTAATAAGGTTAGGTTAAGAACATTGTTGTGGCATAGATTATTAAATAATAATAATAATAAAGAACAATACTAAAACATAAAGCGGGGCTCGGAAGAGGACCGTAGTAATAGTGTTGAGGAGACGGTAGTAGGGAAATGCTTAACTTGAGACATTGTTTCTCCTATGCAATGCGAAGTTTCTCCACTTTAAGAACACAACATGAAATAGTACTTAAGTCAGGAACAATGATGTTCATCCATACTTGTACGTAATAAGCTTTTTACAGTCAACAACAATACTTCCTACAATAATAATACACTAAGTTATATGGGAAGCTTCCTTCTTTTTCTCTGCTTAGCTTTCATATGGCTTACTTTACTAGATTAAAATTAACTTGAAGCACCATCGCCGTCCGTTACTTCAAAGTTTTTTTTTATATTATTATTAAATGAATTTCCCACACCCTGAGAGAATATTATTTTCATTGCAGTATTAATGTGAAAATTTAATACAATAATTCTTGTAGCTTCCTACCAAGATGCTCAAACTTGAGAATGCTTTTAATAAGAAAGTTACACAACAGTGGAAAGCGTCGGCGTCGAAATGAAGTACAAAATATTTAGATGAACAGCAAATATTATACATATTAAGATGTTTGCCCACTTATTAAAAATTGTAAAAGAAGATACTTTATTATATTGTATTATATTATTATAACTTTTAATATGAAAATTAAATATGTTATCAACATCAAAAAGGTTTTTTTTTATTTAACCCTCTGCAACTGACGTGAGGTCTGTCAGACACCGCGAAATCTTTTTTATGTAACAACGTTGCCATTTCGAGTCCTATCTTTCCGTTTCGCTCAGTAACGACGGCCGTCGTGAGTACATGTGTGGATCTATAGGTGATGGGTGTTTGTCATACTTGTCAGTATGTCAGTAATAGTCAGTAATAAATTATGGGTCTATTAGACCTAACGTCAGTAATATATTAATATTTTCATAGTGTCTCACATACATCAGTTCAGTAAATTCATAGAGTCTACCTAACATCACTTCAAAAAACTTTTTTATTCAATAAATGGAGAGCAGATTTCATTTAAGGCCTTGCTAGGGAACTGGTTCTTCCTATTATGACACAGCGGGTGTATAATGAAAAATTGCAAAAAGAATTGCGCAATCATGTCTTAGGACGAGATATGCCAACTACCCCAGAACAAAACGAACCTGGGCATCGTATGAAAGAATATTGTGCAGAATTTTTACGAGTGAATTGAAAAGAAAGATTTAAGAGTGAGATTTAATTAAAAGGAAGACAAAATTTATTCGTTATGCATGCAAAAAACATGTCTACCTACAATGCTCGGCACAAATTTGCCAGGACTAAGAGGACGCACTTTGAAGCCGATTTTTAGAGAAACCGCTCGCGAAAACAAATTTCTACTTATATTTTTAATTTCATCTGTTTTTTTTTCATTTTATTAATTTTTATAAATTGTTCTTAAAAAATTGTGATTTTTTATTAGCATTAATAAATTACTTATATCTGTTTTTTTAAACCATATTTTTCAAATGGTGTCAGCATACATGTCAAATACTCACAAAAAACTAAAAAAATAATCAAAACTTTTTAAATAATGGCAATAATGGAACTTAAAATGAGTGTCTGGCAGACCACTCCTCAACAGAATAATAACTAAAAAGCCACCTCAGTTGCAGAGGGTTATTATATTATAATATGAATAATAAGGAATTTAAGATTTTGTCATTATTTTTGTAGTAACAACATTATAAAAATATTTATATTTTTTTTAATAAATACTTATAATTTTTTTTTTCTCTGAACATAAGTTTTGTAAAATAAATCATCTTGTTTGCGTGATTAACATCTTATACTTATTTTCTTCATAAAAATTATAACTACGAATCTTTATTGATTGAAGACTTAATAAGAAATGAATACATATGTACTTAATGGAAAACTTTAATAAATAATTAAATTATTAAACGAAGCAAACATTAAATATATAGTGTTCTATAGATGATTTCTATATAAAATCTAGTTATAAAGTTTATCACGATTTTGGCATCTGCCCTGTGTCAGGTCGCTGCATATGTAATTAAATATTCCATTCTGTGTTACGAGCAAGTATCTACAGTTAGATTCCAAGCAATAAAATCTTCGACATATTATTTGCATACACACACCAGTCTTCTTAGCATCGGATTTAAACAGTATTATATATCAATGTACATTTACCATTATAATGCGTCTCTTTGTGAAGTAGGTGGAGAGAACTGAGCACCAATCTGTCCTTACCATATTAATTCAAAGATTTGTGTATTTGTTTTATTTTGATCAAATCAATAATAACTATAACTTATTAAAAGAGGTCCAACTCTGGGTTGCTAGAAATATTGCTTCTCAATCTCCAATTAGGTATATTATGAAACCAGAAGATCTACAATTTTCAAATACTTGTTCCACACGCCATTTGTGTGCACTAGTGTTTAAAAAATGTGTAAACTTTGGATCAAATTTTAAATCAAATTTGATTAAAGGTATGAATGAATAAATTTATTTTAAAAAAATATTTTGTATCAAGCACATGTCTGAAGTATCATTCAAACCATTATTTAATTTGTTTTTGTAAAAAAATATAATAAAAGAAGATGCGGGAGAAACAGAGAGAGAGAGAGAGAGAGAGAGAGAGAGAGAGAAAGAGAGAGAGAGAGAGAGAGAGAGAGAGAATGAGTGAAAAGGATTATTTTGATATGAAACCGAAGTTTTCAATAATATAGGATATTGAATATAATAAAAATACGATACATTTATTTTTTTACATAAAGGCAGCGGTCTCAAGTGATATTGAGAGGGAAAAATATTTTAGTCAATAAAATAATATTTTCGTTTGAATACAAAATATTTATCCGCATTTTATTATTAAAGCAAAAGGTCGATATATTTAAAGGCGAAGAAATCAAAAAGGGGAATAAAAAAATAAAGAAATATTCTTTATATGTTATATTGTATGTACTATAATGACTATACATTATCCTTTCTATTGTAGATGGTGTTATGGGACTTTATATTATTATGCAAGCGAGCGGCGTCGGTCCACCTTTTGTATTGATGTACACCAGCGCCGCGACGGCCTTTGTTGTACTTAATTTACACCCGGCTAGGTGGCGTTAGCAGTGTGTTCGCCTGGATGTTTTTAGGCCCAGTTTGCTCCCAGAAACGAGGTTAGATGCAAGTGTTTGTACCACGCCGTATTGTCGCGCGTTTTCATCTCGATTTCGAAAAAAACTTTTCCGTCACGTATTTTAAATGAAAATCGTAAAGTGATTCATCTGCATTTACGTCGGACGAGCGCGAAAAAACAAAATAAAAGAAAACATTTTTCAAACTTGCTGATTTTTCGTTGGTTGAAAAAATTAACTTCGTTGATGAATAAAAAATAAAACTAATAGAAACGAAAGTTTCCATGTCTTTGCAGATTTTAATCTCGAGATATTCGAAACGCGTATAAAATTTTCAATTTATTTCCTTTGAACTTAAGGGACAAAAGTTTTATTATACATCTGTGGTTTTCTTCTGGAATTCGGGTATTTCAATTTTGTGCTGATTGGACTCTCGTGTTGAAGTAGGTACATAAATAAATTGAGGAAAGTGTAAAGAATGTGAACGCAAAGCCGTGGATTGAGGTAAGGAATTTAATCATCTACTTACAATCAAATATGTTATTTACATATACGCTAAAAAATGACAACCATTATTGATATAACATAATTTTTAAACTCTTTTTATATCAATGATAATTACTCAATTAAAAGAAATATTCCTTATTTAATTGTCATTTGTTTTTATTTACAAACCGAAGGGGTGTCATATTATATTAAATTAATATTTCCGGACCTTACTTAATAATATATTTATTCAATTATAATATGTTTTTTGAACTTACTAATTTAGTAATTACTTGTTTTCTTTCAAGATAAATAGCTTTATGATTGTTTATATAATGTTTAAATTAATATTCTTTAAAATGAAAATATATCTGCAATAATAAATATATAATAAGTAAATACGTATGTAAGTACTTACTATATTTGTGTGTTAGAATTTGATGCGGGTTAGAATCATTGTATAATTTCGTTCGACGGACATACCTACGCACATGTTGGTAATTTTAATAAAAATTAAATCACTGCGGGATGTCAAACCATAATAGGACTCCCACTCTTTTCAACATAACACATTGATGTTTTAGAGCGTCATGTGTCAATTAATAATTAACTTTTTAAAGCAATTGATTATTCATATGCACTAAATACATCGATATGCATAATTGAATAACTTTTGATTTGAAAAAATTTTTAATTAAATCACTGCGGGATGTCAAACCATAGTAGGACTCCCACTCTTTTCAACATAACACATTGATGTTTTAGAGCGTCATGTGTCAATTAATAATTAACTTTTTAAAGCAATTGATTATTCAATATGCATTAAATACATCGATATGCATAATTGAATAAGTTTTAATTTGAAAAAAAGTTTTAAATTGCAAAATCGTGGAAAATAAGTTTAGATGTGAAAAAGAGTACTTTTTTGTTTATTAATGTTCAATATTATATATTTTTTCTAATTGAATTTGTTCATCATTATATGACTTTCAACGTTTCTTTCGGGAACACAGGATGGATACAAGCATCTACCATTTATATTACAATACCTATCAGGTCACCTCTTCATACTTTTTAACGGCCTTATAAAGTTGTTATAGGATTGGTACATTGTAATAAAAGGTCATTGAGCCATGCAGACGAAAAATAGGATATATTAGATTGATCTGAATATACCTAAGAATAAAATTTAACATTCTTTTTTAGTAAAACTGTTTTGTGGAATTTTCGTTTGAGAAAGGGTTTCCTATTTTTTTAATAAAATTTTGACGGCGCTGTAAAATATCAATCATAGAATATCACGAATAAGATATTTACAACATCTTCAGCTCGGCAACGAAATTAGCCACCCATTCTTAATGTATATTCTTTATTGACACGGAGAAGGCTACTTGTACGTCTATTACATGTATTTACCTCGCGTTTGGGAGACGCCGTGATGTTAAATATATATTGGCCTTTTTATAGAAAAAAGTTGCATATTTTAAAATCAGGATTTTTTCTCTTCTAATCAATCAATATTGGAGCGTAACTCAATCCGATCATACGAAATTATTTACTTTTTATAATAAGAAGTTTTTATTGTAGGTGTAAATTCACCGTTTAGTATACCTTCTATGTTTAGGTAGCGTGTGGAGGTGGTGAAATGTAATCTGATATTTTGATATCACACCTTTGAATTGCCGTGAAAAATTTATGGAGGTTTTTTACGAGCTTTCAATAATGATTTTAAGGTGCTGAGCTTTCCGTGCTATTTACTTTATAGCTGGAACCGAATTATGAATCGAGCGAACTGATTGAATTTTGTTTATTTATTTATTTAAAGTTTCGTTTGAACTAAAGCTGTAATGATTAGATTTTTTTATTATGCAATTATTGTTGGTTATCGTACGTACGTTACAGTTAAAGTTGAAAACAGGACAGAAAAATAAGTCCCATACATCAATCCATACACATATAATATAACGAGATAATTATAAAATCCACTACTCAAACTTAAATATTAATTAGTATGAAATTGCTTATTCTGTTTTAAATTATAAAAAGAAGGTATATTAGGCTTTCTTGTTTACAAGATGGCCGCTGGCGTGCTTTATTGTAAGTATTCTAAAAATGCTATTTGGAAAGTAGAATACCTACCTAATATTTTTTGACACTATTGGTAAATCGATTTATCTGCGTTGACATTTTTTTCGCAATTTTATCTATTGATTATCTACCTACCTGTATTATCACATTTTCTCTTATAAGTGAGGTGGGAAGTAAGTGTTATAAATATGCAGATCATCCTCTCCGTACTAATAAAAAATAAAGCATTCTAAATGGATGACATGCCTCATTCGAATGAGGATATCAGAAAAATGAGCGGATGTGAAAGGAATGTTGTGATTAAAATGCCTACAAATAAGTTACGATGGTTCGGACATGTAGAGCGAATTGATGATGAGAAGATGACGAAGACGATGTATCAATCTGAAAATGTATTGATTTGTGAATTGCTTTATCATGTAAAAGGCCATTTATTGTTTCAATAAATAAATAAATAAATCATAGAGGGGCTGTGAAATAGGGGAGAACTTCGTGGTTTGATCATGTGGATCAAATTCTTAAAGACGGCCGCGTGTTGAGTAAGAGAATTCAGCATATATGTGTGAGAAATTGTTTACATATGGAAGAACCGAGAGAAGTATGTAGGGATATAGTTGTGTGACATTCCGTCGTCTCTGCCTACTCCACTCGGCGTGAGGGTATAGTATAGTAGTTAATAAATTTTATTGAAAGGTAAAAGATTACAAAACACAGCAAATCTTTCCTGTAGATGTAGTACTAACAACATCATCTGGGAATTGAATCTCGTGAAACATGTTGCCAAGATAAAATAACTCGGGGGATAGTTACAAGACTCGAGATATATATGTAGGTATTATTATTATTATTTTTAGTCGTTGAAATTCTGAAAAAGTCCAGATACCACATTTCAGTCCCACGGGGACCATTTGGTTTTATATTACCGTACACACTATTTTATCTCTCCAACTCTTTTATAAAAACTTGTTTTAATAGTCGAAAGCTATGAAAATACAAACAATTAGCAGTTATTTAATTACCTTGGACAATATTAGAACACTTTTTACCTAGAATGTATTTAAACATTTTTTTGTGTAAGTTTTATGACAAATAAATTGTGTATTGCTGGTTCAACATTTTCGATAATAAATAGTGTATAGTTATTGCTACATATCGAAGCTCTCATGCAACTTACATGATGTAAACTAACTATGTATTTAACAAACGAGTCGTCTTCTCCGTATCAATCAACATGTCCTGATTAATATTAATAAATGAGCAAGGGAAGAATAAGTTTATATGGATTAAACTTAATTAATAGACATGTTGGGAGAAAGTTGTGGGTCATGATACATTTCATGTAAAGTTATAATTCCTATCTTTTACAGGACACTCGAAAACTTCTAGAAAAAAATAGGATACAACAGATTCATTGACAGAGAATGTATATGTAATGTATCTTTTCTTAAGAACACGTGTGAAGAATTTGTAAATTATTTTATTGTACATCAAAATTAATATTTCTCTTGGTTTCACAAACTTTAGGCGGTCTGTCCGACACTAAAGTGTTATAGGGATGTCGATTTTATTATAGTGAATTATTTTTTTGCCTATTAACCGGCAGGTGTTCGGCAAAAGATTAAGACATTCTACATCTCAAACTCAGCGATGAGATTTGCTACCCATCCGGAATTTCTTAATGGTTTTCTTGAAGGCGGCTTTTCTGGCTTCAGAGCATTCGGGAGTGGACCGGGATGAGAGGTGTGGAGGAGCTGTTTCGTGCTGTCTAAAACAGTAAGGATTTCTCTCAGGTGGTCGTCAACGTCGGGAGAACCCGACAAGACACGTAAAGACGAAGAAGAAGATTATTATATTGCTGTGAAATATCTTTAAGAGAATCGAACATTTTTACAGCTTTGGAATACCTCGTTCATTTCCGCAGACTTAATGATAAAGAAGATTTTAATACGGGTTACTACTTAAGTATTTTTTTTATGAAACACAACAGCAAACTTAAATCAGGTTTTTGTATCATTCCCAACTAACACAGGGTTTTCTCAAATAAGTAAATAAGTACATCTATATGTAAAAGGTACATTCGTATCTTTCAATGCACGTATCCAATGTTTTTCTTTTAGAAAGTTATCTCACTACACCTATAACGCACCCTACCTGTTCTAAATCCTCTTCTACCCTTTGTTTACGTACTCGCTGTTGTTTATTTCTGCTTATTACCTAAACTCCACTTCTCAGCTCCCTAATTTTCCACTTGTTTCTTCATTGATTTGTTTGCTTTTTTTCTTTTGCGATCTTCAAATGTATAGCTACCTTCACTAAGACCATTTTCATTCTGACTTTTGTCAGTATGAGTAAAAGAGAACAAAGAGAGATAAAATCTTAAACTGATTTATCTTTAAGTGAAATAAACACTTTAAATTAAAATAATTGATGTACTTTACATTCTGGAAATGCATTATAAAAGATTGCATTATTACAAAATTGATACACCGTTATTTCACTGCTAAAATTGCTTATTGTCATAACGTTTTCAACTACAAAGTATTAATTTGTTACTGAAGATGACTACATTTTAGTTGAAAACGTTATAACAACGAATAATTCTCACAGTGGAATAAATTAAACAATGTTCTTAATATTATAATCATCTTGAATTGAAGTAGTTTTTTGGCAAGAGAATTTTTTTCCTGATTTTCCGTCAAGTGATTTGAGCATTATTGTCTTATTGTCTTTGTTATGATTTTAATATTGAAGTCAGCTTAGCGTTATAATTCTTGAAGATGTTTTAATATTATTATTTTAATAAAAGTTGGACACAGAATGAATAAGAAAATATTGAATGTTTTATCAATCAGAAACTCAAGCTGTCAGTGCTAACATAAATCATCACTGATTGTAGCAAATCTTATAGATATTAACATTTATATCTTTACATTGATCGCTGACATATATTTATTCCAATTCATTATATTATTGAGTTCCGTGTAGATACTTCATGGAGCACCCGGTAAATAATAAATGTCCCATTATTTTCTTTAAGTTTTCGAGTGTTCTGTAAAAGGCAGGTGTTCGAAAAAATAAAAATCCATATTTTACATCTTAACTTCAGCAATCAGATTTGCCAACAATTCTGAATGTATTTTTTAGCACGGAAAGGATAGCTTGTATGTTTATTACATGGAGCTGATTTGTTGGCTACCCCGATTGTGGGGTAATGTCGTGATGGTATAGTATAGTAGACTGTATATTGAGCTTATTTCTGATATTCTTTTTCTATTTGTTCATTTTTTTTTTTTTTTTAAAGAAAGATATATCTGGGTTTTGTTAGAAAACCCAAATACAACCTTATACACCTTTCACACTAAGCTAAAAGCTTGTGCCGTGAAAGGGGAGTTTGCCGGCACCTGGGATCGAACCACGGACCCCTTGTTCTGAAGGCCGAGACTCTACCTCCAGGCTACCGACGTACTCTTGTATTATTGTAAACATATTGTTAGTGTTGATAACAAAGTTATTTCGAATGTGTGATTTGTTTTAAAGAGTTCTTCATTTGTAATTTTAGTATTATGAAACTAAAGAATTCATGTCACTTCAATGATTATTTGTAATATTTTTGAGATTTTGAGCCATCTTGTCTAAGGTGTGCCCAATTTTTTCGTGATAGTATAAAAAAAACATCGAAACAAATTGCACTTACATAATATGATGATCACATAGGCGTTAAATACCTTAGAAGTTTATTTTTAATCTAGTTTCTAGCAAACAATAAAAAAAATTAAATATGGTTAACTTAAACGTCCATAAGTATGAGCTACAGTAAATTTAGCTTCTGAAACAAGATTTTGTTCCATTCAAATGAAAAACTTTTACGAAAGAAATGAGGTGTATATTGTTGTGCATCTTGCATTAAGACATACCTATATATTTAATTTTAGGAGAAATTTTTAGTGAACCAACCTTGCTGCCTAAATTTTATATTATCCTTTATATATAAGGAGTTACAATCCATTGGATTGGTCTGCAACGAGTTTGGTTTTTCTTCTCCATTCCTCCCTATTCTCAGCCAGTCTTTTCAGCTCTACGTATGAGCCACAGTTCATGTGGCCTCTTCAGTTGGTCCATATACGCATCTCTTGGTCGGCCTCTGCCATTTGTCCCTTCGGTCTTAACCTTCCCCGATGGCGATGAGTAATCCTGGGTGCCTGATGTTGTGGCCAATCCAGCTAGCTCGTTGCTGGCTGATTCTCTTAAGAAGTTGCCTTTTTTCGCCTACTCTGGTTAATGCTTCTTCGTTTTCGACGTGTTCCGACCAATGGATCTTCAGCATGCGTCTGTAGCACCACATCTCAAAGGCTAAATAAATTTATATTAAGCAGATATTCTAAGACAGAAGTTTAATAAATATTTCTTGTAAAACAATATAAAAATATAAGTTCAATGAAATTTTGACAATCATGAGTTCATAATAATAACACATAGACGGAAATAATAATATATATGGCCACAAACAACAAACATAGAAAAATCACCTTAGGTAAATTATGTATTCAATGAAAATATTTGTTGGAAATAATATATACGCGTATGAAATATTAAAGCAATGAAATGTTCTCCAGATTCTGTATGAAGGTATTATTCTCTCTTTCTTAGTACAGGTTGTGTTAAAAGTTAACACCAAGCTAAAAATTGTAAAAAAAAAAATTTTATTATTCACGCATTTTTATGAGAAATGCGAAAACCAACAATTTTAAATTTTGTAAGTGCAATTTTGTATGTGATTATTCCTATAGTGCAATGCTGACTAAAGAAAAATTCGGAAACCACAAATCAATAATTAAATTTATCACGAGTGAAATTTTTTACAAGATGTATTTTTAATTTTCTTTCTCTGGTTATCAGAGATTTATTGTATTAAAAGTGCCTTTTGATAAAATACAGGCAAATTATTTTTGTAATTTTTTTATATTTTACTAATCTTAATGTCATAATTTATTTTAATGAACTCAAAGTATTTAAATAAATGCTACTTACACAACAAAATATGCATAGACAATTCACACAAATCAAACTAGTTCCAAACTAAGATATGAATGAATCTTGTATTATGGGTACTAACGCGAGGATCATGAGCCAAATCAATCAATAACGATTTTTTGATACTTCACTCGCTTTGAGTAAGTTCAAATATTACAGTTAATCTGCTTCAAATAGATATGATTTAAATTCAGAACACTCTGTATGTATTGTAACAATATTCATGCGGGTTGAAAGTAACAAAACTATTGTTATTCCATTGTTAATAAAATATGATAAATGTAACTAGTTGAGGTGAAAAACAACAAGTAAATAATATTATACAGTTTGGCCGTAATCCTGAAAAGTTTCCACATTAAGCTCTCTACTGCGTAGCAACACTATAGTCATAAAAACTCATAAATAATACAAATTAATTACGCGTTAAAGTCAATAGGGATTCTCCTTCCCACAGGACTCTTATCTTCTTTGCAGGAATATAATTTAACATTTTTATAAATGTACCTACTTTCAACACTTTGGATAAAGTGGTTTAATTTTTTATTTAATATACAACAATTTAAAACATACATTTTCTAATGGCTTTGCTTATGCGCTTCCTTCCGGGTGAAAAATTGTTTTTGATTAAAATACATGTATTTTGCAGCTCTTATACAACATTTAAATAATAGCTTATTTATTTTTTAAGCACTTCTTGGGATGAAAAACATCAATATCAAAATATCTTCTTATGATTTTTATTCTATTATCTCCACTTTTTACGAGGCATGTTTTGAAAATGTTTAATGCGCAGTAATTGGACAAAACAGCTGTACCTACTTAATTTTTCTACACTAAAGTTAATATTATAAATTGAATATAATTAAATAAGTATATAATTCTTTTTGGTAAAATTAAATACATATTAATATACAATCAAAAGAAAAATTACACAACATGAGAATCAACAAATTTAGATCAAACGGCGGACTCGTTGCTGAGCAACGTCTTTCAGTCAGCCCTGAAATATTTCTTCTATAAATACTCCATTCTTTGTTCTAACCAGAGGTGAAAAGGGCTACACAGCTAGGGTACGCGCATCGATGAGAGTGAACAGGTGAAGGAGGCAACGGAAGAGTCCTTGAATGAGGCGCTGTGAAGGGCTTAGGATAGATCATTGGAAATATTGTATTTACATAAACCTATACTAATGGTGGTCTTGATCCCCGAGCTGAGAGGACGACGGAGAAGAAAAGAAGAATACATCATTCCAATAGATATTACGTTATTAAGATATTAGGTACGTTGTGACAAATAGTCATTCTTTTAACACAAAATCATTCCATTAGAAAGAGGCTGGTACTTTCAATTGTTTCTATAAAGAGTAACGAGGAAGAAATGAGTGGATGGAAATATATCTTATTGGTGCTGTAAAAACATTTCGTTTTCAGGTAAATTATGTCTTGATTGCGCGCATATGTGTGTGGATTTAATAATATGATTATGATGATTATATAAAATAAAATTGGCTCTCTTAAGTACGTTTTTATTTTTCTTCGTCATTTGGGTTATACCTATCTACCCAACATTATAACAGTACCTTGGCAAGCATTATACTCGTAAGTAAATATACGGCGGGTATAATAAAAATAAAAATATCCATTTCTTCGGTACTTTAGTGGAGAAACTATGTATGTAGAAATAGGTACTTTCATTTTATTTTATTTTTTCTCGTACATACTAGGAAAAATGGTTTCATTTTGTTTTAAGGAACCCTACAACTACTAATACTACTACTCCGGTTTGAAGACGTATGGTTATTTCGTGTGTTAGGATAAATTTTAAATGACTTACATAAAAAGGGAAGTCAACGACAAACAAATCAAGGTATTGTAATATACGATAAAGATTCTAATTATTTATTTATTTATTTATTAAATAAACGGCCAATGCCTTTTCAAAATATAAAATATCATAAAACAAAACAAAAAAATACACAATATTGTTAGTGAGACATAATATTTCACTCAATTTTGAATGATAAAATCAAAAGTAAGCTAGTAAGATCTCGTTATTCAACCAATCTGGCATATGTATTTATTTTTATTAATTATTTTTTTATTCAACAAGTACAATCAAACAATGAATACAGGCAAGAAATAGGATCTATGTATTATTTTAATTATATTTTTGATTCTTATACCATTTACCCTTTTTATGGTAAATATGTGGAAAATTACTGAAAAATGCTTCTTGGAAATACTTTTCTCAAAAATCAAATAGAAATCTCAAAAACCATCATAAAATCATGATGAGTCTTAATACTTAGAAAATTATTTTATTATACGTTATTTGACTTATTGGACAAATCATTGCATGAATTTTAAAATGGTATTATCTATATATGTGCAAAAAAGTCAAAACTTTTCGGACATTAAAAGCATTGGTTTAGATATTTTCGAAAAAAGTCTCCGCTATCACGATGTTTTCATTTGAGGCTTAAAGTTTGTGTTGTGTATCACTTGTATGGAAAAATCAATGATATTTTTATGTTTTTAATAAATATATAAACAAAATATACAATAAAAAATGCAATAAAATTATTCACTAAATTATTCACTGCAGTGATTTAATTTTTTATTAAACAAATTTTAATATCTCGATTAAAAAAAAGGTTTAATTATTTTCCTGTCGATCGATGTATTGAAAACTTTGTTCCTTCCCTTAGTATATTACGCGTCGTGTAGGTACTTCACGAGTAAAAGATCTTTCAGCATATTGTCTCGCTAGAGTAGAATTGTGATATATTTTGTGATATGCGTCTTACATATTAAACAAAATTGTTTATTTTGTAGAATCCTGTTACCTGTTTTTGTATTCATTTAGTCGAATATTTCCTAATATACAAATTTAAGTACATACCTTAAGTGATTTGTAAGAAACGATAATGGTAAAAAAATCGTTATACAAAATAAAATATAGAAAGATATTATTTTACATTTTGCAAAAAAAATATATAAAAGTTGGACTATCTTGGAAAATATTATGTATAAAAAAGCAAGTAAAATATGTAAATAAATTGGTCAAAAATACAAAACATTCTACAATAAATTAATCAAATACTTTCACAGTTATTAATAGAATCTCAATATTCATAAATTTGATTGTTTCCACTCATATTTTCTGTTACTTCATAAGAAACGGATATATTATTTTTATCATTATGTATACATTCATTACAATTGGTAATGAATGTATACATAATGATAAAAAGTGAGGCCGGCCAGGATGTGAAGTGCGACTGTGGGGAAACCCAGAACATGACACACCTGCTGAATTGCCCGCTTATGGGAGGGGGGTGCTCTGAGGAAGATCTATGGCGAGCTAATGACAATGCCATTTTGGCTGCGAACTACTGGAGGGACAGAGTATAGATGATTATGGACACGGAAAGTAAGTATTACAATTGGTTGAATTAATGTCAATTAAAAATTGGCGATTTTTAAGTAGGTATTGATATTGGCTCTTTAATTTATAATAGAAACAGTGACAAGTATGAAAATCGTTTAATATTAATCATTCATCTTAAACTAGGAATGCGAAGAGTTATTATGTGATGTTAAGTAATAGGGTGTTCCTTATGTTTCGTTAAGAATATGTATCACAAAAGTGTTTACTTACATGTCCATGCAAATCTTGTGGATGGATGGACAAACAAACATACATATATTATTACATTGGTAATTTTCACCCACGAGTCAGCAAGGACTATAATTGTCTTTCCATATCAGTAAATGGTGTTTATTGAAATCTTTGCAGAGTGCGTTCATAATATTATGTAGGTGCACAATTTTATTTTGTGAACACTTAATTTCATTTTCTAACATTTTAATTTTACTTTCATAGACAAAATTTGAATACACGTTCAAGTGCAACAAAGTATTTAATAAAAGACATATTTGATATAATATGGGAGACTCCGATGACTGTTCTCTAGAATTTTCTTGGATGCATGTTTATTCCCTATGATACTTCTTGTTTAAATTAATAAATATATAAATATTTATAACTCTTTCTCAATATGACTTTTTTATTGCTTTAAGATTCTCAATCTGATATTTTTCTTCTAGGAATACTATAGATACTGATCACTCTGTGATCACAAGTAGATCGATCTACTTAATATATATTATTAATAATATGGTTAATAGATTAAACATCTAAATAGTATTCTTGACATTGACCAATCATAATATAACCATGACGTAATAAAATTATTACATCAATTATGATACACAATACGAATATAACTATGAAATTTATTGATAGACGTTCTTTAAAACTATCGAACAATTTCTTTGATTTGTTTGAAAAAAAATTTAAGATAATTTTTTATCGATATATATAATGACTTACAATCCATTGGATTGGATTTTCTTCTCCATTCCTCCCTATTCTCAGCCAGTCTTTTCAGCTCTACGTATGAGCCATAGTTCATGTCCCTCTTCAGTTGATCCATATACGCATCTCTTGGTCGGCCTCTGCCATTTGTGCCCTCGGTCCTACCCTCCGCGATGGCGATGAGCAGTCCTGGGTGCCTGATGTTGTGGCCAATCCAGTTAGCTCGTTATTGGCTGATTCTCTTAAGAAGTTGCCTTTTTTCGCCTAGCCTGGTTAACACTTCTTCGTTTTCGACGTGTTCCGACCAATGGATTTTCAGCATGCGTCTGTAGCACCACATCTCAAAGGCCGCCAACCGTCCGCTTTCACTCTTGCTGATGGTCCACGTCTCACAACCATAGAGCAGAATGCTCCATACAAAGGCTTTAGTAAGATTCTTCCTTACGCTTAAATCAATATTTGGGGATTCCAATATTTTAGATTTTTTGTTGAAGGCAATCCTTGCCTGGTTTATTCTGCTCACAATTTCCGATTTTGAGCGTCCATCCTAGAATAACAATTCCCGAGCGAGAATAATATGCAACATTAAAATATTAAATAAATAAAATCTTTATTAGCGAATTATTATGTTGTATACAAGAACTATGTTTACAAAAAGGACTAAAAGAAATTATCGCATGAGCGATCTCTTCTAGCCAAACCGGGAAAAATAGATAAATAAATAAAAATAGAAAATATATGTAGATAAAATGATTTGAAAATAAGTACTTAATAAAAGAAACTATAAATTTAATATAAAATATAAATTAGATTTAATCAAAATTTATTATAATTTTTTATAATAAAGCGGTATTACCAAAAAGCTATAGTTGATGAAACGTTTTATTGATGATAGCACACCGTTTTGTGAATATAACATCATTAATATTTTAATATAAATTGATGAATGGTATGTATAACTACGGAGCTTTGTACAAGAATGTTTTATACTATTTTTCTTGTAATTTTATGACGCAGTGATAGGAATAACTAGATTTCCTTTTAGATTTTTTCTGCTGAATAAAACCTTCTTTTTGAAGTTAATTGAGCGCAATATAATGGATTCTAAAAAGCGTTGTATTTATGTACTTGCCTAAAGAGTATCTTATCTTATGATGTAGAGTTTTTGTGAGAAATTTTAGATAAAAAATGACAGTCAAGTACTCGACTGCGCGAAAATTTAGGTAATCATCTCGTGCGGTAACTACTTACTTGAGTACCTATTTCTGAAAAAGGTTGAGTACATTTTTTCAGTAATCCAACTTTACTTATATTACAATGTCAAGTCTTGCGTAAAATTGAATTAGAAGGTACCTATTTTATTTTTGAAGACGCACTTAGTCATGTTATCGTATACATAAAGATAAAAAGATGTATTATTATTAACCATTCAAAGCTAAGTAAAATATACTATCATAAATGTAATAATGTTTTTTCATGACGCGGAAAAGACGTTATATCAGGTAGAAGTTATAAAATTCTTTTTATTTTGTATGCTAGTGACTTAAAATAGAAGTTTTTACTTTTGTATTGTTCATGACGGTCTATCCTTGCGGACATTCCAGATATTCTCAAACTTGGGGATAACTTGGGGACAATACTTTCAATTTCGGTATTAAAAAACCAACAATATTGACAGATATTTATGCTTGAAAGAAGGAATGTTAGAAAGTGAGCGTGTATCGCATATCTTAAGAATGTGAGTTAAGTAGTCAAGAACGGTCGAGTACCTATTGAATAAAGAAAATTGAAGACCTGGGGGCCTATTCTCCAATCTCGATTGATGGATGTCGTAAGCGAGATTTTATTACTTTCGATCGATTTCTTACAAACCCTATTCTTGAAAGTCGTAGACGACAAATGTCACACGATATCATGCGAGAATTTGTCGAGTGGTGTTTTACCACTCGAGATGAATGTCACATCAATCGACATGTCAAATAATTGATAAAAATGGCCGCCGTGAGTCACTCAATGATCGTTTACATTTCGCAAACGGTATAAAATAAAATAAAGTGATGCCGCATTCATGAAGTATTTTAGTTTAAATAAAAATATAACGAAAAGTTTGATATTGATTGTGACTCCTCATATAAAAGCGCCATCTTTGTGCGTCACTTGCCTTCCCACACGAAAGCGCCATCAGCGCCATCTCGTGAAAAAAAAAGTATAAATAAATGTCATTTTTACATACAAAAACATACAAAAAGTGCGACGTTGCCGGTAGCTTCTCGAATGTCGGCCGTTTAAGTCTCGAATGGCGTCAAGAATAGGGTCGTAGGCTGCCATTCGACTTTTCGTGCGAGTTTTTCAATCGACATATCTCACAGGTGACATTTATCAATCGAGATTGGAGAATAGGGCCCCTGGCACTAGTAGGTAACTATATTTATGTGTGTGGAGAATGCAAATGGTTGTGTAAGGACGAATAAAACGGCGTCTTCGCCTTCTTTCCCTTTTTTTGAAACAGTTGTAGAGTGAAGTGATATATAATGTGTGTGTGTGTATATAGAATAACATTTTTTTAATATCTATACCAACAAACATCTCCTCCAAGTGCGATAGTTGGCGGACTAACTGCAAGCAGACTGTACTCTCCGTGTTATAATAAGTAGCCATTCAGAGTCATTCTGAAGATATTAATAGCAAAATATTTTATTCTCCAATACAATGAATTAGACATATTGTTATAAATAGAAAAACACTCGAACACAACAACTACAATAGTCATATAATGCAAGCACAAGTTAATAATAATTGTATCACAATCACAGAACTATATACATAGTACATCCTAGGTAACTATAGTAACAACAAAACAAGTTAGGATCCTACTTATATTAAGTATATACATGGGTAGGTAGTATAATATATATTACCATCAGTGATGCTGCGTGGTAGATAGATTCGGAATGGAGATAAATGTTAATTGGAAGAAACACAGCTCTCAATTGTGAGGCAATAAAAGATAATATCTATTGATTAAGTCAGTGAGTATCTGTGTACAATCTACATTCATACAGTTTATTATAACAAATACCTATATAATTCTGTGTGTCGGAATGAATATATATATATCTATACTATGTCCCAAAATGACATTTCTCAGTTATAATTATTATTCCCAGTATACAATTTTTTTCTCATCAGGACAATTTTTTTTTTAAATAATAAAAACTTTATGTTGCAGCAGCCTCACTAGGTTGTACATCTTAAGTTGTACATCTCTACCTATCTTATAAAAACAATCAAAATGAAATAAAAACGATATAATAATAAAAATAGATAAAAAATTCAATTGAAAGAGATAAAATAGTCAATATTGCTATAGCTCTCGTTTTCTAAAAGTTTAACGATATGAAATAAAAATGTTGTTGTTTTGCGTTAACAAAAGTTTTATATATTCTGTAAATTTATGTAAATTTAACACATGAAACTACCATATAAGGCTTAGAAAAGACAACGTCACCTTATTTGGTAGTGTCCCGGACGGGACTTGAACCCGCATCCCTAACCTTGTCGCGAGGAGTGCTTTGTCCAATTTAGCTACCGAGCGACTTGCCGAAGGCTCCAATATTCTCTCTTATAAACCCCGATGACAGCTTCATGTGTAGGGTTAGGGATGCGGGTTCAAGTCCCGTCCGGGGCAATACCGACGTTGTCTATTCTTAGCCATTTATGGTAGTTTCATGTGTTAAATCTACATATAAATATATATATTATAACTCATACAATGGATTATTGTAAAAATACATCGATAAACATTATTATTGTTTGCAACCAAATTTCTTGGATTGATTGGAAATGTTTTGCTTACTTAGAAAAGTAAATGTATTTTACAATGGGCCACTTGCAGTGGTGGGGGATTTTAATAAAAATGATCGAATTCAGTAAATTTACTACTACTACTACTACTACTTTACCATCACGGCATATCCCACAAGTGGGGCAGCCAGCAGATCAGCTACATGTAAGAAACATGCAAACTGTCCTCTTCGTGCCAATACAAAATCAAGACACTCAGGATGGGTGGCAAGCCTCATCGCTGAATCCAAGAAGTAAAATGTCTTCAAATAAAGAAAATTAAACGGTTAATGTAATTTTAATGAAAAAAGCAAAATATCTGACAAGAGATTATAAATTATCCAGGGGGCCACTGCATTTGTCTCCCTCCCAACACATGAAGGTGGAGATGGTAAACACTCTGTGCTCCATTCCTTCCGTCATTCACTACCAATCTATATCCCTTATCTAGTCCTTGTTCAATAGCTACTTTACGAGCTACAATCATCAAATGACCCAACAACTGCTCATCTCCATCCTCTGCTTTGGAAAGTTGAGCAATTGGCTTTTTAGGTATCACAAGAAAATGAATAGGAGCTTGAGGATTCACATCGTGAAAAGCTACGCACTGATCATCTTCATAAATGAACTGGCACGGAATCTCTTTTCTTAAGATCTTTCCAAAAATAGTGTCACCACCTTGCGAAGCTGACTGAGCGAGTCTAACCTCATCACCCATATCGAAACCGAGACTTGAAGTTCCGACAATAATGCGTGGCTTTCCTACTTGATATATATTTTTTTTTTAATTTATCAGATTTCCGGCAATTCTTAATTTCTTAATTCCCTCTGGCTGATTCAAATCACAGGCCAATGTGACCAGATTTTATTTTCAAAAAAAAAAAAAAGTAAATTTGAGGTCGGAAAACTCAAATATGTCAGTTAAATTTTTTTAAACATCTAAATTATGGAGAATTTCCAAAAATATAACCCAAAATTTTTGACGTTTGGCAAAACACTCTAAACAGCTGATGACGTCACGGAGTCCCGTGAATCATAGTAACTTTCGCAACCACAGATTATTATTTCATACACACATGGGACTCCGTGACGTCACAGCGCCGCCATATCGTTTTTAATCATTCCGAGAAAATCCAATTTTTAAAAGCTAATGTCTAAGAAAATAGTGCAAGAAAAATTAAAATAAATTGTGGTTGTGTTTCTTTCATACTAATTTACAATTTTATGTAATAAAAAAAAAATCTGCAAGTGGCCCATTGTAGGTAGGTACTTATCTGTTGGAAAGTATTAACTTTGCATTTTTTACTAGATACGTAGTTACTTTTAAAAACAAAATATACATACTTAGGAACCGGAACAACCAGATTCGTACCACGAATTTTCTATTAAAATGTTTGAGATTGAACCATCAGCCTATCAATTTTTTTTTTTTTTTTTTTTATTTAATGAAAATAGTACATTGAATAATAAATATATACATCTTATGATAATGAGTCACGCCAAATCTAAAAGATTTGTCGGCGTGTTCTCTTATAACATACTTTATACATATATTGACCTAATACGACATTAACCTAAATACAAAAATAATTATTAGTTATATATAAATCCACACTTTATTAACCATTCCTTGACTAATTTTTTTGCAATATTTTTACTCTTGCATTTCTTAATAGATACCGGCATCATATTAAGTATTTTTGGCACGTTATATTCAAATGTTCTTTTTCCGTATTTATTATTGAATTTAGGGACTACATATCCTTCATTAAATTTAAATCTTGTGTGATGCATATGTCGAGGTTTTTCTTTATATTCGGTTTTTGAAAACTGGTCAAGGACAACTCTCTGCCAAAACAAGCCTTTAGCAGATAATACATTTAACTTTTTGAAATACAGAGAAATATTATTTCGCGCCGCGTTGCAAATTTCTTTTTTTACTATAAGTCTTAATATCGATTTTTGTGCGAACATTACCCTTTTCAAATTAGAATTAGTACAATTGCCCCAGCTACCAATCACCCCAGATTTAAAAGTATGAAGAATATATTTGAGTTTTTCGTGAACCTAGATTTATTAATAAATATATTACGTGGTGTTTATATGTTTTTTCCAAGTTAAGTCCCACTTAAGTGTAACTAGGCAGTAAATTCCGATTGTTACAATTTTAAAAGAATAGGTGTATTTGGATTTAAGATAAAGCAATGTTTAGTTGGTTGGGTATGGTATGATCTCTACGGAATTCATCAGTCTGAGTGGGCTGAGGACTCTTGAATGGTGTCATGCACTCTTTAACCAGTGTTGGAGGGAAGGTTGCACACCAGAAGACTGGAGAAAAACTGTGATATGCCCTCTATACAAAGGAAAGGGGTCAAGACTAGAATACGGGAGTTATCGGGCCATCAGTCTGCTGAGCTCGGTGGGGAAACTGTATGCAAGAATACTGATTGAAAGAGTTCGAAAAGTAACTGACGAATGTATGGGATGTACAAGGTGCCTTTCAGAGTGGTAGAGGGTGTGTTGACCAGATTTTTTCCTTGCGAATGGTGATAGAGAAGCTCCTGGAAAAACACCAGAAGCTTTTCTGCGCGTTTGTTGATCTCGAAAAGGCTTATGATAGAGTAGATCGTGAGAAAATGTGGCAAGTACTATCAATGTGTCGGGTGTGTAGTCGGCTTATTCGCGCCATTGCGTCCTTATATACAGGAAGCTCTGCTTGTGTTAGAGTGAACAATAACCTGTCGGAATGGTTCACACTGACCAAAGGAGTAAAGCAAGGGTGCGCTATGTCACCATGGCTTTTTATCCTATACATTGATCATTGTATTCATCCATTGAAAGAGATGAATGTAGGTGTTGATATGAATGGGATGAATATAAGGGCGTTAATGTTTGCCGATGATTTGGTATTGATGGCTGAAAGTGAAAGTGATCTTCAGCGAATGATGACGTGTGTGTATGAAAATTGTGCGAGTAATGGATTAGGAATGAATGCAAAAAGACAAAAATTATGGTGTTTGAAAGAGAAAGTGAGAGAACAGTATGCCAGGTAATGTTTGACAACGAAATGCTAGAGCAAGTTGACGAATGTGTGTACTTAGGTAGTTTGTTCACGAGAGATGGGAAGTATGAAAGCGATATTGAAAGGAGAAAAGTTGCTGGCAATAAGGTAAATGGTGCAATCCGACCAATAATTGCGAATAGAAACATATCTAGCACAGCTAAAAGGTTGGTGCACTCTGCTATCTTAGTGCCAACACTTATGTATGCAAGCGAGACGTGGACATGGTTAAAGAAGGATGAAAGTGGCATAAATGCAGTAGAAATGAGATCGTTGAGAAGGATGTGTGGTAAAAGTCTGAGAGATCGTGTGCGTAACAGTGATATACGAAAGGAATGTGGAATGAAAAAAGCCACGGCGCTCTTGAGATGGTCATGGACCATTAAACAGCGCCAAATACAAATCATCTTTTTATTATTATTATTAATGAAAGTTGGTGTAATTACAAGGATGAATGTGAATAAGTTAAGATGGTTTGGGCACGTTGAAAGAATGAATGAGGACAGAATGACTAAGAAGATATATTTGGCTGAGAGGAATGGTGCTCGGAGACGTGGACGTCCGAGGATCAAATGGCAAGATCATTTAAATCAAATCCTACAGGAAGGTCACGTGTTGAGCACATTGAACAGGAGAGCATGCATGAGGAATTGTATGACAGTGACGGAAGCGAAAGATGTATGCAAGGATAGAAGGAAGTGGCGCTCGATCCTTTCTGCCTACCCCGCGAGGGAAGCAGCGTGATGGTATGTATGTATGTATGTATGCAATGTTTAGTTTATATATTTTGGGATTAGTACTACTACTACTACTACTATACCATCACGGCATATCCCGCAAGTGGGGTAGCCAGCAGATCAGCTGCATGTCAGAAACATGCAAACTGTCCTCTTCGTGCCAATATAAAATCAAGACATTCAGGATGGGTGGCAAACCTCATCGCTGAATTTGAGATGTACAATGTCTTAATTGGGATTAGTTTAGTTTTATATTTCTGGAAATAAAACAATATAAAAAAAAAGTATTTATGGGATTGAAAGTTTACGTAAATCACCAAACTGTCTTTAAATTATTGTTTATTTACTTTAAAATAAATATTATTTAACGGATAATGTTTGCAGTTTAAAACAACGATCTCATCAATATCTCCCTTGAAATAATTTAAATGTTCAAAATTTTACTACAAACCATGAGTGAATCTATACGAATGATGTAATATTATAAAAAAGTAAGCTTGAATGAAAAGCTTTGGACATTTTTAGAACCTTAAAATAATTTTAGTTTAACACAAAAACTTACTTTAAAAAAAAGTTTCTATAACACAAAAAATATAATATGAAAGTTTTTTACGAACAAAATGCTCATACGAGTTACATCATGGGTTACACGTTTTCTCCCTCGAGATAAAGGATTCCATAATAATATTATTATCTATGAAGGAAAATGCTTATCTTACATCTTCTTTGCCTTACGGTACAGTGATGATAATAATAATAATAATATGTATTCAAAGTCTACGCGCCTACTTCTGAAAAAAAAACTTCAAGGTTTCAGCTGTCATTATATCCAGCAGTCAGATTTTATTAGAAAATATTATAGGTATTTTCAATAATTCCTTGTTGTAAATGTCACAACCAAGTGAACCGGATATCGTTAAGCAGAAGTAATATTTATATCGCGTCTGTAAATAAGGCAATTTTATTGATTCATTTCTCTTAGTTATGTGTAGGTATAAATTTATAACAGAAAGATTGACAGAAAGAGAAGAAAATGATTGGGTAAGTTGGAAGATATCGCGTCCCTGCGATAAACTCGCCCATTGTGCAAAATTATTCGTTTATACCATGTAACTTTATCATTTGTATCTTATATTTTGTACAATAAATTTTATTATTATTATTATTATTGACCTAAATGTCTTTGATTTAAATTCGTAAAATGCATGCTGATTATTAAAGAACCGATCATTTAAAAATTATTTTCAATTATTTCTGTTCTTAAGTATTAAATATATATGTATCTACGTGTCCTAAGCAAAAACCTTAAGATCTTTGAGAATTTTTTTCTTCTGTGGGTGCCCTGACAGGTCCCCCTGACGTTGGTGATCAATCTGGTTTAAGAAATTTATGTACTTGTTATGCACTAATAAGAGCTAGATATTATTAATCAAATATATCTTTTCGTTAATTTGTTTATTTTTATTGTATTACAAAACCCGGTTAATCATTGTAGTTAATTCCAAAGAACTGGGGAAATAATCCCCAAATAATTAATGTTGTTTTTTTATCTATTAATCGTAAATGCTCAGGGGCCGTAGACAAACCGTACTTAGCGATCGACTACTGGCGAATTTTTCGACAATCAACCTACATGTACCGTATAATTATGCGTTATTGTTGCGGTTATTGTCGAAAATTCGTTTGTAGTCAATCGCCAATTGCGTGTTTGTCTAGGGGGTCAGTTCTGCTACTAATATTATACCATCACGGCATATTCCGCAAGTAGGTTAATCAACTGACCAGCTGCACCTAATAAATGTGCAAGTCGTCCTCTCCGTGCCAAAAAAATCAAGATAAAACTTTACAGGATACCTACTCGAAAATTCACGGATAAAATTAATTCTTGGCCGGGTGATCCATGAAATAGCTTTGCACATTATTATGTAATAAAGTTATAAGTTCCGTTTACAACGATTCTTCAATTTAGTAGTCAAATATTTTAAAAATTATTTTCAAAGCTTAGTACGTTGCCTTAATTATAGATATTTGCCATTTATTTAGTTGTTTGCAATCGATTCAAATGTATCAACATAAAGGTAGGAAAGGTTGTTAAAGACTATAAAAACTCCACTAGTGGGTATTGGTTTTAGATTAGAAAAAATCTCAATGTGCCATAGATGAAATAAAAGCAGATACATAAAGCATGTCGTTGTCTTTGGAATTTTATGGTATGATAGCAGTTTTAAAAATTACCATAGCTGTAATAATATATTATTTAAGTATAATCTAGCATACATAAAGATTTCAGCACATCTCTGGAATAAATGACTTCAGGAGTATCCAAGTAGCATGTATGTAGGTAAGTACCCAGTTCTATAAAAGAAGAAAGAACGCTGCTATAAAATTTTTACAACGAATTCTTTGGGATATTTTGAAGGAAACAATAAAATGTAAAGTAACCGAATAATAATAGTTGTATGTAATATATGATAATATTATTTTATTCAAAGTAAAGGTTCATATAAGTAGGTAAGCATTGTTATTTGAGAAACTGAGCTATTTTTTGAGGTATTATGAAATAGAAATATTAATGTTTATTATTATAAATTCATTCTTTACTGTAAATTGATTACTTAAATTGCCTATCATCGTCACGGGATTGAGATTATTATTGTCAGGTTTTGAAGAGGAGATATTATACATTTCAAAATAATTGTATCTTATACTACCTGAAATATTACGTAAATGCAAATATACAAAAAGTTCTTGTAACATCATTCCACATTCTATTTAATTTTTTTAAACGCGACAAAGATATAAAGTATTTTATATTTTCGTATTCCATTCACATATCTATATAAGGTAAGGTTTATCTTGAACCAAAGTTAGCATCTTTACTTAAATAAAGGTTAATTAATAAACTAAAAAATGTACTAAATAGAATAAAGTAAATGAGGATTTTACATTTTATATCAAGGAACAAAATGGGAACATATCGTACATTGTAGCAACAATTACTATCATTATTGAGAGAAGGCAAATAATGGCAAAATGCTGATACGTATCTAACAAATATACCTCCATTTTTACTAGTTTAGCCTACTTAGATTATTTAAAAGCTCCTTCTTGCTTCCTACTTTTATCTAGAGAAGTCAAAAGACGATAAGGTATTTTTTTTCAAAATTCCCTTTCACAATATGTAGATAAAAAATGTCGTGTATTACAATCATACATTTAGTAAGTGATTTTATATCTCATTTGGAATAGACAACTTGATGTTTCCGATGTCGCCGATTATTCCCGTCGTATCTTCTGCCATACAGGAACCTTTACTGAATACCAATCACAGTTTTCAACGTCGTAATCGATTCGGGTCTCGTTTTATTTATATTTAAGTTAATATGCAATGCCTACAATTTCATACATTATAATTCAGGTATGTACATTAAACGATATTTTTTCTTTGTTCAATGGAATAGTTTGGTAATAAGTTGAAAAAGAGTTAATCTTTGTCTTTCTCTCTTCAATCGTTTCCCCAATTTTGGAGGTATGTTCCCCAATATTCGTATATGTCATACTCTTCTATTTGCATCTTTGTTAATTTGACGGAGTCACATCGTGCTTGATCTGATGTGTCCAATGCATTCTTATTCTGCCTCTGAGTCTTCGATCTTTGTCTTTAGAGTTAAAAACAAAATCTTTATAAAACAAAATTTTGTAGAATTTGCCTTACACGTGTACCTATTTTATTTCTAAATTACTCACTTAATTCATTGTAAGATTCTGAATTTATTCCCATCAAAGATTTCACAAACTTAAAAAATAATTAAGTTTTATGTACACTTATTTGACAATTGTGAACTCAGTTTCTGAACTCAGCGTCTCACTGAAAATTAATTGAATTTTGGATTTGAAGCATTTATTTATTAAATTTGGCTTTTAAGGATTTAAACCACTCGGCAAAAAATTGGTCTCTCACCTTTTTTAGTAAGTTTACAAGTGTCCTGTAAAAGGCAGGTTTTCGAAAAAATAAAGAAATTTTACATCTTACATTCAGCGAGGAGGTTTGCCACCCATCCTGAATGTCTTGATTTTGTTGACATGGAGAGGACAGCTTGCGAGTTTTTTACATACAGCTGGTCTGCTGGATTTGGGATGTGCCGTTATGGTATAGTACTAGTAGTAGAACATTTTAAGTCTATTATTATCATCTCCATCGGTCCCTTTATTTTTTATTTTATTTTATTTATTTATTCATTCTTTACTGTACATTGATTAAAAACAATTACATAAAAGGTAGGTATACATTCAAATTAAATACAATCAAGTTATTCTGAAGATCTTGACTATCATGCCTTGATCTAAAGACCATCCGTCTCCACCTCGAGCCCATCAGTGAGCTCTGTGTGGTCTCTTGCCCCTCCTATATATAAAATATATAAAAACAACAAAATATATACAAAAATAAAAATAAAATAAACCAATTAAATATATTAACCACCAAACTTTACTATACCTATCAATACACGAGACATAGGCAGATATACGTGGTGATATAAAACCATTTATCAGGTCATCGAGACAGGACAGAGAATTTAAGACATTGAAAATATTTTTCTTCCATAGAATTATGGTACACAGGGCATATTAAATTAATACGTAATACATAAATCCTTTGTAAGAAGGTGACAGTCGTAGCACACGTGATAGGGAGGCTACGCACGTAGAGAAGAAAGCGATATTATTAATATTGCGGGATAAGCTTACGCGATAATAATAATATCAGAACGTAGCTATCGTCGTGTGATATTAAAGACAAGATAATTAAATACTACAATAATATTCCGATATTATTTGTTTGTTTATCAGCTGGACATTGTTTTTTGTACATTTTAGAGCATGCAATTTTTCTGGGTCGGTATAACAAACTTTCAAAAGATAATAAATATTTGAATATAACGTCTTTTATTATTTAAATAACATTTGAACATTTTCTTCTTCCCAAAGCTCTACCTGAAGGTTGGCCATCAGCATAAATTTTTCTACTCTATTAATTGAGGGAAATATAGGAGAAAAATACCAACTCCTAAAAATATCGGGAAGATGAGGATTAGGTAAAAGATTATTTTATTTCGATTGCTCAATTAAAGACAATGGTTCAGAAGAAACATCACATTGATATTTAGGGTCACAGTTAACAGAGTGAATTCAATACTTGACAATAATAATGGTAACAAAAGAGATAATGAAAGCAAATCAAAATCCTCTTAAAATAAAAAGAAAAGAGAATTACAAAATTCTAGAAATCTTCTCATTCTAAAATTCTAATAGAAATTCTAAGCCTATGAGGTATGCCACACATCCTGTATATATGTTATTATTTTTATTTACACTGAGAGGACAGCTCACGTGTTTATTATATGCAGCTGGTCTGATGACTGATGTCCTACATACTTGTAGGATATGCCTTGGGCTAATTGGACGATTTATAATATAATATCTTGTATACTACTTTGTCGTACCTAGAGCGCAGAAGTTTGAGAATTAACCACGAAAATCAGTATCTTTCCACGAAGAACTTTACGTATGTGTGGAAATGTACGTAGTATGCAAGGATAAGTCAAATTAGTGTTTCTTCTTTTCTGCTTCCCTACATGGGATGCGGCTAAAGAATGGAATGATAATAAATTTAAGAGTAAAATCGCGTTGGGAGTAACCTTCCTGTTATTTCTTCTGTTAAAATTATTTCATATTAAAGTGAACAAAAATATCTGAGAAAGATGTTAATTACGAATTCTACCAGATGCAGCAGTTAATCGTAGCCATAAACCAAGTAATAATATAGTTTCACGTTGTTAGTTTTGTAATTGTGAAATATCTTAGAAGATAGTTAGTTGAGCTTGTAATAAAATCATTGAAAGTTTGTACAAACCCTCTGTGGCTTTGGTGAACAGTATCATATGCGAAAAGTATGAGCTTTAGTGTTATATAACATTACAAGATTTATCATATTCTATTCCGTTTACCTGCTTAATTTCTATCGAAAAAAACATTGAATGAAATATTAGTTCATCGATTTCTCAATTAACTATTATCTACGTAATTTTTTGTTCTTACCTAATGCTCGTATTCTCTTGCGAAATAATATGTATATTGTGAAGGCTGAGTAGGTAAGCAACGCGACTCAAGTCTGGAATCTCCAGGTTTCAAGTCTAAGATTCCTGTAAGTCACCCACCACCTACCATTATTTTAATTTGAGTGACAATCCTAAAAATTTGAGGTAATCGTACTGCCATAACTTCATTATAAAATAAAAGTGAATGTATTGTATAAGAAGGAGTTCAGACCATCGGAAACCTTGTGAAAGAAAGAACAGTTCTGTCTTTGGCCAACTATTATTAAACGTTTTCATAACATGATCCAGCCAGGAAAATTGTCTCTCTAGCATAATGTAATTTTATGAGTAAATTGGCGTAAAGTATAATTTGTGATTGAATAAACATACCTTGTACCTGCTTATTTATAAAATGTATAATTCCAATTATGTAAGGGAGTTCTTAGGGAGATTAAAATAATATGTAATTTTACAAGTACGTGTACACAGTATATAAATAATATGTAGGAACATACATACACCCAGTAGGTGTTATTAGATATACACTGAGTTAATATTATAATAAGCATACATGTTAATTATTTATGGTAACCTTAGCGCGCACCTGCAGAAGGTGCTAAGAATATAGAGTTAAATAATATTCACAAAGTATGAGTGTACCTACTTATTTTCATATTATTATTATACCCTTATCAAGCCGAGCTCTCCAAATATTTGTCAATTTATATTAATTTTCTTGTATCACAATACAAAAAAAATCACAGATTTTGGACACGTTCTATAGGTCTAATGCAAGATTTTAATCGTTTTCGCATTTTTTTGTGAGTTGTAATATTTGTAAACCATAAAATCTTTAAAAGATTCCACATATACCTAGTGCTTACCCATATGTCATTGATGTAGATATATAACTTTGTTTTCAATCAGATTTCAATCAGATTTAATATAAGCAGTTATATTATATAGAAGTAATGCGTCTAATACCTTAGTACATTTGAAACGTTTTAGTATAGTATGGTATTAAAATTCATACCCTCAACTTCCGTTTTGATGAATTTTACATGAATTTGCGGCTTTCTGGACTCTTGCTAACCTGATTTATTTAATTTTAGACTTACAGCTGTAGAATTATTATATCCTTAACAATTTTGCGGTTAACCTTTTCGGAGCCCATTCATTTTTAATTTTGTATATTTTTTGTGGAAGTAGAATCTATCAATCCTTAATTTTTCAGAACAGTTAGCCCAGCAATTTTTTTTATTCATTTGCTGGGCGTTGTTCTGGACAGAGGTTTCTCCTTTCTTCATCAGGTGAGAGCTTTAGCCAAGACACTATTTCTCATCCTTCGCAGACGAAGTCGTGGTGCACGTGACCTAAGATTGGGGACTGTTGTGAGCAAATATCGGACGACGTACGCGGCGCAAGTATGTATGTATGCTGTTCGTATTTGGTCGTACAGACTTTCGGTGGGCTCTGTCTCGATGGCATTCTTGAGGGGACAGAGACTCCCGCTGCTCGCCGTCGCAGGTGTGTAAGGTACTGCCGCTAGCGATGATCTTCCTATTATCGCTGGTGGGTGCCTACCGATTAAGTCGATTTTTTATCTTTATTTACTTTTTTCTTATTAATTGATGAGTCTGCCATCCAGCAGATGATGATTGTGCCCATACTTGGTTTTTAAAATCACAATTTTACTGAGTCTAATTTTGAATTAATTATTTGTGAAAGTGTCACCACTTTCATAATTTGAAAGTACTTCTTTAAATTGATAAGTATTTTTATCGAATTTGTCTCTCTCTGAGATATTCAGTCTGATGGACAATATTATGTTGAAGGTCAAAAAACAAATTCAGGAGATTTACGGCTATACTTATATATTCTATCTTTTAAATACTACGAACTTTAATTGAGTTTGCTCTCAAAGAAAATATATCCATTACGAGTCATTAGTAAGGATTCCAAATTCTTTTTAACGTTGGTAGGGGTATACGTGCTACATTTTATTACTCGAAGAGTTCGATTTATAGAAATTTGCTATTTATTAACTAAAAGTTAATAATCGTAAGTTTGCTCATTCCATTCGTTTTACAAGCATTTTTTTTTTTTTTTTTTTTTTTTTATATTAACACATAACATAACACGTATAGACAATTCACACAGACCGAGCTAGTCCCAAACTAAGATATGAATCTTGTATTATGGGTACTAACACGGCGATACACAGGTATCGATACACAGCGATATTTGATTTTACAGGTTTTTCGAAAACTTACAGAAAAGAGTGAGAGACTTATTCTTTGCGGACTACTGTAACGCAACTTTCAACCGATTTCCTTCATATTCAAGGAAGAGAATATAGAGCATATTAACGAAAATTGTGCCGTACCTGGTACCCTTGTAGTTCAACCAATTTTGTTTTCTAGAGGGCTACACACGAGCACGTATGGAACAAAACAAGGGCTACATAAATACTCAATGCCCACTACGAATACTAATATATATACTAATCTAGAATTGCAGAAAAGTAAATTTCACAATATATTTTTTAAAGAGTCTGGATTTGTTACAAGCTCAAACATACCTTTAACACCTTCATCAAAAGGGATATACTTGTATCGTGAATATAGAGTAGATCGACAACTGGAGAAATAGAACCCGAAATCTCTTGGTTGTAAATCCGAAGCTTAACTATCAGATTTATTTTAAGAAAAACCACTGAGAAAAAAGCTAGTATTCAATTTAATATAAGATTATATGTGGCATAAAATATTTCGAGGAAGTGCTCCGTTTTTACAAAAGCAGATAACATAAATGTAATCTTGATATCGAGAACTCAAATATTATTCTTAAAGTTCATATTATATACCAAATACGGGTTTCCCCAGGAGATGGTGAGCCACTGATATCCTTGAATATATCATAACTTTCTTATTAAATAATCTTAAACCTACATACATATGTTAAGTTACAACAGCGTTACGTGTAGTTGTTGTACCTTCTATACGTAAATACCTCTATGTACTTGAAGACATTGATATAAATAATAACTGGATGAGATGCGTAGAAGAGTAATACTGTTTTTGTATGCTTCATTTCAAATTGCGATAATGCAAGGACATGAGCAGAAAAAGGAAATAAATTTTAATTTTACAATTTTCTTCTGCATTAATACTGAAATTTGCGAGAGTGAAGCACCGAGACAGTTGGTAACTATTTTGCAAAAAGTATGTTAATAGATATGACGTTTGTCAATCAAAATAATATTTATATTACCTACTACTACTACTACTACTATTACTACTACTACTATACCATAATGGCATATTCCACGTGGGGCAGCCAGAACTCTCTGTGCCAACAAAAAAATTAGACATCAAGGATGTGTGGCAAACCTCATCGATGAATCAAGATGTAAAATGTGCCTTTTTCTTTTCGACCACCTGATTTTTACAGGACACTCGAAAACTTACGGATAAGAGTGGGAGGCCAATTATGTTCTGGGTAACCAATGGGGTATTAAGATTAAAATGTAAAAAAAAAAAATAATACGTTGAGGATATAATTATATTCACTTAGATAATGTAACTTTACTGTTTTATCCACTTCTGGCGAAAAATTTGTATAATATCTGAATATGCTTTTCGGAATGACCTACAAAACACTTAAGATCCTCAAGTCAGCGATGTTGTATGCCTACTATCTTGAATGTCTTACTTTTTACTGACACGGAGAGGACGCTTGTATGTTGACTTTTCAGCTTGTAGAAGATGCCATGATGGTGTAGTGAAAGACGATGGTTATGGCAATAATAACGCTAATTTAATACTTAACGGAAGAGGAGTAAATTTCCTTATGTAATTGATTCCATATTTTCTTAGTTCTAATTCTAGTACGCACGTGGTTGATTAACTTCAATGTTTCAACAAGAAAATAAGTAAGTAGTTAAGTATTCTAATCTTCTTGTATAATACAACTACCTACTGTATGTATATTAACCTCTGAGTAGGAAATACCTAATATAATCTACTTCTCTTCTTAGGAAAGTTATTATTAATTTTGTACATACGAGTAATACATTCTATATTAATAGAATAATGTTCCTATTTGCAATTTAAATATTGCTTGTTGAATACAAATTTCTTATTCTACAGAGGTTAAAAATCATTCGGACTTGTTGCTCTTTTCTACTGAATTATGTTTTTTAGTCTCCTTATTTATTTATATGATTCATCATTGAAATAATTATCTTTGGAATCAATGTGATAAAGTAAAGGCTGTGATGAAACTTGTTATTAGAAAGATATAAAGTATTTATAATTTAGGAAGTCGGGATATCCGTATTATAATTTCAGGCGATAAACACAAGATTCAGATTCTCCCCTGACTAAACCACTCCATCTTCACGATACAAGCATGTTGCTTACTATATTAAGATTTACATCCGACTCATTCAAAACTCTGAAGCTCGTTTCTTCTTTGATACCAACTGGCTGGACAAGGAATTGTAATTGATTTTTGAATTTATTTTAAATGTAGTAATGAAATTATCCCTTTGCCGAACTTTGCCCAAATTTGATGGAATCAAGTATGTTGTGTATTTATAAAGAAAATGATTTTTATTGTGAAAAATGTATATTCATTCCTCAATAAACATATTTGAGTTTTTAAAAAATAAGACGGCTGGTGTGGCATGCAGGTAACGCTCTTGCCTTTGAGTCACGAGGTCCCGGGCTCGATTCCCGGCCAGGGCAAAGTGAAGAATGACCTTTTTCAAATCTTCCTGGGTCTGGGTGTTATATGATGTATACGTGTTTAGTGCATCGTATATATGTGTATCGTTGCGTTAGTACCCATAATACAAGATTCATATCTTAGTTTGGGACAAGCTCGATCTGTGTGAATTATTATCTTTACATGTTACGTTATATTATATATACATTTACATAAATTATTTTATAGGTTTGTAAAGAGCGAATGATCAACTATTATAAATATTTTATAACTTGTTTCATTTACTCAAGAACATTTTAACATGTCTTACAATGTGACCCATAAATTCATTCGTTGCAATTCCTAAGTTTTTTGCGAGTTTTACATAGATTGGTAGATATAATTTAAATCTAGTAAATAGCGAAAAATGTGAAATGTCATTTAAGAGACATAAACTAAACTTAGATACATTTTGTAGTAAGTTTTGAATTGAAGAATTGCATCCGAGAAAGAATAGAATGTTCATTCTTTCTTTCATGCAATTTAAAGAATGTTTCGTTGATAGAGAATGTGTATTTGTTTATTTTTTAAATTGTAACTTTATGCAAACACAATTTAACTTTAAAATGAGACACACACAAAAGGAACGTTCTTTCTCTAAACAAGTAATACGAGGAAACATAGTTCTCGTAATAATGTTAAGTTGTTGCGTACTATATAAGTCACTTTCTTAAAATAAAACAGTTTATTTGTGATTGTAAACAGAGTTTTTTAACTTTTATATCCCTAACAAACTTACCTTTGTTGAAAGTGGACTCAACACTAACGTGGAAAATTACTTTAATTGAATTAATCTCGGATGTAACTTCTTGTATTTTTCATACGACGTACATTGAATTTATTCTTTTTTATGGGTTTTTCATGCTGTTATGTTTGGAACATGTATTTAATAATAAGACATATATTCAGTAATTCCACTTTTACAAGCCAGTATTCGAAAAATGCCGCTAGTAACGTCAGGTAAATGTAAAGCAAAACTACGAATGGTTACAATTAATAAATTCAGAAATGGAATACTAAATATTATTATTGTTTATTAATTGTAATGACGTCTACCAAGAAACTACTGTCGAAAAATTAACTTAATAATGAAATGAGTTTTATTCAAGAGTGAAAGATACAGTTTTTTATGTATATTTAAGTATTATTAATCGAATATTAAAATGATTTTAAAATGTATCAATTTTTTTGTCGTTCTACTGGGCTTACTTGTATTAGCGTGCCAGTTCCATTAGTAAAGTCCTTAATCAAAGGAAAAGAAAAATTTTCGTAAAAGAAGCTTGATGCAAATTGGGGCTGCTTTTTTGATTAATTTTAATCATACTTAAATCTATCATTTTATAACATTTTATCAAAAATATTAACTTTATTTTAGTTGTGGTTATGCGACAGTAAAACATGAAATCAGTTTTAATATTTAAATTAAATTATCTGTCATATTATGAAACTATAGGTACCTTCAATAAATCAGTCTGAGAGAGATATCCATTATAACAGACATCAGATCAGCTTTCAATTATCATTGGTTAGGAAAAGTGGAAAATTTGAATAGAAACGGAGAAGTAATTCGACATTCGAAGTTTGCGAAAGGAAGTTGTCATGACCTTCTTCAAACCAACTGGAATGACCTCATCAGATATCAATAATTCACTAGGATTTTGTGACCTCTCGTTTTACGATTTTCAACATTCTCTATACTATTATGTTCTTTTCAAATATAAACATAGCTGGGTGTTTTTCAATTGCAAATCTCACTCACTCACTAGTCAGCCATCTCTCCACTGCTGGATGTAGGCCTCTTCCAAACTTTTCCAAACGTCTCGATCCTGTGCCCGCTGCATCCAATTTCGTCCAGCGATTGGAGTTATATCGTCAATCCATCTCTTTTGCGGTCTTCCGATGCTTCTTTTACTACTCCATGGTCGCCATTTAAGAATCTTGGGGGTCCATCTACCATCGTCACGTCTTGCTACATGTCCCGCCCATTGCCACTTAAGCTTTGCCACACGGTCCATTATGTCTGTAACCTTTGTCAGGTGCCTGATGTCTTCGTTTCTTATTCTGTCTCTCAGACTTATCCCTAACATTCGTCTTTCCATGGATCTTTGTGAACATTTCAGCTTGTTGACACTTGCTACAGTTAGTGACATGGTTTCTAATCCATAAGTTGTTACTGGGAGGACACATGCTTCGTAGACCCTCCTCTTCAAATTTCTTGGGACGTCTTTATCAGTGAGAATATGTTTTAATTTGCCGAATGCTGCCCAGCCTAAGCCTATTCTTCTGGGTATCTCTGCAGTTTGATTTTCCTTTCCGATTTTGATCTTGTGTCCAAGGTAAATGTATTCTTTTACTGCCTCTATGTACTTATTGTCAATTGTCAGGCTTTCATTTGTTGGACTCATGATTTTTGTCTTTCCGATATTCATCTCCAGACCGATTTTTAGAGAGGTTTCATGCAGTTCCTTTATCATATGCTTCAGCTCGTCAATACTCTCACTTATGAGTACTATATCGTCGGCAAATCGGAGGTGGTTCAAGCATACTCCATCAATTCTGATTCCTTTGTTTTCCCAATCCATCATTTTAAAGATATTTTCTAATGCCAATGTAAATAATTTGGGGGAAATTGTGTCTCCTTGTCTAACGCCTCTTTTAATATTTATCTTATCTGTCTTTGTGTCATCGTTTATTTTAACATCCATGGTGGCATGATCGTATATAAATTTTATTATTCTCGTATACCTGGAGTCAATTCTTGCATCATTAAGAGCTTGTATGATTGCCCACGATTCCACAGAGTCAAAGGCCTTCTTATAATCAATAAATGCTAGATGGATTGGGATGTTATATTCCGATGTTTTCTCTATGAGCAGGCGAAGCGTTTGGATATGGTCAATTGTTCCAAATCCTTTTCTGAATCCAGCTTGTTCAACAGGTTGGTACATGTCAAGTTTTAGCGTCAATCGATTTGTCAGAATTTTTGTCAATAATTTGTACATATGGGATAATAAACTAATTGGCCTGTAATTTTCCAAGTTTTCTGGATCACCTTTTTTGAATAGTAAAATGACTTCTGCATTTTTCCAGTTTTCTGGTATGGATTCAGTTTCAATGCATTTGTTCATAAGTATTCTCAATGCTTCGTTTAGTTCCCGACAACCTATCTTAAATACATCGCTCGTAATTTTGTCTTCGCCCGGAGCTTTATTATTTTTCATGTATTTCAATGCATTTTCCATCTCTTGGTGAGTAATTTCTGGTATATCTTCGGATCCTACATTAAGTATAACATTCTCAATCTGTGATTGGTTAGGATTTGGCATTTTTGGTGAATATAGTTCAGTATAAAATCTGTGCACTACTTTAGTAATTTCATCCTTCTCATTTGCTATTCTATTATCATGATCTTTTATTCTGATAATGTTTCTCCTCCCGCAAATAATATTATTTACCTCCCGCAAATTGCAAATAATATTATTTAATATCGTAAACTTTTTAACGATTTGTGGTGTTTATTCATATTTTGGTGGTCTCAAGGATGCATTCAGCTAGCTTACAATACTTTTATCGATTTTGTGGAATAGAGAGTTTTACAATAAAGCAATCAAAGAGAATATTGAGTATTTCCTAGGTAAAATATATATCTAATTATAATTCGATTTTTTTGATAACGTCTATAGAGCTCTTACCTCATCATCAGAAGATTTAATTTTTATTGATTTCAATTTATTGATATTGGTTTCAAAAGTGAGCTTTGTAGGCAGTCTAAGTGGCTGGCCATCTAGAAAAGTCTCGTATAAATATCCAAACTAAAATATTACCTTTTTAAATGTTCCTCTCGGAAGGATGGAATATTTCAATCGAAACCAGGTACAAATTAAGTTTTAAACTGTTATATTTATATATATATATATATATAGTTATATTTATATATATATATATAAAATCTATATATATATATAGATTTTATATATGTACGCAGTGAAATGGAGTAAAACCTTCACCTCATACTATCTCCTGCGTAAAATTACGCAGGAGATAGTGTACGCAGTACGCAGTGAAATGGAGTAAAACCTTCACCTCATACTATCTCCTGCGTAAAATCAAGTGATCTTTCATTAATGGAATGCATGTTGCACATGCATTTCCGATGAAAATTTGATCACACAGTCATTCATATATATATATATATATATATATATATATATATATATATATAGATTTTGATAAACTAGAAAGTTTGTGTATTAAGGAAATATAGGTATAATTAAAATATTTAGATGAATTGTAATTTAGAAGTCAGCAATGACAATGTGTCGAACATGGCTAAAATGCTGGTGCACAATACCATTCTGGTACCGTCACTTACGTATGCAAGCGAGACATGGACGTGGTTGAAGAAGGACGAAAGTGGAATAAATGCAGTAGAGATGCGATCGTTGAGAAGAATGGTTGGTAAAACGCTGCGTGATAGAGTGAAGAATGAGGATATTAGAAGAATGAGCGGATGCAAGAAGAGTGTTGTGGACAGAATGCGCGTGAATAAACTACGGTGGTTTGGGCATGTTGAACGAATGAACGAGGTAAGAATGACAAAGAGGATATACTTATCTGAAAGAAAGGGTGTGAGGAAACGCGGGCGTCCGAGAACCACGTGGCTTGATCACGTGGATCAAATTCTCAAGGACGGCCGCGTGTTGAGTAAGAGGAACCGACGTGCGTGTATGAGGAACTGTATGAATGTGGAGGAAGCGAAGGAAGTGTGTAAAGATAGATCTGTTTGGCGTTCCGTTCTCTCTGCCTACCCCACTTGGGACATGGCGTGAGGGTATAGTATAGTATAGTATAGTAATTTAGAACATCGCGTTGCGGCGGTCGGCACGCTTGTAAAATACACGTTTTGTTAATATTTTAGCAGAAAATGTTTTCACACTGTTATATTTTGCTGAAAACATTAACAAAAGTAGGTAAGTCACTTAACAACCGATTTTATCAACAAGTTACTTTCTCACTATGTATCACCCTCCCGGATGAAATTAGTCAAATACATAATTTACATTTGTCTACTGAATACGAAAGTAAAGTTAAATTTACCCTTAGTTGTAGCTGTCTAGAAATACTTGTAGGTACACTACAAAAGTGTTGTTTCCTTTAAAACTCACAAGTGTGTTAATTTGAAAACTCAATTTAAAAAAAGCAAAATAAGTGTAAAAACAAACAGTAGTGAATGTTTTTTCTACTTAGAGATTTGATAAGCTGTTATCGATTGTAGGTATAACTATCATTTACTTAGCTCATTAAGAAAAAAACTATACGTCGGTCGATATTTTCGACCGACGGTTTTTGGTGTAAGTTCATGTTAAATTATTATCAATAAAACATTTAGTAATTCCACTGTGACTTTATTACGCTAGCCTGATGATGAGAACCGATGCTCTTGAAAGCCGGCTCGCGACCATTCAAGTTACAGTGGATTTTGGAAGTAGGTACTAAATAAGATTTTTGTTTTTTTTATTTATAATAATTTACTATATTTTTTAATCAAATCTAAATTTATAATTCTGTACTCGCATTGTTGTCAACTGTTGATTTCAGTGTACAGTAAAGTAAAGTATGTAGGTTAATAAATAAAACATAGTTTTTAAGTATAATGTTATATATTTAGATTTCGAAAAAAAATCTTTGTATTATTTTTGATAAACAAAAATCCAATAAATGTAATTATTTTCAAAAGAAGTATTTGGTTGATAGGTCTATTATAAGATTTTCTTTATTTTCAAATATGTGTTTAAATCTAGAACTTGGTTAATAATAATTTTGCCTCAACTACACTACATTGCTCTTCATTTTATGAGACTTGATCAAAAAGTATTCTTATAATACATTTATATATCGATGGTTTAAAGCACAGAAGACACATGCCCACATTTGACAGTTTAGAGAAAACAGGTTTTGAAAGTTTGAGATTCTTAATTAATTCACTAACTTCAAATTAATGCAGAAGATGTTGAAAATCATAATATTTGTTCTTTTTTAATGTCATTTATTACTTTTTTTTTACTATATTTTTAACCAGAATGCCAAAAATTAGCATTTTTAGATTATGGTCATGGACATATGTTTGGAAATGTGATGGAAGTGCCACTCAGGGCGACTTTTGGGATGCGTTTATGCGTGCACAGATGACACATGTCCGTCCTAAATGAACATGTGATTTTTAGAATCTTCATATCTTTTGTGACATGTTTTTTTTTTTTTTAAAAAAAGGTCAAGGGACCTTACATCCCTTGTGTCACTGCGACCATAACAGATCTATTGTGACATGTTACATCTGTGCACAAAACTAAGTGAATTTGTGGGCATGTGCCATTTGGTTTTTACTAAATATTTCAATAATGATATTAAGATTGTTGGTAATATTTAATCAGGACATAGATGGCGTTGCAACCGATCTTGTACATGTATTAACTCATTTTACCTAAAAAGTGGACATGTGTCTTCTGTGCTTTAAACAATCGATATTTTATTGACTAGATCATTTGTAGTTATAGGTAAACGTACTTTTGAATCCAAGTTTGAAGACGCCAACTAAAAGGTGCATATCTTTACATAACTTTCATCCATCAGTATCACCAAACTACTAACTCAAAGTCACGAAACCTTCAAAAAGCTTTTAAGTCGTCGAGGACGTGTTTTCGCAAACCACTTTGTGTATGGAAATAAACTACGGTGTTATTCAATGTTGTTGTCTGTTGGGTGTGTGTGTGTGTGTGAGAGAGAGAAAAGTGTTTTAACAGAATAATTAGTGTCGTTATCACTTTGACTATAACAGATGCTAATTAGTCGCTGTTAATTAACAGGTACAAGACTAAACAGTTGAGGTGGATCTAGACATATCTAATTAATTAGATGAGGGTGAAAACCTTTTTTTCACAATGCTTTACCTGAGCGAAACAGTGCCTTTTTTATCAAATCTCTGGATTTTTTATTTGTTGTTGTTTATTCATTTCATAAACTGCTCGCAACCTTTTACATAATAATTATTTACATAACAATATTAATTAATTATTTACATAACAATATTAATTAATCGAGAAAACAATATAATCATTTAAATCACAGTTGAACAAAATTCATACATTCAGATTCTGAAAATTAAAGCGTCTATAACTTTTAATTGTATTATATACCTATTTATTCATTCTTTACTGAACATTGATTAAAAACAATTTCATAGAGAAATAGAGTAAAATTAAATAAACTCAATATACAGAGGGTGAGATGTGTTTTATTAATCTATTTAAATATTTTACAATATCTGAATGTAATTGTTAAATAACGAACGACATTTTTTATTGTTTCTAAATTTAAGCCAAAATTAAAATACTATCAAATTTGTAAAACCACCGCAAATAATTTGACTTATGAAAAAATAACTGTTTGCTCAAACTCGGTCAATTCTATTGATGAATGTTTACAAGTTACCACAGCGATAGAGCAAAATCGTCAATAATATGAGTTCGTTGGTAGCCTGGAGGTAAAGTCTCGGCCTCGTGAACAAGGGGTCCGGGGTTCGATCGCAGGTGCCGGCAAACTCTCCTTTCACGACACAAGCTTTTAGTAGCTTACTGTGAAAGGTGTATAAGGTTGTATTTGGGTTTATAACAAAACCCAGACATATCTTTTCAAAAAAAAAAATAATGGCACAGAATGTTTCAACACTCTGAAAATTAATTCAGGAAAGGAAAAAATAAATATTCATACCATCACAGCCTTATTTAGTCTTTTTTTAACATTTATCTATAATTTCAAACATGAGGACGTAGAGAAACTCTATTGCAGGCATCTTATAAAGTAATTCCACTGGCTGCAGTTTTGTATTTCATTCTTAAAAATATGAATTGTATTGCTTTGAAAATACTTTTTGTTCCATAAATTGATCATACACACAATCACACAATCTCCCAAAAGTGGGGTAGCCAGCAGACTACCTGTATGTTATAGACATACTAGTTAACACATTCAGTTTAAATAAATATAAGTAACATTACGACAACATCAGATTCCCGCATGCAATTTTTCGGCACCTAAACCTGACATTAGATAAACCATATAATATACATAGATGCTTTGATTATAAAGACATTGCAAAATACGGGTAGGTACAATGATTTCAAATTAATAAAAAAGATAAAATTAATATACAGATGTCATGTAAAATCATAGAATATTTATAAATATTAAGGAAGTGCAATATTTAAAATAAGTTATTTAATTCTGTTTACGAATGGATTCATATTTTTTTAGTTCTACACTGTAACACTTTCTTTCTATTTAGTGATTCAGTCGGACATGCTTTTAGCTTTATGTAAAAAAGTGTTGTGCTGATCTTTGGTAAAATAAACAAACATTTTTTTAAATCCAAAAACACAGAATTAATGTAAAAAAATAGTGATTCATATTTTGTGCATCGATTTTCTGGGCTTATATTTTTATGGTAGTATGTATTTTCTCTCTCTTTATCGATATATTATAAGAAATCATGACCGATGACAAAAATCTTGAATGTGGGTGTACCTTTGTAAGTATTTAATGTTAATTTAACTTACAAAGACATCTAGCAAATAATCGGAACCATTCAGTTTAATTGTCTTACCTCACTTCTGAAGTTCATATTTTTACAATGAGTTTTAAAGCGAAAGTTGTTTTATAAATCAAAAACTTCTAATAGTCTGAAGGTAGAAATTCCTTTGAAGTAGATATTGTAACTATTCCACAAGTATTGAATATTGTTGTACTCGAAAAGTATGAAAGATTTCTTAGCCATGTAGGTTGTCTCTTCTTACTATTCTATTAAAAAAAAGTTTCTAGATTATGTTTTACTTTAAATAACAAAAAAAAAAAACTACTAGATTTGATTTAATAAAAACTTCATCCATGATTATTTAAAACAAAATACATCTATGTTTTTGAATGTGTGAAACGTTCCTATTCATTATCATATATTTATACTTGTATGGGCGTGAAAATATTTACAAGAGAATTTCTGAAATTCCGACTGGATTATGACAGCTGAAAAAGTGTAGGCACCAACTGTACTTCCACGGAGATAATTATCATTTTATTTTATTTTTGTCATTTTTGTGTTGTTAATTTTTCAGACAGCAACGTTTCCCTTTCCCAGTGTCAAGGACATTAAAACAAGCTGTCGTAAAAAATAATCTTTATTTTATAACTTCAAACTAACTTAAGTTTATAGAACGATAATTAAAAAAAAACACATAGGGATAATAAATAGGTAATCCTTGATTTAAACTGAAAATCTAAAATATCGTTATTTATTCTTAGAACTGGTGTTCAATCGTTTTCAAATAAATTTAACCACTGTATTATCTATATCAAATAAACACAAGAGCAGAAAATACTTAGGTATCTTTTTGTTGTCTGCATTCGTATTTCTTTTGTAAACTTTATCTTGATGGAGTCAAACACTTGAAAGTAAAACTAATTACAATTTTTATTCAATCTCAATTTTCATTTAGTTCATTAAAATTCTGATGGATTCAATTTTTAGCTTTTCATTGATCGTTTGATCATCAAAAATTATTTCTGAATACAACAAATGATTAAATATTAACATAATGTGAGTTAAAAAAATGTTACTTCTGTTTTTTTCATATTATGTTCGATAACAATATGGCGATATCAGCTGTTTAAACATCAGTTTGATGTCTTTTAACAAGATAAATGTGATATGTTATAGAGAGTGGGCTATTGACAGCCAGCAGCAAAGTTTTATATGACCATAAATAAACCTTAAGATTCTACGAACTATCAAGACTAAAGGATGTAGGAGCCAATATTATTAAGAATGTCCACAGACCCTGGTTTTATGAGGGTGTTATATACGCCAAGCAGTAAATGAACGTAGTAAAACAGTTAAAGAGGAGGGGTATTATTGCCTAGTAGTAATAATCTCGCCGTTGTACCGTTTTTTGTGTTATCCTTTTGTTTTAAATTGATTTATGTTTGACACTATATTATTTTAATACGTAACGAGAACATTTGCAAAGATTTACTGCCTCTAGTTTAAATCCTGGTATATTAAAGAGACTTATATTGTTCTCTGTCTAAAGGTTTCATTATTATAATAATTTTATGAGTGTCTGCAATAATAATTCTGAGTAGTTATGGAAATTTTCTTGTAGTTTCTTAAATCCTTTCAGGTTTCCAAAAACCCATTAAAATCTTCATTTCTGAAATAATTTTAGTTTTTACATTCCAATATAAAAAAAAATATTACGCCAAGTTTCATCAGAATACTCGTTGGTGTGTTCATAGAAGGAAATAATATATATGTACATGATTTACTTTTTCAAATGCATTTGCAATAAATTTAATTTCTTCTGGAAAGCATAAGATTTTGTTTTAAATTTTCACACCATGCTCAGAATTGACTTGGATTCCAAATGCAAGAGTTTTTTTATATATAAATTTCATGTTTTAATGGATATCAATAATTGAGGAAATAAAGAATTTACTTAAAATTTAATAAAGCAATGATTTTCAGTTCAAATACTTGGGTATAATTTTGATCAAAAATATCAGGAGAAGAAGACAACTAATCAAGTACATCATAATAGACCCGATTTAGTATTACATGATAAACGTAATAAAATAACGTACCTAATAGACATCGCTGTCCCAAATACACATAATATACAAAAAACCGTCGCAGAAAAAATACGTAAATATACAGAACTAGCAGGAGAAATAAAAAATATTTGGCATTCTAGGTCCGTTTATATAATACCTTTAGTCATGTCAGCTACAGGGGTAACTCCGAAATCTTTAATAAATAATTTACAAATACTAGATTTACCGGTTAATTTGTACATTAAAATTCAAAAAGTTTTTATAATAAACACTTGTAATATTGTAAAAAAGTTTTTGAACACAGATATTTCAGGCACAATGCTGGTATTTTGAACCCGCATTCTGAGCCTAATCCTTTGATATCCTTTATATCTGGATAGGTGAATTTTTCCCGGCATTAGACTGTTAAGTTTTTGTGTGACCATTACTGATCATATGGAGACTTATCTGGTTGTATAATGCTGAGAAGTGTGGATGGCAATTCTGCCGCCGCGTAAAAAAAAAAATAACACTTTTTGTGGCATGTCTCAAAAAATGTGACTAAATCGGTAATAATTTGTTCCTATTCTCTAACAAAAACCGTGAAAAAAGTAATGGATAATTCTTCTCTCGTAGTTTTCTTTTATATTCAATGTAATAATTTATTATAAGAAGGCTTTTACATAATATTTTGTATGATTCAAGCGTTGGTGAAGTTATACCCATCTACAATAGTGTTGACTGATTATCCGACGTCACCGTTCTGATTTATGTACTGGACATCCCATTGAATAAGCTGTCAGAATGCTTTGTTATTTATTTATTTATTTATTCGTTATTCATTGTCTGCTTACATTATGAAATAATTGTGTGTGTCTGTGTGTGTGTGTGTGTCATTTTAATATTCCGGGTAGTCAAACATCAACTTACCATGACTAATGATGGTTTGGGTGACATAATAAAATGAAATTACAAAATGTTGGGATGCTTTCTTCCATACACATTCACTCCGACGCCATATTTCATCTTCATCTCTTCTCTACAAAAGGTTTTTAGGGATGTATTAAAACATTAAAACTGATTAATTATTTCACATTTCACAAGCGGGAATATTAATTCATTTCCATAGATTAATACACTTCTTTAAAATGTTCTGAATACCTCCGAGTTTTCCTCATTCAGTCAGTCAGTACTTACAACTTCTTTCCGCATACTGAAAGGGGAACAATTATTCTTTTCCGCGTTTTCATTCCTTAATGGAATATAAGGATGTCATGATATTAAATCTAATGCGCTTCATTTTATTTTCGGTAGTATGATTATGAGAGAGATTTTCTTATTTTTGAACAGCTTATTTTTAAATGACGAACAAAGATGAAAAATAAAGCACAGTGAATATTGAGAGTACAATCATACTTTTTTGAGAACCATAACAATCAAATAACGAGGAAAAGCTTACCTCATTTGTCTGAAAAAGTGAATATATTTTTATTTCAATTTAATATATATTTTTTTATTTAATTCACAATTAAGTTTGATTACAGTAGGTACAACAATGTCAGATTTATTTATAAAAAAGTAAGCGACTATAGATACTTAATGAGTTATAAAAATAATAGGTGATTACCTCTTTGAAATTTTAATGAGCCAGAAAGATATTTTTGTAGTAATAGGTATAATGTTTGAAAATGGTACGAGTGGTTAAAGTTTTAAAAAATAATGTCACATCATCAACTCTCCAGAAATATTTAACTATTGAAACCAGTACCTACTCAATTTACTGAATCGGCTGGGGAACCATTCCAAATTTTATTTATTAATTTGTTGCTTCATAAAACCAAAAAATAAACAAATTAAAAGCAAAATGGGAAAATATATGTGTATAATAAAGAGTAGGCATGCCTATATCGTTTTATAATAGAATTTTGTATTGCCATGGGGGCACAAATCTCGCAAAAAATTGTATCTATAATTGAAACACAGAATTCAGCGTATTTTTTGGTACACCACCCAGGGAATTGGAAAACAAAAAAAATAATATTTTGTTATGGAAAGTTGTGACGCAAAAAAATAAAATCAGAATGTACGAGTCTGGAATAATTTGTGACAAGGTAGGTACAATAAATTTGCCTATCTATCTATGATATATATTGAATAATGTAGTATAGGTACGACCATATTACATTCTTGTTATAATATATGATTAACTGTTGAATGAGGAAAAGACATTAAATATTTCTTGTTAAATTTACCATCCATAAGATTTCTCGTTTGACGTGGGAATAGAGGATCGATATAGATTTATCATATTGATATCTGTTTTTTTTTTAAATACCAGCGTACCTATTACAGGATTTTTGAAAAAAAAATACTCTAATAATAAGCGAGGTTTTCTTTTCAAAACATGTGATATATCTATTAAGATATAATAAGACATGAACTGTATTTATTTTTTATTATTAACCTCCTATTCAAGACATTCCGTAAAATTTTAGGATAAAAGCTTTTAGCTTACTGTGAAAGGTGTATAAAGTTATTTTATTGTAACAGAGTCATACAGTTTATCTCACAATATAATATAATAACAATATAACATTCATAATATGTAAACCAATCAAGATTCTACACATTACCTTTACAGTAAATACAAAACATCAAATAAATCTAGATTAACAAAAACATGAAGTTACACAAATGGCAAATTGATAAATTACAAATTCTAAAAATAGGTACAAGAAAAATAAAAGAACTTTTGAAATTTTATGTTTGGGCTTATAACAAAACCTAGATATATTTTTTTTATTGAAAAAAATTATTTTATTAATGTTTACTTGCATCGTCAAAACATATCAAAGTCATACACAAATAATTAAATACTAAATAAATAAATATTTTGTATTTTCTTCTAGGTGAGAAATATTTATTTCAAAGAAATACTTCGCAATGCTGGAAAAGTTTTTTGCGGGGAAATATTATTCTGCATAATAATATTTTGCACGATACAATTTTATTATAAGAAATTGCGGTAAATTTCTTTTGGTTAAGAAAGCGGGAAAGAAGCCGTTGTTGGTGGGAATAAATTTGAAGTTGATTGAAGAAGGAATAATACCAGAGAGTTACGAGGTAAGCAAGTTGAAAATCCCTTTAAGCATTCTATGAAGAAATCTCGTCATTTACATGATGATGAAAATAACAGAAGAAACGGATATCTTAGAATCCGGCCTACTTGATAGCTATCCGGAATTTAAGAAAATTCCCTAATGATTCAGAATCCTTTCTTTACTGTAACTATATCCATTGTCTGACCTATAAGGTTTAATTCAATTGATAGGAACGCGGTGGTCGATATTCTAATAGCAGTGTCTCCGATTTCTTAACGAAAGTCTGTGCATCAATTCCGTAGTCGACTTAGACTATTTATGTGGTTTATTAATCTTTTGCTTAGCGTACTGGTTTTTGGGATATTTTTGATACACGATGAAGATAATTGTACATTAAATAATAAAAATAATGCATTTTTTGTCGGAAAAAAGTAAATTAACACGGATTAAATCATAATTTATTGATAAAAAAAGATATGAACGTGTCCACTTATATTGGTAAAAGATGAAAAAAAAGACAAAATTTGTTAACTTTACATTACTACATTGAAATTACGTCAAAACAATTGTTAAATATTTTCACCCGCATTTCGTAAAACTGATCATCTACTCACTACTGCATATAGGATAATTCGTTTTAAGCTAAATATATAATAAAAATGGTCACATATTGGGTCATCAGATATCGATTATCCGGTTAAGGATCTCTACAATGCATCCGGCTCTGTTTAAACATTGATAAAAATAGTGAAGATTACCGTAGAGTGTGAAGGAATGAATGTGTTACAATGTACAACAATATTATGCCTACAAATCCTCGTTTAAATATTTTTGTCCATTCGCATGTACGAGTATATATTTACCGACATGTATTTGTATATCCGCACATAATAAAATAAAAAAGAACCCGTAAAACATGTCTCATTTTTGCTTATAGACAACTTCTTGCAACAACTCTTTCTTTCAAAATTTTTTAACTGCTGAGGGTCACTATCTCCTGATAACTACATCTATCCTTTGCTCTGTGCCAATGCGCAGAGTAATCTCTGTAGATGGAATGAGCTACAGTCTGCTTTACTTTATATTTCCCTTCTTCAGCATAGGTACGAATGAAAATTTGATATTATTATACAAGTACAGAAATTGTACTATTAAGTTTAATTATCGCTATGGATCTCTCAATTAAAATCCGAGACTAATTAATTGAGCTACAAAGAAAGAGGAAAGTAGCGCAGTGAGAAGCAGCGGACAAGATGGGTAGACGATGTGAAGAAGATAAGGAGGGCCAGAAAAAGTTGTTGGCCGAAGACAGTAGCGAGATCATGAAAAAGCCTTTATCCAGCAGTGCATGGACACGTGCTAAAGAAGAAGAGAGAGAGAGAGAAAGAGAAACAGAAGAAAACGAATCATCATAAAAATATTCAGAAAAAGACCGAAATTGTGAAAAAATTTAGTGGTGATAAAATTGTTTTCTATTTTTCAAAACTTCATTTTATTATAGCGAAATTTTTCTAGATTTAATTTAACGATACACGTTTTAATATCCTGTGGATGTGTTGTGTTTCCTTGATAAAATAAGGAAGTGCGGTCAGATATATATATATATATAGGCAGACATATAGGTAAACATAGCTTTATTATATTATATAAATAAAAATAATAATAATATCTAACTCATCTGTTATAGGTATTTACACGGGCAGGTCGTGCGGCAAGTGGTGAAATGTGTTTTACAACCTCTTGAAAAATAGTAGACATTTTTATATGCGGAGGCAACGCGTTGAAGGTCCGTAGGAAATGAAAAGATATATGATTATATACCGCCTAGGACGAGAAACTTTTCACATAAATATATCCTTAAAAACAGACAATCGTTATAGTTGAGTGCAAACGGAACATAAAGACTACGCTTCTGCCATGTTAATATTGCCTTGTGTTAATAAATATAAAGATTTCACAGGGCAACACTGATTTCGTTAACAAAGCACTTTTATTTTATATCAATGACTGAAAAAACACCTATGCAAATGTTAGTATAAGATTAATTTATTTTACCAGACATCTCAGAATGTTCAATGATAAAATCCCAGGTCCCGGCAAACTCCCCTTTCACGGCACAAGCTTTTAGCTTAGTGTGAAAGGTGTATAAGGTTGTATTTGGGTTTATGACAAACCCAGATATATCTTTTTTAAAAAAAAAAAAAATATTAATCCATTATTCTATTTGTTGAGAATCGAAAACAAACCCGTTGAGATCTAGATACTTCGAAATTTAGTACCTAATCACGTCCTGACCTTTCGAAAACCTTTCGCAATAGTTTTTTCTACTAGTTAAGAAGTTTATAAAAGTTTTTGGTTACCACCTGAATGTATTTGTAAATCAATTTCATGGAGGGCAAAACTCCAACAAGAGTTGATAGAAATACATACATAGGTTCAAACCCCAATGTAATCATTTCTATAATTGGTGTACTTAAATGTACATAGAAAGAATACACTTGATATTTCAACCATTTGGCCTGATTAGCAATTAAAGTTTCGCTTTGGATCCCTGTAGTGAAATACACAAAAATGGAAGTATTCTCTTCCTTTCGCATTTAATTTTCCACCAAGTGTAATCGACTTTAACGATTTGGAAGTAAGTAGAGTCTATTTACTTTAAAATAAAGTATTTTCTTCAAACTACATAATAATGCTACCTACTATACCGACCAAACTGGAAGTTTTGTTATTATGAGAAGATAAGGTTTTTGGGAATCCAAAATAATGTTGATTGAAAATAGCTGCTATAAAGTAGGCAGGTTATGTTTACTATCCTACTATACTGTACCATCATGGCTTTTCCCACTGGTGGGATTACCAGCAGACTTCATGGATGTAATAAATATGCCGGTCATCCTCTTCATGCGAATAAAAGTTGAGAATGTTTAACGTATTTTTATTTTATTTATGTAGTACACATATAAATGAACGTGATTATGCATGAAAACTTAAACATCGTACCATATTTAAGTAAATTTTATAAATTGTACAACTTTTTACTGTTCCTTGGAGCTTCTTGTGTAGAAATTGTCTTCAACTATTTATCATAACTTACTAAGCCTCCTGTAAAATTCAGATATTCGTAAAACTATTTAATATGTTCAATACCGCGATGAGTTGTTTCACTCATTCCGAATGTTTTATCTTTTATTGCATCTGCATTTTTTTATTATGCTTTTGTTTTTCTGAATAGCTTTTATTTTTAATAAATTTTCCATTTTTGAAAAAGAACTTTATGCATCAATTTGAATGCTCTCAGAGAAATAATATGAAAATTCGACCTTAAATACATTATGCCAGTTTCTTCTCTCCTAAACTCGGAACACTTTGTATTTTATTTTGTGTCCGCCTTGTATAGCCAATACAAGGCGGACACAAAATAAAAAGCTCTTTTATATTTTTGAAAATAGTTTCCATAATATCTGAATTTCATATATTTATGCATTTCCATTTTGCTTCGAGCATGCTGTACTAGTAGGACCTATAGATTCTGTGTAACACGTAAGCAAAGGAGTTTTATAATATTCACTTGAAACAGGTGAGAGAAATTACCGGTGGAGTAAAAATAGAAAGAATCCTTTCTACATATTACAAACTAGCCATAACTCGGTTTCGTTCAGGGAAAATCAATCATATTGACAAAAATAACTTGAAATTGCCTAATTGATTTTGCTTTTTTTTATAAATGTGGCATAAATTATTTAACAAATAATAATAAATTTAAATTCTTTCGAGAATTTTTAAGTACTAGTGGCGTGCTTTTCATTCATGCTAAAAAGCATCGTATTACTGTAAGACCTTATAATGTAAATTGTTTTAATTGATTTGCATCTATCGCATGATGCATTAGCAGGAATGTTCATAATTCGAATGGAGTTACAAAAAAAGTCTTTCCACTTCTTGATTTTTTCTGCTTCCAAATTTTCGTAGTATTTGTATACCCTCTAGATATTAAAAAAAAATTGACTAAAAGTTCGCTCAAATGATGTGAGTTTTCACAGAAGGTACTTGTTTTCCCTTGTAAAACGGCTGTTTATAAATTTATAAACAAACAAACTGAGTTACATATTAAAAATGGTTTTAAATATTTTTGTGGAGATTATATTTCACCTGTAGTACCTACAAGCACCGCATCTGTCTGAGAACACATATTCAGACAGCCCTTGTTAATGCACCGCATTGGGAATACTTCGAGCATGCTGAACCGCACCGCTGTATGCCAGTTCACATAAAAGGATAGTTTTATTGCTATTGTAAAAAGGGTATTTTAATTTGCGTTTAAGATTTAAAACGGTGATGGTGGTGTTTATGTGTTAAATGGATTAGGAATAAATGCCTTGTTACAGCAAAGCCCTTTTGCAGGCATTCGAACATCGACATTGCAAAGACGTGGATGAAAAAGCCATTTGCGATTTGCTGGGAGATACTGGTTCTTAATCATATCACTTATGTGGGATTTTTCAACTCCTTGGATTGGTTAAACTGAAAAATTACTCCCAACCTTAGACGGAAGACCTCTTTACATCCATATGTAGCAATATCGAATGCTATACAAATATGACATCAGATTTCATTGCCCACATTGTGGGTGTAAACAAGTGCACTTTTATTCAATTTCCTTATGAAATACGTAGGTTAACGTTATATCAATACATTTAGTGCCGGCAATTTTTTTATACACCCGTACATAAAATAATTTTTCCTCTTTACATGTTCATATTATAAAATTCATGGAAAGCTCATACAACAGGCACGCTTCTTTAATAAAAAAAAATCCTTTGAAAGTTCTTTACAAAAAACATAACTTTACGATTAAATTAAACTTTTTCCCTTGAAAGAAAAGCCTAATCAGCAGAAAAATGTTCCTATATTGAAAGCCTGTCAAAAAATACCTAGGTACCTACCTACTAACATATATATAATGAGTTACAATCCACTGGATTGGTCTGCAACGAGTTTGGTTTTTCTTCTCCATTCGTCTCTATTCTCAGCCAGTCTTTTTAGCCCTACGTATGAGCCACAGTTCATGTCTCTCTTCAGTTGGTCCATATATGCGTCTCTTGGTCGGCCTCTGCCATTTGTCCCCTCGGTCTTACCCTCTGCGATGGCGATGAGTAGTCCTGGATGCCTAATGTTGTGGCCAATCCAGTTAGCTCGTTGTTGGCTGATTCTCTTAAGGAGTTGCCTTTTTTCGCCTACCCTGGTTAATACTTCTTCATTTTCGACGTGCTCCGACCAATGGATCTTGAGCATGCGTCTGTAGCACCACATCTCAAAGGCCGCCAACCGTCCGCTTTCACTCTTGCTGATGGTCCATGTCTCACAACCATAAAGCAGAATGCTCCATACAAAGTCTTTAGTAAGGTTCTTTCTTACGCTTAAGTCAATATTTGGGGATTCCAATATCTTTGATTTTTTGTTAAAGGCAATCCTTGCCTGGTTTATTCTGCTTACAATTTCCGATTTGGAGCGTCCATCCTGGTTTATTCTGCTGCCCAGGTACACGAATTCACTTACTTGTTTGATGCTCACTCCATTTATGGCAATGTTCGCAGTCGCTTCCTCTTTTCCAACGACCATACATTTTGTTTTTTCTTTATTTATTTTCATGTTGTACTTTGACAACAGAATACTTTCCATTTTTCCTAAGGCTTCGTTCAGCTCCATCTCGGAGTCTGCGAGCAGTGCTATGTCGTCAGCATATCTGATCATGTCGACCTTTTTCCCATTTATTTTGACTCCTGTCCAGTTCTTCATTTCTTCTCTCAGTTCATCAATGTAATAATCAAACTAACATATTGTGTAATAATCTCATATTATCTCAAATGAACATTTTACAGCCATAATGCAAAGCTTTATTTTACGAAGCGTTGAAGTACATTGAGCATACTAATACGAAGCTATCTATAGGATTTTATGTAGCTTTGTATTACATATTTTATTTCAGATTTCTGTGTTCTCTGTGTATGAAATTGCAGTGTTACATATTTCAATGTTTTATTCTATATTTTTTAGATAGAAAATAAGATAAAAAAAATAAATAATATTGTAAAATACGGCGTAGGAATGGAGTGAGGTCGTCATAATTGTTTGAAAAAAAAATCGCATCATAATTGTGTAATAAAAAACGCCTTGAAAATGCAAGTTTAATAAGATGATGAAAACGTAAATCGTTTGAAAACACAATTCAGCGATATTTAAATAAATATTTTATTTCAAAATGTTTAACGTTCAGGGAAAATTATTTGTGTCTTTCATTTTATTCTTTTTAATGAAAAAAATAATCGGCTGAATTTAGACACATTGTGCTTTTCAATAGTCTCTGGAATTTGGTCGACTAGATTTTGAAGAATTTTCCATTTATCTGTAGAATTTTCTATTTTCAGTGTTCCGCTCTCATGAATCGTTCTGTTCACAATGGTGTCATATTACATGATTCGTTGCTGAGAGGTCTGAATTCAAGATTTCACTCAGAGATACGAAAATTTACAATTCAATATTACCATCTTCCGAGCTGTTTACAAGTGCACTTTTAGGAATATTTTTACTGGAACATCACCTGATACCAACTACTGCAGTTATATATATTATCTATACATATGACATTTCACAACCAACTTTGATCTATCTTTTATCTCCTTGACGATCATTTCTTCCTCTTCCTTTTAACTTTTATTCTTTTGAAACCTAACAATGGAAACAAACCTTGTGGTATATTATTATCCCAGATGACTAACTGCATTTATTGTAAAAAGTTGAGAGTTGTCCTCTCTATACCAATAAAAATAATGACATTCAGGATAGGTGGCGCACCTCATAGAGTGGGCGGGAATCAAAGTCTTATTTGTGACGTCTTACGAACATCTGCATTTTACTAGATACTCAAAAACGAAGATAGCAGTGGAAATACTATTCTTTTCTATGCCGGGAACTCGACAAAGTATATTTTATCGGCGGTTTTTATACAAAGCAGCGTATTTTGAAAACAAATTGTCAAGGTAATGATTACTTACTTATTTTCTGCTAGCTTTCTTCTCTCTACTGCTGGATATCACTTGGACAATATCGTTAACCCAACTTTTTTGAGGTATTCCTACACTTCTTTTGTCCTCCCACAGCCTTCATTCAATATATTTTTTTTTATTTATTCTATTTCATTCATAAATACACAGTATACATTGATATTACAATAACAAAATAACATTTTTACACACAGTAAAAATGCTCCCTCCATAAGCAACTAAATGCTTGTGCGGAGGGTCGGATTTCAACTATAACATTAACACACATATAAGAATCAGCTAGAAATATTAATACACATAAGAATTAGTTACAAATAGCAAACTTTAAGTTCTCATGTACATTCATCAAACGTTCAACAAAATCTACCAGCACAATACAAAATAAAATCAATACAATTATTCACAACGTCAAAACAATATACAATCAATTGGATCAATTTTCCTCTCATCAACATTAACACAAACACACATAGGTAGGTATACACAGAAATATATCACTTTTACGCGATTCAGTCATTATGGAAGTTTACCTGTTATGATTCTTTCTTTATATTATATCATGGATTTTCAACAAGTTTGGTACCCTTTGAACTAAAATTGTTTACATTTAGGTTATCTTCTGCGTGCTACAAAATAAGAGACATTCAGAATGGTTGGCATACGTAATTGTTGAATTATTGAGTACATGATTGTTTGTTACAGCAAAGCCCTTTTGCAGGCATTCGAACATCGACATTGCAAAGACGTGGATGAAAAAGCCATTTGCGATTTGCTGGGAGATACTGGTTCTTAATCATATCACTTATGTGGGATTTTTCAACTCCTTGGATTGGTTAAACTGAAAAATTACTCCCAACCTTAGACGGAAGACCTCTTTACATCCATATGTAGCAATATCGAATGCTATACAAATATGACATCAGATTTCATTGCCCACATTGTGGGTGTAAACAAGTGCACTTTTATTCAATTTCCTTATGAAATACGTAGGTTAACGTTATATCAATACATTTAGTGCCGGCAATTTTTTTATACACCCGTACATAAAATAATTTTTCCTCTTTACATGTTCATATTATAAAATTCATGGAAAGCTCATACAACAGGCACGCTTCTTTAATAAAAAAAAATCCTTTGAAAGTTCTTTACAAAAAACATAACTTTACGATTAAATTAAACTTTTTCCCTTGAAAGAAAAGCCTAATCAGCAGAAAAATGTTCCTATATTGAAAGCCTGTCAAAAAATACCTAGGTACCTACCTACTAACATATATATAATGAGTTACAATCCACTGGATTGGTCTGCAACGAGTTTGGTTTTTCTTCTCCATTCGTCTCTATTCTCAGCCAGTCTTTTTAGCCCTACGTATGAGCCACAGTTCATGTCTCTCTTCAGTTGGTCCATATATGCGTCTCTTGGTCGGCCTCTGCCATTTGTCCCCTCGGTCTTACCCTCTGCGATGGCGATGAGTAGTCCTGGATGCCTAATGTTGTGGCCAATCCAGTTAGCTCGTTGTTGGCTGATTCTCTTAAGGAGTTGCCTTTTTTCGCCTACCCTGATTGTGGTATATTATTATCCCAGATGACTAACTGCATTTATTGTAAAAAGTTGAGAGTTGTCCTCTCTATACCAATAAAAATAATGACATTCAGGATAGGTGGCGCACCTCATAGAGTGGGCGGGAATCAAAGTCTTATTTGTGACGTCTTACGAACATCTGCATTTTACTAGATACTCAAAAACGAAGATAGCAGTGGAAATACTATTCTTTTCTATGCCGGGAACTCGACAAAGTATATTTTATCGGCGGTTTTTATACAAAGCAGCGTATTTTGAAAACAAATTGTCAAGGTAATGATTACTTACTTATTTTCTGCTAGCTTTCTTCTCTCTACTGCTGGATATCACTTGGACAATATCGTTAACCCAACTTTTTTGAGGTATTCCTACACTTCTTTTGTCCTCCCACAGCCTTCATTCAATATATTTTTTTTTATTTATTCTATTTCATTCATAAATACACAGTATACATTGATATTACAATAACAAAATAACATTTTTACACACAGTAAAAATGCTCCCTCCATAAGCAACTAAATGCTTGTGCGGAGGGTCGGATTTCAACTATAACATTAACACACATATAAGAATCAGCTAGAAATATTAATACACATAAGAATTAGTTACAAATAGCAAACTTTAAGTTCTCATGTACATTCATCAAACGTTCAACAAAATCTACCAGCACAATACAAAATAAAATCAATACAATTATTCACAACGTCAAAACAATATACAATCAATTGGATCAATTTTCCTCTCATCAACATTAACACAAACACACATAGGTAGGTATACACAGAAATATATCACTTTTACGCGATTCAGTCATTATGGAAGTTTACCTGTTATGATTCTTTCTTTATATTATATCATGGATTTTCAACAAGTTTGGTACCCTTTGAACTAAAATTGTTTACATTTAGGTTATCTTCTGCGTGCTACAAAATAAGAGACATTCAGAATGGTTGGCATACGTAATTGTTGAATTATTGAGTACATGATTGTTTCGTTCATCTTTTGATCGAATCAAATGCGATTCACTTCAGTATACATGCCTTTCATATTTTTTTATTAGGGTTACCAAAATCATGGCAATTTTTTTATCACATAATTAACCTATATCAACTCTATTTCAAACCCATCCGGTATACATATTATATAACTTTTACTTTGAGGGCAGAATACCGGGTTAATGGCCCGGAATTAATACTACGGATCGAGTTTATATCCATGGAATTATTATAAAATTAATGTCATCAAAATTAGTTTGATCACATTGCTTCACTGAGTTGAATCCAATTTGTGTAGGTAATTATTATTTCATTATTTAGCACTTATCATTATTAGTATTATTATTACTGAATGGTTTGGTTATCAAAATTGTTGAATTAGCAGTGTATCCTTGTCCGATGAAATTAGAATTAATCGATTAGAATTTTCGTTAAATTAACTATTAGATCTTTGAAGTACTTATATTATTATTCTCGGTAATTTTTCATCGTATATAAATAATTTAAATTTCAATAACAAAGTTTAAGGGAAAATAGAAAACTTTATAAACATATATACCTATATTTTTTTTAAAGTTATATCTGGGTTTTTGTTATAAACCCAATGAAAACCTTATACACCTTTCACACTAAGCTTAAAGCTTGTGCCGTGAAAGGGGAGTTTGCCGGCACCTGCGATCGAACCACGGACCCCTTATTCTGAAGGCCGAGACTCTACTTCCAGGCTACCGACGAACTCAATTTAATGATGAAATTTCTAATTGTAATATTATATGTAAAAACAGTATAAATATATGTTTTATCTATATATTTTCTGATAGATGTGTGTGTGTGTGTGAGGGTGTGTGTGTGTGTGTGTGAGGGTGTGTGAGGGTGTGTATGTGTGTGTGTGTTGGATGGTGTGTTTTTGGGTTAGAATGAATTGTGGTATGTGTTGGTGAGTCTTTGTGAATGATGGATGGTGAGATAATATAGTTAAGTATGTGTAAAATATATATGTATGGGTATGTATAAATGGATAATTATAAGTTAATGAAAAAAGTATGCAATGTTTAATAGGTGTGTTTTAATTGGTTTATACTCCCTCCCTATACACGAGATATCTCTAATAGGGAGGTAGTTGTAATATTATTGTGATTGTTTTTCATTGTTTATTGAAAATAATATTGTATTGTGTACCTTCTTTGGAAATAAATATATTTATTATTTATTTATTATTATTATATCTACAGGTATCGTGGCTTAGCTGGGGTAGTCAGCATATAAACTGCATCTAATTAACGTGCAAATTGTCCTCTTCATGTCAATAAATAAGATATTAAAGATTAGTTGTATATCTCTTTGTAGAATTGAAAATGTTAAATGTTTTCTTAACGAACGTCTGCCTTTTACATGAAAATCAAAAACTTGCAGTAGAGTGTTATATTTTTTATGTTGAGTTCGTGAAATATAACAAATTAAATAATCGAACATAAATGGGATATAATAATAATAATACTTAAATTTAAATAACGATAACAGTGTAACAGACAATATATTATGTATGTAATAATATTAACATCATAACAGTGTTCCATTAAATTGCGGACTTGTTACAGAGCAACGCCTTCCAGCCAACGATTTTAAAGGGAAAAAAGGTAGACATAAAATCCAATAAATAAAACGCATTAACCAAAACTAAAGAGAGAACAAATATGTGCATGTGAAAAAGCTTACAAAAGTTAGTAATATAATAATGACTTAAAAAAAGTAATTATTAATAAAATACATACATTAATATTACTACTTTACCATACTACACCCTCACGCCGTATCCCAGGAGGGATAGGCAAAGAGAACGGAATGCCATACAGATCTATCCTAAAAAACTTCTTTCGCTTCCTCCATATTCATCCAGTTTCTCATACATGCATACCGATTTTTCTTACTCAACACGCGGCCGTCCTTTATAATTTGATCCACATGATCAAGTCACGTGGTTCTTGGACGTCCGCGCTTTCTTACAGTCCTTTTTTCAGATAAATAGACCTTTAAGTCATGCTTTCATCTTGCATTCGCTCAACATATCCAAGTCATCGTTTTTAACATAATCGTCATTATTATAACTTACAAATTAATAAAAATCTAATAATATTCCCTTTATTCTGTTTTGTAAATATTTTTTTGGTAAATAAATTATTATTATTATTATTATTATTTTTATTATTTCAATTGGATATTACATTTATCTTCTTCATATTCAATTGTAAAGCATTTATGTACATTGTGATGTGTATATTTTTTTGATAAAAGTCATTGGCGTACAAATAATTTATGGGGAAAACACATCAATCTGATATAATTCGTTTAAATTTGATGGAAATTTATATTGTATACAACACTTAGACCTGTACTGTACTTACATACATATAGACCCCAATCATTTTTGGTATGACTTTGACACGTTTGAAGAGGGATAAGCTTTATGTATACACCTAAATAATATAATACTAGCTTTTAAGCTTGCAATCTCGCGTATAACCACCTATGCTACCTATTAAAAAAATAAATATTCTTGAAATTCACGAACTTTTGATACTTTTAACCAGTAGAAAATATTTATCGTTCTCAATCGGGAGACCCGAGTTCTCTTCCATCCGCTGCCGATTTACATACTTCAACTTCACGACACGAGCATATTGCTTACTGTTAATGTGTCTGGGGTGTATCTGGACTTATTCCAAATCCAGATTGATCTTTCAAAAAATAAGGTAAAGATAAGATCAGGACCGTAAAGTTTCCACAAATCATTTTAAATATCAATCGAGTTTTTTTTTGTCTAAATTGAAGAATCAAAGCTAAAAAATACAATTAAGTACCTAACACAAATTTATAATATTTTTGGAAAAAATGTTACCGAATCATATCTTCCTTGTCCATAAAAGGGCTTATTACACAATAAATTACAGTTTTATTAACAATTTAGTAAGACCTGTAATTTGTTCAAAGCTCAATAATATTCTGGTATTTATAACGCAAAAAAGAAAAGTAAAATAAAATTAACGGATGACCAATGATTTTTTGATTTTACCATCGAACATTTTTGAGCAAATGATTTAATACTTCAGGACAGTATTGCAAAAATATTATAATGGTTATCTTCTAAAATTGATTTTCTTTCTTTAGGCAGCACATTCACCCTAAACCTTTGAAACAATTACTTTTTATATAACAATTTTTTATCCAATAAAATTTTCGAATGGTGTAAGTTAGTATTGAAGGCATTAGTTTTACTGTTACTTGGATATTGTGTTCATAGTAGACATAAAAAAGTGTACTTAGGTACATGTGAACACGCTTAAATGTTTTTGAGGGATTACTAAATTGTTCAAAAAATGTTCCTACAATAATTCAGAAAATATCTTTCCTCCTTCTTTGAAAAACCACTTCACGATAATTAAATAACCCATTCAAATATTTTATACAATTTTTTATAACTCCTACGTTTTAAATAAAACCTTTGAATATTTTAAAGATTTCCACGTGTAACAATTGCTTAGGAAATAATATTGAAATTACAATTTACTTGCGCTTTTTTCGAATTTCATCAGCTGTGTTTTCTCATAAAATTACAATTAATTGGTATAAAGATTGTTAATCCACGTTTACGAAATATTAATTTGATAATATTTATGCAAATATGAGATAAAATTTATACATACTACATATTATGCCGTTTTCCTCATGATGTAAGCAAAAAGGATCGAGGACCATTTATTCCTGTCCTTGCAAACACTTTTTGATTCCATCACATCAATGCAGTTTCATAGGCATGTTCTCCTGTTCATTGTATTAAGAAAAAGTTCTACAATCAACATCAGTGGTTTTCAATCTTTTTATCTCTCCGGAACGTGAACGTTTGATTTTTTAACAACGTATTACCGCAGCCCGCTGAAGGGGAGACGTTAATTGTTGATGTTTTGTGTAACTGAATATTTCTAATATTGTCATTGTTAGTTGACTTTTCTAAAGTGAGGACCATTTTATAGTTCTAAGATTCCAGGATACTGTAAATTTTAAATTCTTGTTGCCAGATTTTCGAAAAGGTATAAGAATTTGAAATGTTGAACGTTTTCTTCGATTTTGTTGAGGAATGCTTCACAAATTTTACGAAAATTATATCTTCTTCTTATTCACTCTTTTCCCAAACTATCAAAATTTATGGTAACTTGGCATTTTTTACTATTTATAAAATACATCTATATACAATTTTTTACAAAAATTGTCCAAATTTAATTATTGCGTTAAGTGATAATACCATCTATTAAAAAATATTTTTCCTTCCCTGATATTTTTATTTCAATAGTCATAATACAGTAACTACCGAAATATAATACATACCAACTTTTATGATTGGTTCTTAAGAATTTTTATACAGTATAAAATCTAATTGTCATACTTAAAGCGTGATAATAAAACTAGGCGAATATTTTGTTTTCGTCTTTCAAATAAAAAATCGAGTTTTTCTACATATTATATCATTGTATATATTATTATGTTTGTGTATCTGCTATAAAAATATTTAAAAGGCACGTATCCTGGAATCTAGTAAACCTCAATGGATTTTTTCATTAATTGAGCGTATTTCTAAATAATTTAATAGCACATTTATATGTATGTTCAATGTAATCGATCGATATTAGAAATAAGTAATTTTCATATTTTGTGCTTTCTCAGTGACTTCTTTTCCTTTCGTCTTTTAAAAACTTTTACTTTACGTTAATTTGACGATGTAAGCTGAAGCTCTTGAAAGCTGGCTCACAAGCAATACAGGCACTTCAGAAGTAGTAATAATCAATATACTCGTACGCACTCCAGAAGTACTGGTTGGTTGTCAGAAATTGCCTGCAGGCAATAAACCCGCCATTTTTACTACTTTAAAAATGTACAATAAAGATTATTTTATTTTATTTATTTAATCTTATTTGAGTACCAAATATAAAAGTGTTATACATCTAATAACTGTTTGTGCATTAATCAATTACATATAAATAATTACAGATATTGTTACCATGTTCGTCAGATGTGATATATTTTCTAACAATGAAATTCAATTTTTTAAATAAAGCTATGTGGGTAAAAAAGCTTTTTTTATACCTTTTGTTGGTTTCCCTAATCAGTTAACAATTACATGAAAATAAAATGAGTGAGTTGTCATTTAAAAAACTTTTTATTTAAAACTTTATTTAGGATTTTATTCTCTGAGCTTAGGTGGATATAAATCTAGTTCTGAAAAAATAAAAAAATGCGTTTGTGCGTATGAGGGTAATAAGAGAGAAAAGACAACAATAGTTACAATGAAAATAATAATATAAAGCAATAATAAAAATGAGGGTGAATTTTATATCGTGAGAAGATAAATAAAATAAAGTCATGTCTAAGAAAGTAGTAGTATTTTTTTTATTATGATAATGATATCTAAGGCTTTGTCCACTTTATTACTGACTATTATTTTGTTTGTACCAAGTCTGGTGGCGTTCAGAGATGGTTCAATGTGATAGGAATGCCAATATTTCTCGCAAACTTATCGAAAATAAGTTGATACATGAATTTGTTTCCTGAAAATTGATTTGACCATTCATAAATTTAATGGAAACATTGAAGAGAGACCCACCTCACACACGGATATTTTAGGAGTTATAGACTCCTATTTATTCGCACATTCAAACCAAATTTGCACTTCGAGCGGGTCATTCGGCAGGTCAGAAGGATCGACCGGCTAAAATCACCATCGTGCGAATCTTTTAAACTACACTCCCTCCTCAATGCCCCCTTTTGAAAGTATATTTATTTTGTTGAATATAAAGTAATGACAAATTTGAATAAAAAACACAAAAATCGGACAAGAATAACACAAGTAATAAAACATAAATAAAATCTTGTAAGTAAATGATATATACAAAATTGATGAGTACAGAAGGCCGAGGTGAGGTTTTCAGAGACGTGTTATTTGAAGTTCAGAGGGCGCAAGCCCGAAGATCACCAGTGTTAGAGAGTTAATGGAAACAATTAAAAGTATTAGCTTTACTAATATTATATTGAAATAACACAGATTCGATAATACCTATTGTTCAGTGAAAATCATTAGTAGGGGTAAAAGACGCCCTATTGACCAACATATTTAGGATGTTTAAATCAAGCGATGATCAATATGCATGTTGAATGAACGAGTACATAAAATATTTAAGTAAATCAGTTCACATATCGCCTGTCTTGAGGAAATAAAAATATTGTTTAATCATAGTTTAAATGCGTCAATTATTAACCGATAGGATTTTTGTCATATTAAACTAATTATAGAATCTATGTCAGTTGGTTGAATCATGCAGTGATCGATTGATTTAGTTGACTTATCAATATTGACCAGTAAGAACAGAGTACATATAAGAGAAAACAGTTTTGATAGATGGATGTTATTTGTGGTACATTGGTACTATTATCTTCATTGTTTTTTATTGCTCAAACTCATAGCAATAATGATTATATGTAGTGTTGTATTATATAATGTTGCTGCTAGCTAACAATAGATATATAGTATTGCTAGCTACTACTAATAATATTATGAGAACAAACATAAACAACAATTTCTCTATGTTGTGGCATTTGTCCTCAAAGAAAACAACAACAATAACTAGAAATAAAACAATTGCTACAGAAATTTTTAATCCGTTTGTAAATATGCTGCTTTATTTATTTCAAAAGTCCTCTATGGATACTTCAATTAGACAAAACGAAGGAAAACCAATACGGTGTCCCTATCACATGTGAGGTAACCAGCGGACTTATGACATGTATGTAATTTATACACAGGTAATCATAACATATCGTAAGTATAAATATTTAGAAAAATTGTTTTCGGTTACATACTTGATTTTCAAAAATGCGATCAATTTTTGCGCACCTACGCCATCAACTAGCGAATCAATAAACTGTTTATATACTTGAAAATTACAAAAATGTCTCGCAACTGTTACATAGTTGATTCACACGGAAACAAGGAAAAGGATATCGCAGTTGTAATGAGACCATATCTGAAATGAAATTTAAACTATAAATCTCCATTTTTGGACAAAACAATATCAATTTCATTTCATTATGTTTAAAATCAACAGAAATAAAAAACGTGATTTAATTTTGATGAACCATGTCAAATGTGAAATAAATTTGCATAAAATTAAAGCAACAAGTTAAAAATAAATGACAAATATAATTCGTTAAATGAATCATGCTATTTTAATAAACTGATTTTATCAAGATGTTGCCTTTATTAATCAATTTTCCCTTTTTATTTTGTTATTTCTCTTTAAGGTGCAAAATATTATTCTATTCTTACTAAAACCATCTACTCGTTTGCGAGTGATTTAGGCAAAATGTTATGCTTTTTTTAAATGATAAAAATTAAATTTTCTGTCGATTTGATTATAATTTTCATAGTGAAGCCGTGTCTCAAACTAGTTATAGTAATAATAATAATATAAACCTGAGATCTTCATTATTCATCTCACTCGTGCGAAGAAAAAAAAGTGAAGTAAACATTTATGTAAATTCTTAAATGAACTATGTACGGCAAAAAGCTTCTTATACTGTCGTCAGATAAAAAAAGTATATATAAAGCGCAACTTTCCTTACAAACATTCTTATAATCTACAGCTAGTATGTAGGTATATATTATACTATTTTGAAGCGTAAGGAAGAAAAAGAGAAAAAATAATAAAGGTATATTATACCTCAGTGACGGTACAAGACTTTTTATATTAGTCATGGTTCAATAAAACATATACTTATCTATACTATTATGACATATCTCACAAGCGGGGCAGTCAGCAGTCTAACTGCATGCATTATCGGTTATTGCATTATTTTGATGTGCTCTCTGTAACAAAATGAGTCATGACAAAATTTCTTATCGTATATTCTAATGTCAGTTGTTTTCAGGAAAATTTGTGATGGAGGGTTAAAGAATTTTAAGATGTCGTTTGATCCAGTGTATGTTGGTCTAAAATTTTGGTCCAGTATTTTTGTATTTATTTATTTAAAAAAAGTCAGTTTATTTTATTATAACCAAAAAAAGTATCTTATTTGTAGATGCATTAATTGATTTGCTTCACTTATGTAGACATATGGTCACTCGTTTATTTTTTACTATGGCGAGCTCGATACATTGAAAAGGACGCCACTGCTATACCTACATTTGACTACCTCTGTGTGTTACAAAAAACGAGTTAAGGCAAGATTCTAAGATACAATCAAGGTACCGCACATAAAAACTTTTATTTACAATAATAAAACCAACCCCTCAAGAGCTTTTTTCCCTCTGTGGTTTTCTTTTCCTTATGCCGTTTTTTTGTGGAAACTTTGAAATCTTTACAAAATCGTTGTTTAAATAAGGAAAAGTCACTTGTTTGGTTTTTGTACCTATTTTGTAATATTTTTTTAAAAATATAATATAGCTATACCTATACTCTTCTTCTTATAACATCTTCTTTGGATAAGCAATTGCTTGAATTTCAGAAATCCATCCATAATTTTGGCCCACCTGCTGAGACAATCATCAGGCATTGGTCACTGTTGCATATTTTACATATATTAAGTTGGATGTAACATTTTGATATCCAAATTTCAACACAAAGTCAACAACAAGGCAATGATTAATTCTCAAGACAAAATGTTCATACTCGCTTTTACATTGAAGATTTCTGCTTACGCTCGGATGTATTAGAAGACACTATTTGGTAAACCATGTACTTAAATTTATTGCTTCCCCAGAGTTAGTTGGATAATGATGTCATGAACATATGAGATATTTATTGATTTGTTTATTTATTTCATCCTATGCCTGGAACTTTGCGGGATATTCTGTAAAGGAGATTCCGCGGAACTATAAGGATGAACAATCAAAATAATAATAGATTTTGTACAAAAGCCGTACATATTGCCTTAAGGTTGTATGAACGTCACTTGAGTCTTCCAGTAAACCTTATAAAATGTTTGATAAACAACATAAAATGAGCTTAGATAGGACAAATAAAACAGAAATTGAATAGAAAATAAATGAAATAACCATTTTAAGTATTCATTGAAAAATGTATTGAAATTATTTGATTCACGTGAATTGAAAGACTAGGTTTTTAGACAGATTTGATTTCTAAAGCAGAAATAAATAATTATTCGAAGTAAGACTACATTTATAAAATTTATGAATAGGTAAGCATTACCTTTATATTTACAAAGGATAATAAAATAGGAAGCTATCTAATAATGTAATGAATATAATTTAGTAATTTGAGTATACTCCTCACATTCATATTTTAGTCTGTTTACTTGTATGTATATGTTTGTGAAATCTTGAAACCATTGAGCGTGTTCTTAGAAAATGAAATTATATATCTTTTACTTACTAGCGAAAGTATTACGGAAACGTGACAGCGCTTCTCAGAAAATATTGTAAAACACACTCATTTACTCGCTAGCATAGAGGTTCAAAAATTTGTTCAAATAACCTTATTTAAAAGCTTTCTCGATGAATGATGGTTGGTAATATAAAAATTTGGTATAAGCATGTTGTGGCATTGCGATCACAATTGTTTTTAATGTACTTTTTTCTATGAACAAAACATTTGCACATCTTTCCATATTTGGGAAGTATGTTTGCGAGGGATGGAAGATGCGATAGGGACATTGAAAGAAGGAAAGTGGCCGGTGCTAGAGTAAACGGTGCATTAATTGTATCGGCATTTACTTTGTAACATTTCATTTTAAATTATCAAATAAAATAAAATAAATATTTATTATTTTGTTTTGTGTTACTGTTGAGTATGACTAACGCACGACCGGTTTCGCGGACTCCGAGTTCGCATCATCAGGTGCTGATCTATACTGTATAGATCAGCACCTGATGATGCGAACTCGGAGTCCGCGAAACCGGTCGTGCGTTAGTCATACTCAACAGTAACACAAAACAAAATAATAAATAATTTTAATAAATAAAATATAAAAATATATTATTGAGCACTGTTTAATCTCCACTATGTTAGGTTAAATACCGAACGTTTTCGCCTATACTTGTAGGCATCTTCAGGGAAACTGAAATCTAAAAATTGTGAGGGCTGTTATTCATGTGGTGAGAAGGGTGCAGGTAGTGCAAATTATAAATAAAAAACAAAAATTAAATATGTTTAGAAAATACATTTATCCGGTAATGTCAAGATCAACTATTAAACCATTTAAAAAAAATTTATACACTGGTAGATTTACAAACGAACTTAATAAAATTGTTAAACAATCATTCAAAAGTGCATTTTATACCAATAATAATATAAACAAATTATTATTTAATCATAAAGACAAGATAGATCGAATGGATGGTAGTGGTGTGTATTGTATTGGATGTAACGATTGTGATGCAAAATACATAGGACAGACATCTCGTACAGTGCGTACTAGATTTGCTGAACATAACAGGGCGTTTAGGGGAATGTCTACATATTCAGAAATTGCGGACCATTGTATAGAATATGACCATACATTTGACATAAACGGTACAGAGGTATTACATTCTGTGTGTGGGGCGGGTAGACTAAACGCCTTGGAAACATTAGAGATTTATAGGAATAAGAATAACATTGTAAATATACAGATCCCACCCTCATATCCTTTGTTAGTATATCCTACTCCTGCCAACCATCCCGCCTCCATTACCCCTCCCACTACCTGCACCCTTCTCACCACATGAATAACAGCCCTCACAATTTTTAGATT